>SJYX01000239.1:27442-51124 GCA_006410675.1 Oreotragus oreotragus | reverse complement strand
GGTCCTGGGGGGCGGGGCCTGGCCTTGGGGGCGGGGCCAGCCGCGGGGACTCTGGTCTTGCACTCCTGGGTCCTGGGGGGCGGGGCCTGGCCTGGGGGGCGGGGCCAGCCGCGGGGACTCTGGTCTTGCCTCGGCAGGGAGCCGGCGTGATGTCCGTGTACCTATTCACCAAGCGCTACGCGGAGGAGGAGATGTACCGCCCGCACCCCGCCTTCTACCGCCCGCGTCTCAGCGACTGCTCCGACTACTCGGGCCAGTTTCTGCAGCCCGAGGCGTGGCGCCGCGGCCGCAGCCCCTCCGACATCTCCAGCGACGTGTCCATACAGATGACGCAGAACTACCCTCCCGCCATCAAGTACCCCGACCACCTCCACATCTCCACCTCGCCCTGCTGAGGCCCCACCCCGGAGCGCCCTGCCTCCTCCTCCACCTCCTCTTCCTCCTCCTCCTCCTCTTCCTCCTCACAGGTCTCGTCGCCACCGCGCGGCTCCAGCGCAAGTCCCGGGGACACCTCGTCCCACGGGGAGGAAACTGCGCGCGCGTTAGCCCCGCCCCGCCGTCATAGCCCCGCCGTCTTTCCACTTCCAGACTCCTCCTCCTCCTGGAAGACACGCCCATTTTCCTAGGCCCCGCCCCCCAGTCAAAAGACTCCCAGGTTCCCGGGTTCTTCGCGCGCAGCGGCCGAGTGCGCCCACCTCCGAGCAAACCGCCCCAGTTACCTTTCGCCTCGGCCCGGGGCTCTGGGCTGGAGAGTAGGTTCCGGCAGCCGCCAGGAATGCCAAACATCCTCTTCTCCTCTCTGCCCCGGCTAGCCTCTTACTCGGCCCAGTCTCACCTCCAGACCTTCGTGGTCCTTGCGTGCAGTGAGTGCAGCGGGGGAGGCCCTTCTTGCTCCACCCCACACCTCCACCCCATCTCTAGGGTGGGGTGGGGGGCTGGAGGCCCCGGGTATGGTTTACCTGGCCTCCCCCGCCCCCCTTCCCACACACGGGAGACCCCGTTCTGTCTCACCTGCTGGACACGTCTAGGCCTTCTGAAGGCTACCTGCCTTTTCAAGGGCGCCCTTTAACGGATTTTCTAGCTCTCCCTCTTAACTGACCTTGGCTTCTTTTTCCTTCCTCTTCCTCCCCTGTCTCCCGGCCTCCTCACCACCCTGTCATCCAAAGCCCCTCTAGGAGTATCCAGCCCCCACCCCTACACCACGCGACAACAATGGAGACCCTAGGGTGGAGGAAAGTCCTCCACGCCAATTCCACGCCTGTGCTCGCCTCTCCCCCCTCGAGGCCCCGTCGTGGGAGGGAGAGGCAGTAGCGGGGGTCGACACCCCCCAAACCTCGAAGTCTTCCATTTTCTGGCACCTCCCCCTTCATTGAAGTCCCCCCCTCCCATCTCAGATCCCACAACTCTGGCCTCTTTCAAGGGTCCGTCCGCCTCTTAGGACAGACTGGGATGGGGGGGTTCACCAGAAACTCACCCACTCCCTTATTAGGGGAGGAGGGGCGAGGTAGCACAGTGTTGTACACGGAACCAGAAAGGCCCCCTGGGTGGGGGGAGGAAGATGTGTATAAGAGACAGGTGCAAGACCAGAGTCCCCGCTGCTGGCCCCGGGCGCACCGCCCCCGCCGCCAAGGCCCGCCAGCCCCGCTGTCCCAGGACCCGGAGTCCAGGCCTCCAGCTTCCTCCTTTCCCAGAAGCCAGGGACTAGGGGCCCGGCCTCCTCCTCCCTCCCCACCGTCCCCCACCCTAGGGGTCAGAGTTCCCCGCTTCATCCTTCCAGAGACCTGGGAGTCCAGGCTCCCCCTTCTTCCCTGGGACCCCAAGAGTTGGAGCTCTCAGACCCTCCTCCTCCAGGACCTGGGGGCTAGGACCTCAGCCACCACCTCCTTTTAATCCACAGTCTAACCCACAGCCTCCTCTTCCTCCTGGACCCAGGAATCACGCACGCCCCTGCCGCCGGTCCCCATTCAAAACTCTGAAGTCTGGGCCCCACAGACATCACCTCTTTGAGTAGGAAGGAGGATGCTGCGAAGGCAAAAGACCACCCGTAGCGATAGTGGAAATACTGCTCCGAGCTGCTGGGCCTGTTCATGACCTCGTCGTTGATGCTGGAAATGTAAAGAACCAAGCCCACCACCAAGGAGAGGCCTGGGGGAGTAGAGGGATGCCCTTGGTCCACCGGCAGTGGACCCCTTTCCCCAGCCCCAGGCCCCCTGCATCCCACTGCCATCTTCTCCTCCCCCCACCCATCCCATTCTATCCTGGACTGTGCTGTGCTTAGTCACTCAGTTGTGTCCAACTCTGTGACCCCCATGGACTGTATGTAGCCCGCCAGGCTCCTCTGTCCATGGGGATTCTCCAGACAATCCTGGAGTGGGTTGCCATGCCCCCCTCCAGAGGATCATCCCAACTCAGGGATGGAACCCAGGTCTCCCATATTGCGGGTGGATTCTTTACTGTCTGAACCACCAGGGAAGCCCAAGGCTACTGGAGTGGGTAGCCTATCCCTTCTCCGGGGGAATTTCTTGAGCCGGGGTCTCCTGCACTGCAGGTGGATTCTTTACAGTCTGAGCTACCTGGGAAGCTCCCATCAATTGAAGTCCCTTGTGGGCTGGTCCTGGGCTGGGTGCAGGGAGTCTAGAGATAAATCAACAGCCTCCTCCTCCTCCCTCCCCTGACCCCCGCATCCCTAATCTGCCATCCAGGGGCTCACAGTGCAGTTGGGGAAGGCACATATGGACACTGGTCAGCAGACACATCCATGGTGACAGTACTGTAAGGGAAATGGTGGCACAGGGACCTCCCTAGAGGTCCAGTGGTTAAGACTCCGAACTTCCATTGCAGCGGGGTGCTGGTTTGATCCCTGGTCAGGGAACAAAGATCTCACATACTGTGTGGTGCACCAGAAAAATTAATTAAAAATATTTTGCAGATGAAATAGTAGCATAAAGTTCCATGGGTCCAGAAAAGGCACCAAAGCCGCCTGGGGGCAGGGGTGGAGGGAGTCAAGGAAAGTTTCCTGGAAGCTGGATTTTGTCCTAAATCCCAAAGGATGAGGCCCAGGGAAGAATGCAGGAATACCGTGATACCACCCCAGGCAGGGCAGAGGGACTAGCATTGTTCCAACCGGAACTGGAGGGGGGATGCTGAACTGACCCATCCATGCAGCTCAAAAACATGGCCCACAGCCACCAGGAACAGTGCCAGAGAAGGCTGGGCAGGGCACTGCCATGATGAGCCTCAAATGCCAGTCTGAGGAGCTTGGCATTGATGGCAAGGGCACTAGGGAGCCATGGGATGTCGGGAACAGGGGGAGGGCAAGGCCAGACTGCAGTGTTAAAAGCTCCTTGGGGGCTGATGGGTTGTGGGAAGGGACTGGAAGGGAGAAATGCTGGAACTGTGATAGGCCCAAGGCGGGGGAGGATGAAGCAGAACTGAGGCTGTATAGATAATAACATCAACAACAATAGCAGCTGCTTGTGTAGGTCTTGCTCTATGCCAGGCACCATTCCGAGTGTCTTATATGCATCAACTCATTCAAACTTCACAATAACACTTTCAAGTAGGTACCATTTTTATCTCTGTTTAGATTTGAGGATACAGAGGTACAGGGAGAAAATGGGGAGAAGTCTCATTTGAGAACTTTTAAAAGGCAAGTATCACTTCCTCAAGCTGAACTTTCTTTTTCTAACATATATATGTATATAAAATAAACATACCTATTTTATATGAGCGGCATGGGGGATCTTAGTTCCCTGACCAGGGACTGAACCCCTGCCCTGTACATCGGAACTTGGAGTCAACCATCTGACCACCAGGGAAGCCTCAAGGTGAGTTTTCTTTTAAACAGTAGCCATGCAAGGGTGGCTTGCAATGGGCGTGTGCTCAGTTGTGTCTGGCTCTTAGCCATCTTCTCCTCCCCCCACCCATCCCATTCTATCCTGGACTGTGCTGTGCTTAGTCACTCAGTTGTGTCCAACTCTGTGACCCCCATGGACTGTATGTAGCCCGCCAGGCTCCTCTGTCCATGGGGATTCTCCAGACAATCCTGGAGTGGGTTGCCATGCCCCCCTCCAGAGGATCATCCCAACTCAGGGATGGAACCCAGGTCTCCCATATTGCGGGTGGATTCTTTACTGTCTGAACCACCAGGGAAGCCCAAGGCTACTGGAGTGGGTAGCCTATCCCTTCTCCGGGGGAATTTCTTGAGCCGGGGTCTCCTGCACTGCAGGTGGATTCTTTACAGTCTGAGCTACCTGGGAAGCTCCCATCAATTGAAGTCCCTTGTGGGCTGGTCCTGGGCTGGGTGCAGGGAGTCTAGAGATAAATCAACAGCCTCCTCCTCCTCCCTCCCCTGACCCCCGCATCCCTAATCTGCCATCCAGGGGCTCACAGTGCAGTTGGGGAAGGCACATATGGACACTGGTCAGCAGACACATCCATGGTGACAGTACTGTAAGGGAAATGGTGGCACAGGGACCTCCCTAGAGGTCCAGTGGTTAAGACTCCGAACTTCCATTGCAGCGGGGTGCTGGTTTGATCCCTGGTCAGGGAACAAAGATCTCACATACTGTGTGGTGCACCAGAAAAATTAATTAAAAATATTTTGCAGATGAAATAGTAGCATAAAGTTCCATGGGTCCAGAAAAGGCACCAAAGCCGCCTGGGGGCAGGGGTGGAGGGAGTCAAGGAAAGTTTCCTGGAAGCTGGATTTTGTCCTAAATCCCAAAGGATGAGGCCCAGGGAAGAATGCAGGAATACCGTGATACCACCCCAGGCAAGGCAGAGGGACTAGCATTGTTCCAACCGGAACTGGAGGGGGGATGCTGAACTGACCCATCCATGCAGCTCAAAAACATGGCCCACAGCCAGCAGGAACAGTGCCAGAGAAGGCTGGGCAGGGCACTGCCATGATGAGCCCCAAATGCCAGTCTGAGGAGCTTGGCATTGATGGCAAGGGCACTAGGGAGCCATGGGATGTCGGGAACAGGGGGAGGGCAAGGCCAGACTGCAGTGTTAGAAGCTCCTTGGGGGCTGATGGGTTGTGGGAAGGGACTGGAAGGGAGAAATGCTGGAACTGTGATAGGCCCAAGGCGGGGGAGGATGAAGCAGAACTGAGGCTGTATAGATAATAACATCAACAACAATAGCAGCTGCTTGTGTAGGTCTTGCTCTATGCCAGGCACCATTCCGAGTGTCTTATATGCATCAACTCATTCAAACTTCACAATAACACTTTCAAGTAGGTACCATTTTTATCTCTGTTTAGATTTGAGGATACAGAGGTACAGGGAGAAAATGGGGAGAAGTCTCATTTGAGAACTTTTAAAAGGCAAGTATCACTTCCTCAAGCTGAACTTTCTTTTTCTAACATATATATGTATATAAAATAAACATACCTATTTTATATGAGCGGCATGGGGGATCTTAGTTCCCTGACCAGGGACTGAACCCCTGCCCTGTACATCGGAACTTGGAGTCAACCATCTGACCACCAGGGAAGCCTCAAGGTGAGTTTTCTTTTAAACAGTAGCCATGCAAGGGTGGCTTGCAATGGGCGTGTGCTCAGTTGTGTCTGGCTCTTGGCAACCCTGTAGCCCACCAGGCTCCTCTGTCCACGGGATTTTCCAGGCAAGAATGCTGGAATGGGTTGCTATTTCCAGGGGATCTTCCTGACCCAGGGATTGAACTCGTGTCTCCTGTGTTTCCTGCCTTGGCAGGTGGATTCTTTACTGCTCTGCTACATAGGAATCCGTTAAAGGTGGCTTAAGGAGGCAGTAAAATCCCCGGCCCTAAATTAATCTCCGTAATCCTCATTAGCACCTTTCCCTAGAATCCTATTACACAAACAAACATCTGTGTGCCCATCACACCCAGAATAAATCTGAATTCCTTCCATTGCCTATGAAAGTGGTTAGCAAAAAACGACCCCTACCCCGAGCCAGGGCTAAATCCAGCCCACCTCCTGTTTCTGTATGGTCTACTAGTTAAGAATGACTTTTACATGATTAAGTGGTTGAAAAAAAATCAGAAGAAGAGTATTTTGTGGCACGTAAAAAGTATCAGAATTTCATTTGGCAGTTCCTCAAAGCGTTAAAGATAGAATTACCATATGACCCAGCAATTCCACTCCTAGGTATTTAGCCGAGAGAACTGGAAACATATGCTCACACAAAAACTTGTGCAGGAATGTTTGCGGCAGCATTGTTCATAATAGCCAAAAACGTGGAAACAACCCAAACGTCCATCAACTGCATGGATAAACAAAATGTGGTATAGCCATATAAAGGAATAGTATTCAGCCAAAGAAAGGAAAGAAGTGCTGATTTATACTGCCACACGGTGGAACCTAGAAAATATGCCAAGTGAAAGAAGCTAGATGCAGAAGACCACATATTGTACGCTTCCATTTATAGGAAACGTCCAAAACAGGCAAATCCATAGCCAGGGAAAGTAGATCAGGACTTCCCTGGTGGCTTAGTGGTGACGAATCCGCCTGCCCATGCAGGTGACACAGGTTTGGCCCCTGACCTGGGAAGATTCCACATGCCACAGGGCAACTCAGCCTGTGCGCCATGACCACTGAGTCCAGGCCCCAGAGGGCGTGCTCCGCACAAGACAAACCACTGTGACAAGCCTGAGCACCACAGCTGGAGCGGAGCACCCACTCGTTGCAACTGGTGAAAGCCTGTGCCCAGCAACAGCTGCAGCCCATAGGGTCACCAAGAGTCAGACACGACTGAAGCGACTCAGCACGCACGCACACAATGATGTTAGGATGCAGGCAAGCATCATCAGTGGTCTTTAAAACACGGAATGACAGAGTCTTCTCGTGGAATATCTATTCATTACAAAGATACTTTGGAAATATAATAAAGGAGCCTGAAAGACACCTTTTGAACCAAGTACCTGAAGCTAACATCACCAACAGTGGGACAAATGGACACCCCGACCTCCTGATGGGATCACGCCACTATTTCATTTATGCAATGTCCCTGCTGGAAATGTGTAACCTGGATCCACTCCAGGAGAAAATGTGGGGCGTTTTACAAACACCGGCTGCATTCTTTAAAAATAAACGTCAACATGAAAGATTTTTTTTAAGGCATGGGAACTATATAAAAGATGAAAGGAGACGAAAGAGACACATCAAGGAAATGCAGAGGGGAATCCTAGCCTGGATCCTGAATCAGGGGAAAAACAGACTATAAAAGGCAGTGTGGGGACTTCCCTGATGGTCCAGTGGGTAAGACTCTGCGCTTCCACTGCAGGGAGCTTGGGTTCGATCCCTGGTCAGGGAACTGGGATCCACAGGCCCCGGGGTGGAGCCAGCGGAAAAAATAAAGGCAGTGTGAGTGCTGTGGGGCAACTAAGTCCGTGCATCGCAACTACAGAAGCCTGAGAGCCTAGAGCGCATGCTCCGAAGCAGAAGGCCTGGCGATGAGAGGCCTGCGCACCGCACCTAGCGAGGAGCCCCGGCTTGCCACAGCTAGAGAAAGCCTGCCAGCGGCAACCAAGACTGAGAGCGGCCAGAAATGTTTAGAATATCAAAAAGCGCAGCGTGCAGACAATTGATGAAATTTGAATACAGATTGTGTATTAGCTGTAAAACTGTATTAATGTTCAACTTCCTGAATTGGATGATGGTGCTATGCTTAGGCAGAGAAGGCGATGGCACCCCACCCCAGTACTCTTGCTGGAAAATCCCATGGACAGAGGAGCTTGGTGGGCTACAGTCCATGGGGTCGCGAAGAGTCGGACACGACTGAGAGACTTTATTTTCACTTTTCACTTTCATGCACTGGAGAAGGAAATGGCAACCCACTCCTGTTCTTGCCTGGAGAATCCCAGGGTCGGGGGAGCCTGGTGGGCTGCCGTCTATGGGGTCACACAGAGTCAGACACGACTGAAGTGACTTAGCAGCAGCAGCTATGCTTAGGAAAGGAAATATACGTGTCCTTAGGAGATATCTGATGTTGATTTATTTAAGAGTGAAGTGTTTCTAGTGTGTGCAAAATGGATAGTTGGTGAGAAGATGCTGTGTGGCACAGGGGGCCCAGTCTGGTGCTCTGGGATGACCTAGAGGGGTGGGATGAGGGGAGAGGAGGGAAGCTCAGAAGGGAGGGGACATATGTATAATTATGGCTGATTGCCATTGTTGTATGGCAGAAACCAACACAACATTGTAAAAATTTAAAAAAAATATAAAAGGGTGAGGTGTTTGCAATTTATGTTCAAGTGGTTATCTATGGTAATATAATGTATTAATAATATATAGATATATACCCATATACATACATATACTCTAATACTTTGGCCACCTGATGGGAAGAACTGACTCACTGGAAAAGACCCTGATGCTGGGAAAGATTAAGGACAGGAGGAGAAGGGGACGACAGAGGATGAGATGGCTGGATGGCATCACAGACTCCATGGACATGAGTTTGAGTAAACTCCGCGAGTTGGGGATGGACAGGGAAGCCTGGCATGCTGCAGTCCATGGGGTCGCAAAGAGTCAGACATGACTGAGTGACTGAACTGAACTGACTGATATACACACAAGACAGAGAAAAAGACAAAGGTTGCAAAGTGTTAATAATTGGTCCAGGTGAAAACCGTGAGAATTCTTTGTGCTGTTCTTGCAACTTTTCTGTACGTTTAAAAATTTGCCAAAACAACAAATTTGAAATAAAATAGGCATCCCCAAACAGGAATTTCAACCCCCAAAGATTCAAAAGTGTTACCCTGCAAATGGTTTACTCGTCGTAAAGAGAAAAATGTGCCTTTCCAATGGAGAGCTCTAATGATCACCCCCTTTACCAAGAGGTCAAACATTTTCCCACTCCTGGTGGGAACAACTTGATATTATTTGCTACCTGAAGTGATGGGCTATAAAGAACACGGCACCACTTCTAAATCTTACCAAACCTATTTAACTAGAATCTAATCAAGTCTCTACCGTGGACATAACTGCCAGTTACAGAAAATACAAAGGAAGGGGAGGAAGTCAAATGATGCCACAAGGAAACAAACAGATGCAGGATGTGGGCTGTAGACAGGACATCCTGTCTTGTAGATTTCAAAAGGACAATGTTACGAGCCAAGTTATAATAGTTAAGCCAGTGATTAATCTTAACATCTCAAAAAGAGAGGCAAACAGATAGTATTATGTCTCCTGATGCAATGCAATAGGACTTAATAACACCACCTACCTATGAGGTATTTTTGTGCCCCCCCAACTCCCGAAGTCAAACCTGGATCTGATCTACAATTTTACAGGAAAACACAGAGTGGATGGACATATTAAAATCACAACACAAAGACACAACAGAAAGATCAAAAGTGTGGAGATTATATGAGGCAAATGACTAGATGTCTTCAAATGAATGGCAAGGAAAAAACAGAAGGAGAGGGACTATTAGAGATTAAAAGAGGCTTCAGAGATCTATCAACTAAATGCACAAGTGGAATTTGGATCCTGGTTTCCAACACAGTAATTGTAAAAAAATTTTTAAAGGCATTTATGAGACAAGTGGGGAAGTTGAACTCTGGCTAGAAATTAATTTATATTAAGCAGCTATTCTTCATTATTTGGGCAGATAATGGCACTGTGGTTATGTTAAATAACAAAGTACTAATTTCTCAGAGATGTGCTGAAATATTAGTGGATAAGATGATTTAATGCTGGAGACTGACTTTAAAATTCTGTAGTGAAGTGCAGAAGGGAGATATGGCAAGTTTGACTAAAAAAAGACTCACCATATGTTGATAATTGTTGAAACTGAGTGAAGGGTACATGGCACACTATACTATCCTTTCTATATTTTCATAATGAAATATATTTTAAAAGTCAGTGTTGTAAAAAATATAGTACAAGAACTAGTCTAGACTAAAAGAGAAATTAACTAAATGCAATGCACAAACTTAGATTGAATCCTGGTTCTGGGGGGAAAGCTATAAAAGGCATTCTTAGAATGACTAGGACAGTTTGAAAATGGAATGGATTATATTATGGACTCATTGTAAAATTTCTAGGTTTAATAACGGTCTTGTAGTTATGTAGAAAAATGCCATTACTTTTAAGAGATGCACATTAAAATGCTTAGTGATGCCTGCAACTTACTTTCAAATGGTAAAGTTAAAACAGACAGAGTGCTTGTGTGCTCAGTTGCTACCGTCGTGTCCAACTCGGTGAGACCCCATGGACCGTAGCCCACCAGGTTCCTCTGTCCCTGGGATTCTCCAGGCAAGAATATTGGACTGGGTTGCCATTTCCTTCTCCAGGGGATCTTCCTGACCCATGGATTGAACATGCGTCTCTTCCATCTACCTGCATTGGCAGGTGGGTTCTTTACCACTAGCGCCACCTGGGAAGCCCAGGGGAGTCCTTTTAATCCCACTCCCCTCATCCAAGAAGGATGGTCAGTTATCAAGTCATGTCTATTTTTCCTTCCTGAATCTCTCATAAATCTAAAATCCCTTTTTTGTCCCCAAGTCCTCTAATCCAGCTGAGGCTTACTCCCTGTGCCTGTCCTGTTGCCTTCAAACCTATCTCCCTATTTTAGCTACGGTTGTTTCTTTCTTTTCTTATTTTTGCCACACTTCAAGGCATGTGAGATCTTAGTTCTCCAACTAGGGATCGATCCCACATGCCTTGCATTGGGAGGCGGAGTCTTAACCTTTGGACCACCAGGGAAGTCCTGTATGTTTTTATTTTGTTTCAGATGCTGGCTCTTTCTAAAAACCCATACCAGGGAGGTCCCTAGCAATCCAGTGGTTAGGATTCTGCCCTACCACTGCAAGTTGCCTGGGTTCCATCCCTGGCCTAAATAATTAAATAAAACCCATATCAGACTCTGTCCATCTCTGGTCAAAATCCTTTCTCGGCACCCTGGTATCCATGGGAGAAAGTATTCATTCCTCAGTCTGATTATCCAAGCTCTTTTTGATCTGAAAACCTGCCAGCCGCTCCTGCCTCACCTCAAGTCCCTTGTTTCACATTTCAGTTCTGAAAGACAAACATTCTCCCTATTGTTGCTTTTGCTCGTTTTTGTTTTTAGTGATTGAACGTTATCTAAACACAATGTCAGAAGCTGTTCTCATGATTCTTTCCTTCCTGGGCATTTTAGGGTGACTCTGGTTCTCTAAAAATAACCTTCTTTTCCCTTTTTTCTCCTCCCCTTTTTTTCTCTCTCCAGTCCCTCGTCCTTTCTCTGTAATCCAGTCTTCTCCCTCCCCACTCCACTACATCTGCTTCAGAATTCTTAGAGCACAGAAGGCAAGAATTACCTACATTCCAAGCTGAATAGGAACAACCTGGATTTAGAACAAAGAATTTCAGCACCATGGAGAGCTACACGGGCGGCTACCTCGGTCTTACCGCTTTCTAGAGTCTCAACACACGCTGTGAATTGCATGTCTGTATCAGACACTTTTCTCTCTTTACTTGAAAAACTCCCCCTCGCCCTTTCTGCATCAATTTAGATGTCACCTGCTCTTGAAATTCTGGTCACTCCCACCCTCTCCAGCACCCTACTCTGTCTGCTTAAAGCATCTTCCCTTTTCTCAGAATGCCTTGAACTTTCTTTATCAGGGATCTCTTCTACAAATATTTCACTGTGGACTTTGTACCAGCAACTCATCTAGGCTCTGAAGCATGAGCATGTCTCTGCCTTTCATTTATCTATTCATTTGTCTGCGCTGGGTTTTAGCTGTGGCACTTGGGCTCCTTCCTTAGTTACAGCTTGTGAACTCTTAGTTGCAGCATGTGAGATCTAGTTCCCTGGACAAGGATCAGACCCAGGCCCCCTGCACCAGGAGTGTAACGCCTTAGCTGCTGGATCACCAGGAAAGTCCTTTCCTGCCTTTGGGAGTTTACATTCTGGAAGAAGGAGGCAGGAAATGAATAAGATGGTACTAGCAATAAGTGCTATGAAGCAAATATCAAATAGGGAAGGTGATGGGTAGTATAGTGGGGGCAAAGCGACATTGGGTACCATTGTCAGAGAAAGAAAATCTGAAGAGGGAAAGTTGGGGAATTAGGAGAAAGAGACTTCCAAGCATGGAGGGTTAATGATTGTAAAAGTGAGGTTGAGATTAGCATTTTCAAAGGTGGTGCAGCAATGGAGAGAGTGTTAGTGAGTTACAAAAAATGAGACCAGAAGTCTGAGCAGCAGTCAATCATGTAAGACATTGTAAGTCAGCGTGAGGAGCTGGGATGTATTCTAAGTGCAACGGAAATGCATTGAGACACTGAAGGGATTTAAGTGCTGTGTGACCAGCATTGATGGGCATGCAGCTGGGAGCTGTTTTGTGGCTGACTGCATGAAGGTTGCCATTTAAGATTCAGCATGGCACCAGTGCTCAGGAAAGGCATGGCATAGAAGACGATTCTGCAACTGTTTGATGAGTGAATGAATGAAAGAGCAGGCACGTGGAACGTGTTTGAGGAGCAGGGGTTAATATAAGCCAGGCACGGGAAGCTTGCCTCATCTGACCTGGAAAAAGAAAACCAATGTCACTCCAGCCTCCTCCCCCTACTCTCACCAATCATACCCAGTCAGTCATCTGGTTCTATTGATTCTTCTGTCAACATCCTTCTTTCTCAAAGCCATCCAGTCACCTTTATCCTCCCATCTCCCTGCCCAGCTAGAACCTTATCCGCTCCTGCCTAGACCAATGCATAAACCTCCTCCCTTTCCAATCTCTTTCCTTTTAGTCCATTCCTAACACAGGTCCCTGAGGGGTCATCAACACCCTATCCCTTTCCTTCCCCAGCCCTCCCGCCACTTTCTCCAAAACTGAATGTCAACCTCACCATTTACCAGACCTCGGTCAACCCTTGTCTCTTTCTAAGTCTCAGTTTCCTCACTGGGAACATGAGGTTTTTGCACTACTACATTCCACTCCAAGATCTAAGAAAGTGGTACTATTTCCGCCCTTTCCTTCCTTTCTTTCTTTCGGTTAGCTGGGTCTTAGATGTACATGTGGGGTCTTTGCTCTTTGTTGCTGGCACGTGGGATCTAGTTCCCTGACCAGGGATGGAAGCCTGGGCCCCCAGCACTGGGACTGTGGGGTCTTAGCCACTGGACCACCAGGGAAGTCCCCAGCCTCTCCTCTCTTTTAATCCCCTTTGTCTTTAAGACTTTTAATTGCGGTGGGGCCGTAGAAGGCCAGAGTGAAAGACCGGTCTGGAATCCTGCTTCTACCGTGGAGCAGCTCAGCTTCGGAGTACTTTCCGTTTCCTCAAATGGAAAATGGGAATAAAAATAGCATCTGCCTCAGGAGGTGAAGAAAAAGAAATAACTTGATTTGCAAAGGCACTTAGAACTTCCCCAAACCGTGGCACTCCGTTAACTGTTTTCTCTTACGGTTGCTGTCGCTACTACTATTCACGGACATATGGAATCAGGCGTTTATTTATTTAAAACTACCACGTGCTGAGCACTTACTGCTATAAACCAGGCCCTGGGTTGGGCCTTCACATCCACGATCTAGACCAGGGGGTCAGAAAACTACTATTGGTCTCACTGCCTGTTTTTGTACAGTTTGCAGACTAAGTGTGGCTTTTACATTCTTTTTTTTAATGGTCAGGAAAAAAAAAAAAAAAGACAAAAGAAGAATAAAATCTCATGGTCCATGAAAACTAGATTGAATTCAAACTTCAGGCTCCTTAAATGGGATTATTGGAACACAGCTGGGCCCACTGCTTCCCCCCTGGTTGCTTTGGCACTCCAACAAAGCCGAGACTATTTACTGTCTGGCCCTGAGCAAAAAGTTTTCCCACCCCTGACCAAGGTTGCCCAGTCAACAGCTCCAGAAAGGAAGGCTGAAGCTCACACAGTAAGTGGCAGGATTTTAACCCAGGTCTTTCTAGGTTCATAGCAGCATGAACCTTCAGCCACTACAGGCTGCAACCTTGGCTACCTTGGGTAGGGTGCAGAGACCATAGTCTATGAGATGAAGCTCAGGAAGTGGGGTTCAATCCCCCTAAATTGCTCTATTGTTACATCAGAGGCCTGATTTCCAGCCCGGACGGCACCAACTGATACTTAACGTGGCCCTGGGAAGTCAGGCCCTGATGCATTGGTATGAGCATGGCTCTGGGGCTGAGAACACCCTTGACTCTAGCGCCAGCACTGTCATTTATCAGCTTTATCGCCTCTTTGGTTTTCACGTCTGTAAATCACAAATAGGATTTTCCTTCGAACATTTCAGGTGGGTTGAATCGAAGTCTCCATGCTCCCTACCCTTGCCCCACTTTCTGTCTCTCTAGGCTACAATTTTTCCATCTGACACTCTGAAATGGTGATATGATACACGTCTTATTTTAGCTTGGTGTCTGGCTCCGCATGCTGTGATTCAAGTTTGCACGGAGGTTGCACCCTGCTTTCCTGGGGAAGAGGTCTTGTCAGGTTAGGTTGGAGGCATGGGGGAGGTTTAGCCCAGAGAAAGCTGGGTGAGGAGCAGGGAGGAGACTGGGGGAGGGGATTTTTGAAGACCCATCTCCAATCATCTGCAGAGCCAACTCCAAAGAGGTGGCCGAGTGCAGGCCCCAGGGGATGTAACGGGAGCGAGACGTACAGCGGGCTCTGTTCGTAAAATATCAACTGAATTAAAAGGGCCCCAACGGAGTTTAATTAAATCATGTTGAAGTAATTCGAATTGAACTGAAGAACTGAGTCAGAATAGATTGGGGTCAGTTGGGCCAGATTGATGGAATTAAGTGTGTCAGAGCAGAGGTGACCTGACCTGAGCTGAGTTGGACTGAATTGGACTGGACTGAACTAAAATTTGGAGGAGGGGAACAATTCAGAAAGAGCTCTCCTCTGGAGCTCAGGACACTTGAGTCCCTGGAGAACCAGCTTACACTGGTATCTCAGGCAACTCCCTGCACAATTTTGAGACCCAGTATCCCTATTTTATCAAATTGGTTCTAATAATAACTCCCGGACAGAGATGTTATGAGAAGTTTATGAGATTGCTCATGCTAAAGAGACTTAGATCTCAAAAGTAAAGATAACTATAAAGAAACATTGAACTCTAGCTAATGACAGGCATGGTAAAGAATCTAGAGTCAAGTGTAGTGACGCCTGCAGCTTGCTCTGAAATTCATTTTTAAATGATAATAAAATAGACAGATGGATGTGTAGAAAAATAGATAGATGGACAGATACAGGATAAAGCAAATCCCGTGACATGGTAATGATCAGCTCTAAGTGGTGGGTACAGGGTTCTTTCAACTTTTCTGTTTGAAAAATATTCCAGTAATACGTTGCACAGAACATAAAGAGCCTTGCAAACTGTTAATTGCTAAAATATCAGGAGTGGTTAAAAATACAGCCTCTGGAGGCGAAATGTGTGTGGTTGAGTCCCATCTCTGCCTCTCACTGGTTGTATGGCCCTGACTTCAATCCGCTGAGTGTTTGTTTCCATAACTGTAAAATGAGGTTATTAATAGCATTTGCCTCACAAGGTCGTTGTATCAGAACAGAGCCTGGCACCCAGTTAGCACCCAAGAAGCGCTCCCTGAGAAATGCTCCATTCCACAGAGCAGCAAAGTGGGGCTTGGAGAGGTTCTGCAATTCCTTCAGGATTACCCAGCAAGGAAGCAGTGGACTTATTGGAAGAGGCGCCCCAGGTACCTGGCATCTGAAATGGTCCTGCAGCCTGTCAGTCCTTTCCTTGGGCTTACCCGAGAGGATGAAGAAGATGCCGGAAACGAAGGCCAGAATGGTCCTCTGCGGGCGGATGTGGCCAATGTTGCTGATGACGAAGGCGGTGAACACGAGGAAGAGGCTGACCATGGGGAAGGGGGTGGCTGTGCGCACTGTCTCTGGGGGAGGGGTAGGAAGAAAGACGGAGGTGAGGTGGGGACTCTCTGGGGGTTGCCTCTGAATCCTCCTCATCTCTGCACCCCCACGCCCCTTTCTGAAACTTCCACTGCTGGCCCCGCCCCCTCACCCAGGCCACACCCTCTTGGTTTGACCCCACCCCTTAGCTCCTGGCTCCGCCCCTTCGACCGGGCCCCACCTCCTCACGCACCTACTCTGCCTGCTTTCAAGCCTGCACTCCTTCCCTTCCACTCCATCCCTTCTCTTGTGGGCGTGACTTTATGCAACCCCATGGGCTGTAGCCCGCCAGGCCAGGCTCCTCCGTCCAAAGGACATCCCAGGCAAGAATACTGGAGCGGGTTGCCATTTCCTCCTCCTGGGGATCTTCCCAACCCAGGGAATGAACCCACATCTCTTTGAGTCTCCTGCATTGGCAGGCGGGTTCTTTACCACTAGCGCCAACTGGCCTGCCCTTTTCCCCAGAACCTGCCCTGTCCCTGCCCCTTGGTTGCCTAACCCTCCCAGCCCCGTGCTTCCCCTCACTCAGAATATTCTCCGTGTTTTCCGTCACCAAGTTGATCTCTGGTTCAAGGAAATATTCTGAGGCCACGCAGCGACCCTTTTCCCGGCCTGGGGGGAAGATAAGAAGGCAGGGCGGTCAGGGGAAGGACGCACAGTCAAGAGACCCCAGGATGGGAATGTCCTGGGGATTAGCGTCTGTCTACTCTGTGTTACTCTATACTACGTTTGTGCTCCTCTTAGGGAGTTACAGAAGGGTATGGGCAGGAGTCTATCAGCTCCTATTGCAAGTTGCCCTAGAGACCGTTCGATGGAGGAATACAAGCTGGAAGCCAGAGTCTCAAGTAAGAAGGGGTTATGGGCCAGGTCTCCTGGATCCCTAAAGAGGGAAAGGTCTGGGGGTTGAGGTGGGAAAGGATTCCCAGAAGGAGCGACGTCCGTAGTAGCTGGGAGGCATAGATATTGTTTATCCTTCCCATTCAACACTGGAACTGTCCAGGAGACAAGTTCAGAACTAAGATTACTGTTTCTCTGGGTCTGGGGGCTCCAGGGGGTTACTGGGGATTAGGGACCTGGAGATTGTGTGATCACTGGGGTTCTTAGATCCAGGGACTAAAGCACTAGAAATTGAACGTGTGTGTGAGTATGTGTGTGTGCGTGCGTGTGTGCATGCATGTGTGTGTGCATGTGTGTGCGCACGCGCATGTGTGCATGTGTGTGTGCATGTGTGCGAGTGTGCATGCGTGTGTGCATGCGCGTGTGTGCATGCATGTGTGTGCGTGCATGTGTGTGTGTGTGCATGCGTGCGTGTGTGAGCACTCCACTGCTTAGTCATGTCTGATTCTTTGCAACCCTGTGGACTGTAGCCCTCCAGGCTCCTCTGTCCATGGGATTCTCCAGGCAAGAATCCTAGAGTGGGTTATCATTTCCTTCTCCAGGGGACCTTCCCGACCCAGGTATCAAACCCGCGTCTTTTGCGTCTTCCTGTACTGGCGGGCGGATTCTTTCCACAATGCGGCCACCTGGCAAACCTTAGAAATGGAATCTCCAGGTAGACATGTGACTGTCCAGGAGAGAAACGGGGTTGATTTCTGGGTTTCGGGCACCCATGGGAGGGAACTATGGATGAGGACTCTCGGGTGCCCCGCAAAAGCAGGGACAATTGACTGGTGGGCAGGTAAGGCCTGTACCTGCAAAGAAGCAGACGCGCCACAGGCCAGCGTGCAGCGCCATCTTGACCTCGGTGGTCTGGTTCTGCGGCAGCACGGTTCCCTCCTCCATGTACAGCCAGTAGTCTGTGCTGACGGCGATGCCCACGAGCAGCAGGCCGCACGCACCAAACACGCTGCTCAGCAGGGTCAGGGCGCGGCTGCTGCAGTGACTCATCCTCAGCGGCGGGGGGCGCCCTGTGGGGCCTGAGGGACCGGGAGCTCCAGTGGAGAGCCCCGCTGGGGCCGCTGGGGTCCCCCAGGCAGCATGCAGCCACGGGGGACACCGGCCCTGGGCCAGAACCAGCAATCCCCGGAATGGAAACTCTCTCCTATCTGCCCCCTTGGGTCCTGACCCGTGACTCCAGCCTGGATTTGGACCAGTAACTTGTCTAGAGATCCTAACCTAGGCCACTACTCCCGACTCCATGCCCAGACCTGACACCCTGACCCCTTTCTTTTGGGCTCTTAATGGGAACCAGAAATGCCCCCAAGTGGGTCGTTAACCAAGGACTCTAACCCTGTACCTTGGCCTTGACCTCAAGCCTCCCACATTTAGCTGGACTCTTTAAATATATATATATATTTATTGGGCTGAGCGAGGTCTTATTTGCAGCTTGCAGACTACTTAGTTGTGGCACGCGGGGTCTAGTTCTCTGACCAGGGATTGAACCCGGGCCCCTGCAATGGGAGCACAGAGTCCTAGCCACTGGGCCACCAGAGAAGGCCCTGGTCTCTTCTCTGGACCCTTACTGTCCAATTCTAATGCCAAGACCTTGACTTTCTAATCCTGGTATGGTGCCTTGACCTCAATTTGGCATCCTAATCTGAAATCGTGAACCACGACCCAGATTCAAGATTCCAGAACATTAACCACCCCCATCCCAAATCCTTGCAAGCCTCTGAACCTGGGGTGCTAGAACTCCATCACAGGCCGCTGGCTCCCAGGATATTTGGGCCTAGAGACCTGGAGCAGGGTTTTGGCTACAGACTCCAGAATGTCCGAACCATGATCTGGGAATCCCACCCCTTCCCCCCACCTCTCAGTATCCTATTCAGAGCAAATGACCATCATTCAATAGGAATCAGGACTCTGAACTCTAAAACCCACATCAGGAAGTCTGCAATCTCCATTCTCGTTACAAGATCCCCAAATCCCCTCCAAGAGAGTCTGGACTCCAGCTCCCCCAACTAAGACCTCCAATCATAGACCCTCTTCAACCTCCAACCTGGAACCCAGATCCCCCTAACCCTGGACCTTCAAAACAAGAGAGCTCCCAAGTTCATGGCTGTGGCCTCCAAAATTCCAATCTTAAATCTAGAGATTTCCTTCCAGGGTGCTCCTAATCCCTTAGCCACCACACTCACCCTTTCCTGAGAACTTTTCCCTAAACCACACAGTCTCATGATTTGGGGGACTCAAACTGGGATCTCCATCTTATCTCAACCGGAGCCCTCAACCTACCTGAATACCACGATCTTCATCACCTTTTTAACAGTGACAGTTAAGACCCCTAACCAGCACTCCCCGCCACCACCAACAATGCAGTCAAGAGTTGAGCCCCCACTCTCCTTGACCAGAATTCCTGGAGCCTTGAAATTGAAATTCTGGAAACTTGACACCACCTCAATAAGAACCCTGGAGCTTGAGACGACCTTCATCCCTGTCTGGGCGCCAGCCCCCCCAACCCCAGCCTCTAGGGCCTCCACCCCACCTGCCCTGCTCCCCACCTCCTGAGGGATTCAGGAGTCTGAGACTGGCAGAGCTCCGGACGCCCGCTCCCCCCCCCCCCCTTGCTTACTCCCATCCCCCGGCCCATGGCTCCAGGGTTTGACTGCCAGCTGCCTTCCAGTCCGCTCATCTCAGAAACCAGCGCCAGAACCCCCGTCTCCCGGGCTGCCTCCATCCCAGGTANGCCCGCTCCCCCCTCCCCCCTTGCTTACTCCCATCCCCCGGCCCATGGCTCCAGGGTTTGACTGCCAGCTGCCTTCCAGTCCGCTCATCTCAGAAACCAGCGCCAGAACCCCCGTCTCCCGGGCTGCCTCCATCCCAGGTAGCTGACCTCAGCTCCCCCCACTGGCTCCTCCGATCCAGACGGCTGGGACGTGGCCCACCGGCACCCTTCTCACTCCCGCTTTGGGGCGCCCCTCCCTCCTCACTCGGTTCCTCCACACTCTCAGCGGCCCGCCCAGATCTCCTCATTCTCCTCCAACCGCCAGCCCTTCCTCCTTTGGGAGCCCCCTCCTTCCCCAGGCCCAAAACCTCCTTCTTATCCTTCTTTATCCCCGCCTTTCCTGGATATAGGCTTTTGGATCCCTGGGGGTCCCCATTCTCCAAGTCCCAAGTCCAAACTCCATAGGCCCTCAGTCCTGGGGAGACGTACCCTCTCTTTCCGGGGACCCCTTCTTAGACTCACGGCCGGCCCTTACCGGGCCCAGGCCCTCCCCCCTCATCCAGGACTGCCTCCCTCGAGGATCCGGCCCACACCCTCTCCCGCGCCCACGGTCTCCGAGGTTCGGACACTGAGAGTATGTATGGTTGTCCCGTTCTGGGACCCTCGGACCCCGTACCCCCGGGTTCCTCAGGCCTAAACGTCCCTCCATCGCCCATTCTCCCCCGAACTCGGGCGTCCGATCGCGGGCATCTCATCCCCAGGAGCCACCCAGCCCCGTTTAGTCCAGACCCCCGGCCGCCTCAGGAGGACCGCCCCCCGCCCACCGCAACCTGGTTCCCGGACTCTCCCCTCGAGCTCACCTCGCTCAGGGCTTGGCGGACGCTCCGGGCCGCGGGCTCCGCAGCCTGTCTCTTATACACATCTAGATGTGTATAAGAGACAGCTCTAACCCTGTACCTTGGCCTTGACCTCAAGCCTCCCACATTTAGCTGGACTCTTTAAATATATATATATATTTATTGGGCTGAGCGAGGTCTTATTTGCAGCTTGCAGACTACTTAGTTGTGGCACGCGGGGTCTAGTTCTCTGACCAGGGATTGAACCCGGGCCCCTGCAATGGGAGCACAGAGTCCTAGCCACTGGGCCACCAGAGAAGGCCCTGGTCTCTTCTCTGGACCCTTACTGTCCAATTCTAATGCCAAGACCTTGACTTTCTAATCCTGGTATGGTGCCTTGACCTCAATTTGGCATCCTAATCTGAAATCGTGAACCACGACCCAGATTCAAGATTCCAGAACATTAACCACCCCCATCCCAAATCCTTGCAAGCCTCTGAACCTGGGGTGCTAGAACTCCATCACAGGCCGCTGGCNCCCCCCACCCCCCGCGCCCGCGGCCTCACTCGGCGGACGACGCCGGGAGCTGGGACCGGCGGTCGCTCATTGGCTACTGCGGAGGAGGGGAGGGGCAGGAAAGGAGGAGGGGGATAGGATGCGGGGAGGGAGGGAGATGGGCCTTGAGAATGGGGGAGGCAGGGAGCGAGAGAGAATAGAAACAGAGGCAGGGGAGCCCGAGAGGGGCAGGGGCGCACGGGGAGGCAGAGAGGCTGCCCAGAACTGAAACCCGGCGGCTGTGAAATTCTGAGACTCCCGGGCCTGGAGACTAGAGGAGACACAGAGATGGCCTGGAAGACAGAGAGATGGAGAGGCAGAAATCGGATCTAGGCAGGCCCCCTCTTCCCTCAGGCTCAGAGATTCTGGGCTCCTGGAAGTGGAGAGGTCACAGAGAGAGACAGGTAGACTGTCAAAGGCCTTTGGGCTGAGAGATGCTGAGACCCAGAGACCTTGAGGTAGAGAGAGAGAGACAGGGAGGGAGAGAAAGAGAGAGGGGCAGAGAAAGAGAGGAGAGACCCTCAGACGGATAGACAGCGGGGGTGGTCCTGGGGGTCCCTTGAGAAGACTGGGGCTCTGGCCAGGCGTGGGGGCGCAGCCTGGGGTCTGGGCGGCTGGAGGAGACGGGAGGGGGCGTCCCGGGCCGGGGGTCCCCTGAGCAGCGGGCGGGCGCAGAGCGGAGCCGCGTCCTGCAGCCGCCGCGGAGCCGGGAGCCCGGCCAGCACCCCCCCACCCCCGCCGTGATGTCAGCGGGGCCACTCTTAAAGGGGCAGGCCGCCCGCCGAGGGTCGGAGCAAGGGCTGGGGGCCGCGGGCAAGGAGGGGGGCCCCGCGGCTGTGCTGGGAGGGAGACAGGCGGAGCCCCAGCATCCAGCTAGACCACGTCTCGGGAACTCAGGAGTCTGCGGGGACGAGGAGACGCCGGAGCTCCCCGAGGGGGCCTGTGAAGCTTCGGAGCTCAGTCCTCTCCAAACGCAGGCAGAAGCACCCCGTTCCACGGGCCTGTCCCCATCCAGGAACTACAGTTCCCATCAGTCCTGGCGGCGGCGGGGGCCGCGCCTGGGGGGAGGGTCTGCCACAGGGTCTGCTGGGAAGTGTAGTCTATTGGGACTGTCCTCTCCACGCCCCTCACTCGCAAGTGGGTCAAGGGAAAGAGGCCCGCAGGGTGCGTCCGACCGCCCTTCGCCTCACGTCGCGGATCCTTGAGCTCACAGGTTTCTCTGTCGTAAGGTCTCTCAGTGGCAGGGCTGCCTTTCCTCCTCCCTCTTCCGACTTCCCGGCCTGCGGGTCTCAGCGTGTCCTGTGTGTGCCTGGGAGCTTTACCTTGCTCTGGGCAAATGGGTGTGTGCCTGTGTCTCTGTGCTCCCGGTCTCTGCCAGACTCGCTCGGTTGTCTGTGCGTACAACTGCCTCTTCCTTCACGTGTCCACTGTGGTCCTCTCTCTCGGTCTCTGCTGTTTGCTGTCATGCTGTATCTTCTCTCACTTTATGGGTCTCTGCGTTTTCCCCCTCTCTCTCTGCAGCCCCCTACTCAGCCTCTCTCTCTGTTTCCATGTACAGTCATTGTCCCACCTCCATCCCCCTTCATTCTCCAAGCTTAGAAGAAAAACATCCAAACACTTGAGCATCAGCATCCCAAATTTATTCTCCAGCAGCTGTGGCCGGGCGGAAGAAGGGGCACAGAGAGTCCCGAGAGTGGCAGGCATTTGGGTAGAGGTGGGGTTCCGAGCAGGACTGGAGGAGCCATGCGGTGATTAGTCTAGGGGTGGGGGAGCCTAGGACAAAAGCTGACGGAGAACAGGGGCGGGGAATATCTTCCATACGTCCCAGGAATCCCTAGAGCGCAGAACAGGGGCACTGGAGCAAGGGGGCACAGCCTCCCACTTACTCCGGAACTGGAGCGGAGGTGGGTGGGGCCTCGGAGGTGGGGGGATGTTCTGGAATCCTAGTCTAGAACGGCCCACCCCATGAGACTATTTCCCAGGAAGAAGGAGGAAAAACAAAACGAAACAAAAAAAGAAGGAGAATTGGGATGGTGTCGGCGGTTCTGGAAGTTGATGGAACAGAGTCCAGGACGCTCAGGCAGGTCAGAATCTAGGGCTCAACAGCAGCAGAATCTAGCACACGGTAAGACTCTAGAGATCGCATTGGGAGTACGGAATGCCAGGAACGCTTGGGCGGGGCGGCTAAAACCCGGGGGATGGGGAGAGGCCAGAACGCTGGGGAGCCAGATCTAGAACTGGAAAGGGGGGTGGCATGGTGAGGCGCGGGCCAAGGCCGGGGCAGGGGAGGGAGCCGTGGGGACGCCTGGTGGCGGCGGGTGGGATTACATGACTGGCACAGGCGTTGGGCTGACGGGGCTGCGGGCATCCGGGTGCACGAAATCGGGGTTGACATAGGTGAAGCCCTGGAACTCGGCCTGGTCGATGCTGGCCAGAACCAGACGGTCAGGGGGTGTCAGCGCCGGCGCCGCCCGAGTGAAGAACTTGTCGAAGTTCTCGCCGCTGCGGCCACACTGTGGGAAACACCGGGAGAGAAACGTGAAGCGTCGGAACGCAGCGCGTGGCTGATCCACCCTCTTAGGGGCCAGCGTGGTGTTCCCGGGAGGGGACTGACCGGGCGGGGTCTGAACGGAGGCGCGATCTCTAACCGTTCCAGCCTGTCCCAGTCGATCCAGCGGAAAAAGCCGTGAGCGCGGATGGTGGGCTCTCCATCGGGGCCCGAGCCCAGGCGCTTGGCCGGGTGCTTGGTGAGGAACTGCGGGGAACACAGAGAGAGACGGACAGACAGACAGAGTCCCAGACAAGGAGGCCCAGAGAAAGACGGGGGTGGAGGTGGGGG
>SJYX01000236.1:0-85958 GCA_006410675.1 Oreotragus oreotragus | reverse complement strand
CACCCCGCTCCGTGCGCAGCACAGTCCTTAAGTGTCCTTTCCCCACTGTGACCGCCACCCCTGGGCAGGGGATGGAGGGGTGGTGCTGCCGCTCCCATCACGCCCGTCTAGGAAAACTCAAGAGAAGAGCGGCAACTTAACGGTGGTCCAGTTTGATTCCCGGAGCACAGAACCTGGACTGGACGCCGGGTTTCTCCGCGTGTGTGGGCGGGGCGAAGAAGGGGGAGGGGCGAAAAGGGGCGGGGCGAAGAAGGGCGAAGGAGGAGGTCCGGCTCACTTCCGGGTTTCTTTCGCGGCCGGCTCCATCTGTTCACAGCTCACAGCGGGTTTCCAGTACCCTATCTCCCCAGCCTGATCTGTGAGTTTCTGGAGCGCAGGCAGGGCACCGGCCCCAGCGCCCAGGAGGGGCTCCACGGAGGGTGCGTCAGTGACGACCGGCTGATCTTGGCGGACATTTCAGTTCAGTCGCTCAATCGTATCCGACTCTTTGCGACCCCATGGATTGCAGCACCCCAGGCCTCCCTGTCCACCACCCAAACTCATGTCCACAGTTTACTCGACTCAAGTCAACTGAGTCGGTGATGCCATCCAACCATCTCATCCTCTTTTGTCCCCTTCTCCTGACTGCAGTCTTTCCCAGCATCAGGGTCTTTTCCAATAAGTCAATTCTCTTTGCATCAAGTGGCCAAAGTATTGGAGTTTCAGCTTCAGCATCAGTCCTTCCAATGAATGTTCAGGACTGATTTCCTTTAGGATGGACTGGGTGGATCTCCTTGCAGTCCAAGGGACTCTCCAGAGTCTTCTCCAACACCACAGTTCAAAAGCATCAATTTTCAGCACTCAGCTTTCTTTATAGTCCAACTCTCACACCCATACATGACTACTGGAAAGGCCATAGCTTTGACTAGACAGACCTTTGCAGACATTTAGGTTTGATCTGAAACTGGGTGGGGTTTGACGAAAAAGAAGGTCTAGTCCTTTATCCCACGTAGGGGCAGCACAAGGCACAGACCTGTTGAGGGGAAGGAAGCACTCACTCCTGGGATAAAAGCTCATGTCCAGTTTGGAGGAAGAATCTGCATCTGATGCAGTGTTTCTCCTGCCCGCAGTGGAAGAGTTGAATGTTGAGGTACAGGTGGCTGCACAGGTGGGATGCTAACCTGATGGGCCCAAAGCCTTCAGGTTGCAAAGATAGGTGGGGGCGTCTGTCTTCAAGCAGTTGGTTTGACAGGTAAGGAAGGGGCGTGGA
This sequence comes from Oreotragus oreotragus, assembly GCA_006410675.1. Classification (NCBI taxonomy): domain Eukaryota; kingdom Metazoa; phylum Chordata; class Mammalia; order Artiodactyla; family Bovidae; genus Oreotragus; species Oreotragus oreotragus. The sequence continues at coordinate 84,709 of SJYX01000236.1, read as the reverse complement.
GAGGAGATTCAGAGTCCTACCCCAGTCCTAGCTCTGGGACCTCCAACCCCTCCTCAGGTCCAGACTGAGGAGTCGAGTCAACAACTCGTGCCTTGATCTCCAGGTGGCAGCAGCCCTCGGGTCCCTCAGTGTCCCACGCCAACCCCAAGGACCAGGCAACACCCCAGGCAGCCTGACATCTAGGAGCAGGGGCAGCTCCTGGCCTGACTTGAGAACAGCTCAGGGTGGCAGGTGAGCCATCAGCCCCAGTGTCGACTGGCCCCACAGCCCATTTCTAACCACAGCCTTGCCCCTGGATTCTTTTCTCCAGCAGTCCTTTTAGAATCTCAACAGATGCATAGACTTGTGTCACCAGTCACCACAGTGAAGGCGGGGAATGGTTCTGCTGCTGCTGCTGCTAAGTTGCTTCAGTCAGACTCTGTGCAACCCCATAGACGGCAGCCCACCAGGCTCCGCCGTCCCCGGGAGTCTCCAGGCAAGAACACCGGAGTGGGGTGCCATTGCCTTCTCCAATGCATGAAAGTGAAAACTGAAAGTGAAGTCGCTCAGTTGTTTCTGACTCTTAGCGACCCCATAGTCTGCAGCCCACCAGGCTCCTCCGTCCATGGGATTTTCCAGGCAAGAGTACTGGAGTGGGGTGCCATTGCCTTCTCTGGGGAATGGTTCTACTGCCCCTGAAAACGACTCATAATATCCCTTCAGGTTCTTTCTACTGAGTCTGCAACCACGGTCCTTTAAGAAAGAAATTATGCCTGTTTGACTTGCTTCTCCAACTTTCAACCTGCTGGATAATATCTTCGCATCTTTTTAATCCAGCGTGAAACTTTAAAGTGTATACATTTATTTTGTTTGGGACAGAACTGGTAATGTTTCTAAAGAAAGGAAACTGAATCGGGCATGAGAGTGATTAGGAATTTTTCTTTCATTCTCTGTTTTCCTTTACCTGGAACCGGGAAGAAGGAAAAGATACGCAAGGGAACAACGCAGAGTTCTGCAAAGGCAAAGTCCACGCCGATGATGTCTATCAGAATCTTCTCGGAAACGTTGGGAGTCCAGAACATCACAAAACAGAGCTGCCAGGGGAAAGAGGGCAGGAAGCAAGATTATTAGAAAAAGGTGTACAGGAATGAAATGTGACAGGTATTACAACGTCCCCGAGGAGCTAGGAAAGAGGGTGAACGTGCCCAGTTGGGGGGCTGGCACATGGGTCCTCAAGTGCCACTGCCTTGCTCTCTTCTTACCTGCCACAGGTAAGACCCTGGCCCATTCATCACACCTGCCCCACAGGAAGTCTGGCAGGGGGGCCCATGTGGGAGGGAAGCATCTGAGCAGGTAGCCACACTAATGTGGAAAGTTTACATAGGCTGCTGGACAACTCAGTTCAGGGTGAACTGAGTATTAATATAATTAATATAAATTAATATAATTTTTATAACTTTAACCAAATAATAAAAAGTAATCTGAAAGTATCTGGATGCGTGCAGAATGCCACTGAATCAGATCTGGGAATAGAGGGGTGGGGCAGGCTGGGAGAAAAGCTACTGCTGGGGGTCAGCCCTTAGGGGACCGACTTTTTAAGCTTTGTGTACTTATAATCGATAGAAAACCTGAATTTAAAAAGGTAACGATATAACTTTGCAAGAGAGTGTTAGACGCCAGTTTATCTAACACTTGGCCAAGTTAAATGCTAATTTCATAAAATACTTCTCTGCTTTTCTTAAGATACAAGTGATTCTTCCCTAAGATGAAAGTGAATGCATTATAAAGTGAATTGCAGCCGTTCCCTGGTGGCTCAGCAGTGAAGGATCTGCCTGCCAGTGCAGGAGATACGAGAGATCCCAGGGTGAGGAAGATTCCCAGGAGGAGGAAATGGCAACCCATTCCAGTATTCTTGCTGGGACCCCCCGGGACAGAGGCGCCTCGGCAGGGACAGTCCAAGGGGTCGCGAAGTATTGGACACAATACAACAGAAACAGAACTCTGACGTTTTAGACTATGGGCTCCTCTGTCCGCGCAGTTTTCCAGGCAAGAATTCTGGACTGGGCTGCCATTTCCTACTCCAGGGCATCTTTCCGACCCAGGGGCTGAACCACGTCTTTTGTACCTCCTGCATTGGCAGGTGGGTGCCTTACCACTGGCGCCACCTGGGAAGCCCATAACAACGTTCAGGCTTTGGGTAAATTAAGTTTCATGGAATTAGACTGGTCCTATTACTACGTCATGTTGAAATTTATTAAAAAGCATCTTGGTGGATTTATTATCAATCTGTTTCACTTTTATAAGTGCAATGGAACTTTTATTCTCTTTTGTATTTTTCAACATCTGGGAAAATATTCCATTTGATTTTCAAGGATGACAGGCGTACTATCATTTAATCCTATTGCCTGATGGCAGTACTTCCACTGCATAATTGACAAGAAGGGAAAAAATACTTCCTTGGATCTAACAAGAGCTCAGAGGCTTTATTACCACGTGGCCTGGACAAGTGGCCCTGCCATCTTTTCCCACTGCAAAGCCGGTTGCCAGTTAGTCATTCATGCCCACAGCCGGGGTGTGGTGGCAATTTCACAGGACACCTTCACAGCCACACTGAGCACAGCACTGGGACTCAGTTCCTTTTCCTGATGGGATCGTCCCTCCTTCCAAATATTTCCCACAGCTATAAAGCATTAGGTGCTAAGTGAGCATCACCCCAACTCTGGACTTGATCAGGACTTATGGAGGATAAGCTATCTGGGGTTTCTTCACTGGCTGGAGTGAGCTCTCTAGGCTGCATTCTGCTAAAAGAAAAATTTAAGCTTCCAGGAAAGTCATAGGCAGGCTTTCCTTAGTTTGTAACCAATGATTATTTGAATATGAGATAATGCAGTCTCTCTGTGCCTTGCAAAATCACTGTAAAGTGGCTTTTAAATGACAACAAACTGAGGAAATAGGACGGGGTAACTGCATGTTAGAAGGAAGGCGGGAGCAAGCGCCTGCAACAAAGGTTACTTCCTCCCACCAACCTCTCGGCTCCGATAATGTCCATCGGAGGCTTTCCACTGCCCTGGAGGAGAGGGCCAGTAACCCCTGGAGGAGAAAGTCCAACCTCAGGCCCCAAGATAGTGAGTGCATCCATAGTAAGGGAGGCACTGCCGTAAGTACCTGAGCAGGTGACTCTAGTTCTGGTCCCTTGAAAGCAAAGCAGTAAGGCTTGATGGATCTCTAATAGAGCTTCTCAGGAGGGAGGCTTGTTGTCAGATCTAAGGAAGTATTTTTCCCTTCTTGTCAATTATGCAGTGGAAGTACTAGAATCAGGCAATAGGATTAAATGATAGTACGTCTGTCATCCTTGAAAATCAAATGGAACATTTTCCCAGATGTTGAAAAACAGGAGATAGAATAAAAGTTCCATTGCATTTATTGATACATCATTTCTAAAATTCACAGTGTGGTTTAACTTGGTACCACTAAGCCCCTCTGTTCTCTATGTGGTACCTATCTGTGCCAAGCACATCCTACAAGGCCCTGTCACGGCCACGTGCCACCGAGATGCTTCTTCAGTTTTCTGCCCCAGAGTTTTCACACACCTCCAGCCTAGGTTGGATCTTTCTGTTTAGTCGCTCAGTCGTGTCCGACTCTTTACGACACCATGGATTGTAGCCCACCAGGCTCCCCTGTCCGTAGAATTTTTCAGGCCAGATTGCTAGAGTGGGTGGCCATTCTAGAGCAAAGTAACTGACTGCTCTCAGTCTGATCTGGGCCTCAGCAATCACAGGTTTAAAGAGAAGAAATACCACACGGATCGATGCTTCCTTTCTTTATCTCACTCAAGTCTCTGAATTTGACTCTCAGCCTTCGCCCATCTGACCCATGTTTCCAGTATGAAAATGCTCCTTGCCTTCTAGCTTGCTTCTTAAAAAAAAAAAAAAAAAAGATTGGTTCCAGCATTGCCCAGAAAAGAATACATGCAACTCAGAATTAGGTATAGTGTTGGTTACAAGATGCAATACCTATTTGCGGGTCAAAATTTTCCAAGAAACATACTGAGTCCTAGCATTGTAATCTGATGAGATTTAACCAGTCTGTTTCAGAAAACAGGAAACTCTAGAAGGTAACCTAACAAAGGCTATTTCAGGAAAAGTGTCTTTCTGATGCATTCACCTAGAGTAGTTTCAACCTAGCTTATGCCCTCTGAGTTGACCAGAACATGCCATGTTCTTCAAATATTTGCAGAGCCTAATGACATTGACTTTTCCAAACCAGAACACAAGCCTAACAAACTACTGACAGTGAAGACGATTTGTTTCTTGGAGTCGCTGCAGGGCTGGGTTTTCTGCTGCTGAGTTTGCAGTCAACATTATCTCATTAGGAAGCAGCCAGCAAAACAGAACCACCCACTCCATGCCCAGATCTTGGCTTTTCTGTTCATTCTCGAATTAAAAGAACCAGGGCTCCTTGGAGAAATGGCTTATTCTAGGACTTGGGTGGGAAATATACAAGATAATCAGCTTGAAACACAGGAATCCAGAAGATCTCTCATCCCAGTGGCGAAGCTGGAGGAGTAAGAGCAGCTAAAAATGATGGAGTTAGGCCCGCAGCACACAATAGACACTCATATACAGAAACGGCCTCCCCGGGGGCACAGTGGTGAAGAATCTGCCTGCCAGTGCTGGAGATGCAGGTTCAATCCCTGGGTCGGGAAGATCCCCTGGAGGAGGAAATGGCAACCCACTGCAGTATTCTTGCCTGGAAAATCCCATGGACAGAGGAGCCTGGCGGGCTACAGTCCATGGGGCTGCACATAATTGGACACAAGTTAGTGACTAAACAACAAACTACACAGATATAAGTAAACAAACAGGGAGACTTACCTGGTGGTCCAGCGGCTAAGAACCCAGCAGGGAACATGGGTTCGATCCCTGGTCTGGGAACTAGGATCCCATATGCCTTGGAGTAGCTGAGCACGTGAACCACAGTGAGAGAGCCCACGTGACCCAGTGCAGACCCCGAGCGCCGCAGCCAACACCCAACTCAGCCAAACGGCAACGAACCGAGCAAATAACGGGGACAGGTCTCCAGCACAGAGCTCCAAGTCATGTATGTAGCTACCCTCCTCTCCTCAGGGAGGTGGGGCATATCTCCCACATCGGAAATGTGGGCTGATGACTGTAACTTCCCTCTAGAAAGAGGACAGGGAGAAACCTGGCAAAGACGGTCTTGGCCGTCAATGTAATGTCATCAGTAGTGACAAGTCACGTTGATAGCGTGATCTCTTGATAAGATAGGATGAGAATGGCCATTTACCTCTGTGGTTTTCCCCTGGAAAGCCTATAAGCCCAGTCAACCATGAAAAACACCCCAGACAAACTCAAATTGAGTACCTGACCAGTGGTCCTTGAAACTAAGAAGACCACAAAGACAAGCCAAGTCTGAGGAACCCCCACAGACCAGACGAGGCTAAGGAGACATGGTAGCATGGATAGATCCTAGATCAAAGGACGTGAAGAAAAAGCTTGTGAAGTCTGAATAAACTGTGGCATGCTCGCATGCTCAGCCTCGTCCAACTCTCTGCCACCCTTTGGACTGCAGCCCACCAGGCTCCTCTGCCCAGGCAAGTTTTCCAGGCAAGAATACTGGAATACCCCATTCCTTCTTCAGGGGATCTTCCTGACCCAGGGGTTGAACCCCTGTCTCATGAATTGACAGACGGACTCTTTACCACCTGGGAAGTCTGGTGGGGTTTAGTTCATAGTAATGCACAGGGGTTGGTTCCTTAGTCATGACAAATGGACCGCAGCAGTGTAGGACCAAGCGTGGGGGGAAGGGTCTGTGCTATCGTCACAAGGCCTCTGTAAGTCTAAAACAATTCTAGGCAATTCTCTGGTCTTCCCAGGTGACACTAGTGGTAAAGAACCTGCCTGGCAGCGCAGGAGACCTGAGACCCAGGTTCAATCCCTAAGTCAGGAGGATCCCCTGGAGAAGGGATAGGCTACCCACTCCAGTATTCATGGGCTTTCCTGATGGCTCAGATGGTATAGAGTCCACCTGCGATGCGGGAGACCTGGGTTTGATCCCTGGGTTGGGAAGGTCCCCTATAAGAGGGCAGGGCAGCTCACTCCAGTATTCCTGCCTGGAGAATCCCGTGGACAGAGGAGCCTGGCGGGCAGTCCATGGGGTCAATAAGTCGGACACGACTGAGCAACTAAGCACAGCCAGGCTAGGTTCCCAAATAGGGAGAGAGTGCACCGAAAGAACGGCAGAAGCGCTGGCCCTACAGAAATGGCACTTCTGGCCTAAGATGCTGCAATCTGACTCAGTGTGGCTGGGGCCACACAACAGGCATCTCTCAAGACCCTCCTCATCCGGAGTCAGGCCCTGACCCGCCCTGGGACTGAGTCTCCTTCCCAAGAACTAGGGATTGGAATGGGAAGAAGCTAATGGTCTCCATCAGCATTTGAACTCGGAGAACAACCAAACCCAGCACGCTGGGACATCCGTTTCTGCAATGTTGGGACACCCGTTCCTGCACATCCAGAGAGGATTCCTTTCCATGAAGGAACAATGCCAAGGGCTCAGGTTTTCACTTAATTTCCAGAAGCTGTTAGCCATGCTTTTGAGGAATTCACAAAGCTGTCTCCATTAGCCGGAGTAATCAGGATTAGCACTGTCAGAAATTCTGANACCATGGATTGTAGCCCACCAGGCTCCCCTGTCCGTAGAATTTTTCAGGCCAGATTGCTAGAGTGGGTGGCCATTCTAGAGCAAAGTAACTGACTGCTCTCAGTCTGATCTGGGCCTCAGCAATCACAGGTTTAAAGAGAAGAAATACCACACGGATCGATGCTTCCTTTCTTTATCTCACTCAAGTCTCTGAATTTGACTCTCAGCCTTCGCCCATCTGACCCATGTTTCCAGTATGAAAATGCTCCTTGCCTTCTAGCTTGCTTCTTAAAAAAAAAAAAAAAAAAGATTGGTTCCAGCATTGCCCAGAAAAGAATACATGCAACTCAGAATTAGGTATAGTGTTGGTTACAAGATGCAATACCTATTTGCGGGTCAAAATTTTCCAAGAAACATACTGAGTCCTAGCATTGTAATCTGATGAGATTTAACCAGTCTGTTTCAGAAAACAGGAAACTCTAGAAGGTAACCTAACAAAGGCTATTTCAGGAAAAGTGTCTTTCTGATGCATTCACCTAGAGTAGTTTCAACCTAGCTTATGCCCTCTGAGTTGACCAGAACATGCCATGTTCTTCAAATATTTGCAGAGCCTAATGACATTGACTTTTCCAAACCAGAACACAAGCCTAACAAACTACTGACAGTGAAGACGATTTGTTTCTTGGAGTCGCTGCAGGGCTGGGTTTTCTGCTGCTGAGTTTGCAGTCAACATTATCTCATTAGGAAGCAGCCAGCAAAACAGAACCACCCACTCCATGCCCAGATCTTGGCTTTTCTGTTCATTCTCGAATTAAAAGAACCAGGGCTCCTTGGAGAAATGGCTTATTCTAGGACTTGGGTGGGAAATATACAAGATAATCAGCTTGAAACACAGGAATCCAGAAGATCTCTCATCCCAGTGGCGAAGCTGGAGGAGTAAGAGCAGCTAAAAATGATGGAGTTAGGCCCGCAGCACACAATAGACACTCATATACAGAAACGGCCTCCCCGGGGGCACAGTGGTGAAGAATCTGCCTGCCAGTGCTGGAGATGCAGGTTCAATCCCTGGGTCGGGAAGATCCCCTGGAGGAGGAAATGGCAACCCACTGCAGTATTCTTGCCTGGAAAATCCCATGGACAGAGGAGCCTGGCGGGCTACAGTCCATGGGGCTGCACATAATTGGACACAAGTTAGTGACTAAACAACAAACTACACAGATATAAGTAAACAAACAGGGAGACTTACCTGGTGGTCCAGCGGCTAAGAACCCAGCAGGGAACATGGGTTCGATCCCTGGTCTGGGAACTAGGATCCCATATGCCTTGGAGTAGCTGAGCACGTGAACCACAGTGAGAGAGCCCACGTGACCCAGTGCAGACCCCGAGCGCCGCAGCCAACACCCAACTCAGCCAAACGGCAACGAACCGAGCAAATAACGGGGACAGGTCTCCAGCACAGAGCTCCAAGTCATGTATGTAGCTACCCTCCTCTCCTCAGGGAGGTGGGGCATATCTCCCACATCGGAAATGTGGGCTGATGACTGTAACTTCCCTCTAGAAAGAGGACAGGGAGAAACCTGGCAAAGACGGTCTTGGCCGTCAATGTAATGTCATCAGTAGTGACAAGTCACGTTGATAGCGTGATCTCTTGATAAGATAGGATGAGAATGGCCATTTACCTCTGTGGTTTTCCCCTGGAAAGCCTATAAGCCCAGTCAACCATGAAAAACACCCCAGACAAACTCAAATTGAGTACCTGACCAGTGGTCCTTGAAACTAAGAAGACCACAAAGACAAGCCAAATCTGAGGAACCCCCACAGACCAGACGAGGCTAAGGAGACATGGTAGCATGGATAGATCCTAGATCAAAGGACGTGAAGAAAAAGCTTGTGAAGTCTGAATAAACTGTGGCATGCACGCATGCTTAGCCTCGTCCAACTCTCTGCCACCCTTTGGACTGCAGCCCACCAGGCTCCTCTGCCCAGGCAAGTTTTCCAGGCAAGAATACTGGAATACCCCATTCCTTCTTCAGGGGATCTTCCTGACCCAGGGGTTGAACCCCTGTCTCATGAATTGACAGACGGACTCTTTACCACCTGGGAAGTCTGGTGGGGTTTAGTTCATAGTAATGCACAGGGGTTGGTTCCTTAGTCATGACAAATGGACCGCAGCAGTGTAGGACCAAGCGTTGGGGGAAGGGTCTGTGCTATCGTCACAAGGCCTCTGTAAGTCTAAAACAATTCTAGGCAATTCTCTGGTCTTCCCAGGTGACACTAGTGGTAAAGAACCTGCCTGGCAGCGCAGGAGACCTGAGACCCAGGTTCAATCCCTAAGTCAGGAGGATCCCCTGGAGAAGGGATAGGCTACCCACTCCAGTATTCATGGGCTTTCCTGGTGGCTCAGATGGTAAAGAGTCCACCTGCGATGCGGGAGACCTGGGTTTGATCCCTGGGTTGGGAAGGTCCCCTATAAGAGGGCAGGGCAGCTCACTCCAGTATTCCTGCCTGGAGAATCCCGTGGACAGAGGAGCCTGGCGGGCTGCAGTCCATGGGGTCAATAAGTCGGACACGACTGAGCAACTAAGCACAGCCAGGCTAGGTTCCCAAATAGGGAGAGAGTGCACCGAAAGAACGGCAGAAGCGCTGGCCCTACAGAAATGGCACTTCTGGCCTAAGATGCTGCAATCTGACTCAGTGTGGCTGGGGCCACACAACAGGCATCTCTCAAGACCCTCCTCATCCGGAGTCAGGCCCTGACCCGCCCTGGGACTGAGCCTCCTTCCCAAGAACTAGGGATTGGAATGGGAAGAAGCTAATGGTCTCCATCAGCATTTGAACTCGGAGAACAACCAAACCCAGCACGCTGGGACATCCGTTTCTGCAATGTTGGGACACCTGTTCCTGCACATCCAGAGAGGATTCCTTTCCATGAAGGAACAATGCCAAGGGCTCAGGTTTTCACTTAATTTCCAGAAGCTGTTAGCCATGCTTTTGAGGAATTCACAAAGCTGTCTCCATTAGCCGGAGTAATCAGGATTAGCACTGTCAGAAATTCTGATGCCCCGCAGTTAGAAGTGAACCACACTGCAGCTGTTTTGAATTAAAATAGTCTGCCCTGGGCATCAGTTTTATTTGGAGGTTTTACTGAGAAAGAAGGGTTCAACTTACGTTTAATTAGGTTTAAGTCTCCAGTAAGGTAAACCAGTGGTTAACCCTCAGCAGTGCCATATACAAGGCAGTGGTTACAGGCTTGGCTCAGGACTGTGCGCTGAGGGGCCCGGGATCTGCACAAAATGCTCCCATCAGGGCCACGCGCAGTGTAGGTGATCGATCTTAGCTGTCATCATAATCAAAGGTTTCCTGGGACCACAATATAGCGCTCACTGTGGGGTCATCAGTAGGTGTCGAGATTAGCATCAGTTTTATTTTCCTCTTTGTATTTTTTCCTGTTTTCCAAAAAGGTGTGTCTTCTTCTTCTTCTTTTTTTTTTTTTTTTGTTCAGAAAATATTTTAGAATAAAAGAGACCCCTCTTACTGTCTTTACAGATTAAGTCAATCAGGGCTTCCCTGGTGGATCAGACGCTGAAGAATCTGCCTGCAGCGTGGGAGACCCGGGTTTGGTCCTTGGGTCAGGAAGACCTGACCCACTCCAGTATTCTTGCCTGGAAAATTCCATCCACGGGCTTGCAAAGAGGCAGACACACCTGAGCGACCAGCACTTTCACTTCACTTTTGGTCTGCGCTGCTGACAGGGACGGGAGCAGTCTTGATTCAGAGGGAGGAGCACCTTTCAGAGGTGGCTGACAGCTCGACTCTTACAGCAAGGGTCTTCGGAAAGTGCATCTAATGTCCGATTTGATTTACTTGGGGATGGGGGTGGAGGTGGGGTTGGGGGTAAAACAAGGCTGGACACTGTCAGACACACACAGGCCTGTCTGGCTTGTTCTCAGAGAGAGCTGACGGAGACCTGAGCAATGCCATCTGGCCTTTTGACTCTCAGCTGCACATCGCGTTGTCTGTCCTCGTGTGGTGGAGGGTGGGGTGGGGGCGTTTCTGAAGGGTTTTGTAGGGCATGTTTGTGACTCTGGGAGCCTTGGGACATTGTGGATTGGAGGAGTGATATGACTGGGTTGTAGCTTTGACAGGCTCTCCAACCCTGAATATTCACTGGAAGGACGGATGCTGAGCTGAAGCTCCAACACTTTGGCCACTTGATGCGAAGAGTTGACTCATTGGAAAAGACCTTGATGCTGGGAAAGATTGAAGGCAGGAGAAGGGGACAACAGAGGATGAGATCGTTGGATGGCATCATTGACTCAAGGGATGTGAGTTTGAGCAAGCTCCGGGAGATGGTGATGGACAGGAAAGCCTGGCGTGCTGCAGTCTGTGGGGTCGCAGAGAAAACAACAACCCAGATCATGTGAGAACAGACTGTGGGGGGTGGTGGGGGGCCAAGTGCAGAAGCAGGGATGAACCCTGATGGGGGAGGGGCTACTGTAACCATCCTGGTGAGAGATGGCCTAGGACCAGGAGGTGAGAAACAGTCAGATCTGGCAGTGTTTGAAGTTAAGAGAGCTAACGAGACGTGCTAAGCGTTCCACGTGTGGTGTGACAGGGTGTCACGTGACTGACTGAGCACCACCTTCCTTTAGCTAGAGGCCTGGCTGCCCATGAGGGCCCCTCCTCGCCTGTCCTCTCCACAGTCACTCTCCTTGCTGGTAGCCCCCTGAACTAGACAGGGCCATTTCTAAGAGCTTTCCTAATGCAAACGGTGAGGTCCTGAGAAGTCACCACATCCCTAATGGAATGACAGCATCTCATCAGGACTGACCCTTAGACCCAGTTCAGTTCAGTTGCTCAGTCGTGTCCGACTCTTTGTGACCCCACGGACTGCAGCACGCCAGGCTTCCTGTCCATCACCAATTCCCGGAGTTTACTCAAAACTTATGTCCATTGAGTCGGTGATGCCATCCAACCATCTCATCCTCTGTCGTCCCCTTCTCTTCCTGCCTTCAGTCTTTCCCAGCATCAGGGTCTTCTCCAATGAGTCAGTTCTTCACATCAGGTGGCCAAAGTAGAACTAGGGGGTGCCCCAATTTTGAAGGAAAGAAGAATGCTGTTCTACTAGTGTGGCAATGCTTAAGCAGACCACATGTGATAAAGCTGATGAGCCCGAGTCCTGGGGAGCAGCCTTAAAGGCGGTGACGGGAGCAAGCCTGTAGTCATCGGCAGACAGGACGGGCCGCTCTCCTGCGGGGCTGCTGATCGAGGACCACTGACCCAGCCTCTGAAACGGTGAACAGTCACGTGGGCACGGAGACAGAGGGGCGTCACGGGAGCGGGTGATGGAGAAAAATACTTCAATGCAGGAGGTAGGAGCGTGAGTATTACAATAGGGTGCAGTGAGGAGCTACATAAAAGGGGGACTTTTTATGTAAGGTCAAGCCAGTAAAACTTTTAGTAAACTGAAACAGATGGAGTAAACCACATCTATTACTGAGAGAAGCAGAGCTTGGTTTTTGGTTAAGCCAGAGAGCATGGCAAGGCTTTTTGGAAAGTGTGTATGTACCCCCTAATAGTCTCAGTGTGGCTAGTCGCTAGTTACAGATATTATTATACATCTACCTGGAATTCTTTCTCATAGAGGGGCTGAGGCAACCATCAATGGTTACAGCACATTTCCGATAAAGTATTAACATTTTCAGATGTGATTTCAAAAATGCATTTAAGAATATGAAAACGAAATCACCTCTGTTATCATTTAGACTTAGAGAAACTGCCATATACACATAAGAGCAGTTGGTGCACCTTTCAGATATAAGATGATTAAAATTCTTGGTAACTCTAACTTACTAACACTAAACACTTGGTAAGTGTTAGTCGCTCAGTCATGTCTGACTCTGTGACCCCACATCCTGTGTGTAGCCCACCAGGCTTCTCTGTCCATGGAATTCTCCAGGCAAGAATACTGGAGCGGGTAGCCATTTCCTTCTCCAGGGGATCTTCCTGGCCCAGGGACTGAACCCAGGTCTCCTGCATTGCAGGCAGGTTCTTTACCATCTGAGCCACCAGGGAAGAATTGATTAGTTAAGAGTTGATTGAAATAAACAATATGCTTCCAACAGCAGGGGGCGCCATGCGCTAAGCCCGCAGATGGCGCTCCAGTTCGCTTGTGCCCATCCCATCCCTGCAGAGTGTTCTTTCCCTCCACGATTTGAAGAATGTTTAGAGAGTTCCAACCTTAGCTTATGTTGAGCCTTTACTTTTTTGACTGTTAATAGTCAAGTTGGAGCTTGTTAGAGGCTGGGGGTCGGGATGGGGGGATGGAGAGTTATTGTTTAACGGGTAGAGTTTCACTTTCCCAAGATGCGGAGTTCTGGGGACAGACGGCAGTGACAGGTGCGGTACTGAACTGTGCACTTAAGCAGGGGCTAAATTCAGGGGCTAAGTTATATGTGAGGTGTTTTTTACCACAATTTTTAAAAATTAAAAAAAACTGGAACCCCTTTGTAACAACACAATATGCTTGTTCACCTGCTGTTTTAAGAATGCACTGTGAACTGTTCATGGGAATGTAAAAATTATGACAGCGACTATGGAGAATAGTATGGCAGTTCCTCAAAAAGCTAGACTTGCCATATAATCCTGCAATTCCACTCCTGAGCACATATCTGGACAAAAATATAATTCGAAAAGATACATGCATCCCTATGTTCACGGCAGCACCATGTACAATAGTCAAGACCTGGAAACTACCTGAGCGTCCATCAGTAGAGGAATGGATAAAGAATTTGTGTGTTGTTTTCTTAAGTCGCTCAGTCGTGTCCGACTCTTTGCGACCCCGTGGACTGTATAGTCCATGGAATTCTCCAGGCCAGAATACTGGAATGGGTAGCCTTTCTCTTCTCCAGGGGATCTTCCCAACCCAGGGATCAAACCCAGGTCTCCCACACTGCAGGTGTATACTTTACCAGCTAAGCCACAAGGGAAGTCAAAGAATACTGGAGTGGGTAGCCTATCCCTTCTCCAGGGGATCTTTCTGACCCAGGAATTGAACCGGGGTCTCCTGCATGGCAGGCGGATTCTTTACCAATTGAGCTATGAGGGAAGCCCACACATATATAATAGAATACTACTCAGCCGTAAAAAGAATGCCATTTGCAGCACCATGCATGGCCCTAGAGGTCATCATGCTAAGGGAAAAGAAAGAAAGAAAGTGCAGTCGCTCAGTCGTGTTGCTCTTTGTGACCCCACGGACTGTAGCTGCCAGACTCCTCTGTGCACGGAGTTCTCGAGGCAAGCATACTGGAGTGCATCGCCATGTCCTTCTCCAGATACTAAGTGAACGATGTCAGAAGGGGAAAGACGAATATCATGTGATATCATCCATATGTGGAATCTAAAATACGACACACACGAACTTATCTCGGAAACAGAAACACGTTCACAGGCGTGGAGAGCCAACCCATGGTCACCAAGGGGGCGGAGGGGTAGAGAAGGGATGGATTGGGGGTTTGGGATTAGCAGATATGAACATTATACATAAAATGAAAAAACTACAGGGTCCTACTACTGTATAGCACAAGGAACTACATTCAATATCCTGTAATGAACCACAATGGAAGAGAATGTGGAAATCTCTGTATATATATTATATATACATACACACATTAATATACATATATATGAAATGACTGAATTGCTCTGCTATACATCAAACAGTACAACATTGTAAACCAACTATACCTCAATAGAATAAATGTAAAAAAAGAATGCACGTGTGGATTTGTACTGTCATTCTATTACAAGGTAGGGGTTTGGGGATCAGTCTCAGTTGTTTTTCTCTCCCCTGAACAAACCAACCGATCCCTTAAGTCTACAACTAATGATGACTTAAAAAGTGGTACATATATACAATGGAGTATTGCTGCTGCTGCTGCTAAGTCGCTTCAGTCGTGTCCGACTCTGTGCGACCCCATAGACGGCAGCCCACCAGCCTCCGCTGCCCCTGGGATTCTCCAGGCAAGAACACTGGAGTGGGTTGCCATTTCCTTCTCCAATGCATGAAAGTGAAAAGTGAAAGTGAAGTTGCTCAGTAGTGTCCGACTCTTAGCCACCCCATGGACTGCAGCCTACCAGGCTCCTCCACCCATGGGATTTTCCAGGCAAGAGTACTGGAGTGGGGTGCCATTGCCTTCTCCGACAATGGAGTATTACTCAGCCATTAAAAAGAATACATTTGAATCAGTTCTAATGAGGTGGATGAAACTGGAGTGAGGTAAGCCAGAAAGAAAAACACCAATACAGCATACTAATGCATATATATGGAATTTAGAAAGATGGTAATGATAACCCTGTATGCGAGACAGCAAAAGAGACACAGATGTATAGAACAGTCTTTTGGACTCTGTGGGAGAGGGACAGGGTGGGATGATTTGGGAGAATGGCATTGAAACATGTATAATATCATATATGAAATGAATCGCCAGTCCGGGCTCGATGCATGATACTGGATGCTTGGAGCTGGTGCACTGAGACGACCCAGAGGGATGGTACAGGGAGGGAGGAGGGAGAGGGGTTCAGGATGGGGAACACGTGTATACCTGTGGCGGATTCATGTTGCTGTATGGCAAAACCAATAGAATATTGTAAAGTAACTAAACTCCAATTAAAATAAATAAATTTATATTTTTTAAAAAAAGCAAATGCTGGACTACTGAAGCTTTGGAGAGAAGCGTGGAGGCGGGCAGAGGTGGAGCTCGGGGGAAAAGCACTAATTCTTCTCAGTAACTTCCTGTATGCCAAGAGCTTTCCTTTACTGTTGAGTCAGTAAGTCGTGTCCGACTCTCTGTGACCCCATGAACTGCAGCACGCCAGGCTCTTCTGTCCTCTACCGTCTCCCAGATTTGCTCAGATTCGTGTCCGTTGAGTCGGTGAGGCTGTCCTACCATCTCATCCTCTGCTGCCCCCTTCTCTTTCGCCTTCAATCTTTCTCAACATCAGGCTCTTTTCCAGGGATGTCATTTAACCCTTATGCCAACCCCAGGATCGTGGCATTGCGGAGTGGGGCCAGGAGTTCGACCCTGGCCGTGGGGACTCAGAAGGCTCGCTCCCCCACGTTCCTGGGGTGTCTGTGGGAGACTGAGAGGGGCACCAAATGAGAAAGTCTCAACTTCGGCACTTTCGGTCCTTTACGTCCCTACCCCACCCCGCCCCATCCACAAGAGGTCCTTCTCTTCTCCTGGATAATCTGAACAATGAGAAAGCAGTCTCGCGGCGCGGGGGTGGGGAGCCAGCAGAAACAAAGCCGCAAACAGGCCGCCCTTGTTGGCGACACAGACAGGACCAGGATGGTACCACGACTGGAATGAGGCTCGTAGTGTTCACCACCCCAGCGGCCGAGGGACAGCTCGTGGGTCCAGTGCAGCCACAGGAGTGAGCCTGGGTCACCCTCAAGAACGGACCTTTTTTTTTCGGTTTTTGAAGGTTTTTTTGATGTGGATCATTTTTGAAGCCTTTATTGAATTTGCTATAATATTGCTTCTCTTTAGGTTTTGCTTTTTGGCCCTGAGACATGTGGAATCTTAGCTTCCTGACCAGGGATCTAACTGGTACCCTCTGCATTGGAAGGTGAAGTCTTAGCCACTGAACCACCAGGGAAGCCCTGAACTGATCTTTAACTCTGAGCACAGGACGTCGTCCTATGGGATGGTGGCTTTTGCTCTTCCTTAGCTCAGATTTCGCACCTTTCCAGCACCTGTAAGAAGGACTCAGGGCTGAATGCTTGGCTGAGATGCAGCCCTGACTAGAGGGATGCAACTAAGAAAAGGGGATTCTTGCTGTGCTCGTTGGACGCTAACATGTGTGGATGCAGACACATCCTATCCTGTGAAGCCGCAACAGAGAAGTGACATGCAGACGAGAGCACGTGAGATTATCCATTATATCATATCCAATATAATGTTCAGTCACTTGTTTGTGTCTGACTCTGCGACCCCATTGACTTCTGCACGCCAGGCTTCCCTGTCCTTCACCATCTCCTGGAACCTGCTCAGACTCATGTTCATTGAGTTGGTGATGCCCTCCAACCATCTCGTCCTCTGTTGTCCCCTTCCCCTCCTGCCTTCAGTCTTTCCCAGCATCAGGGTCTTTTCCAGTGAGTCGGCTCTTTGCACCAGGTGGCCGAAGTATTGGAGGTTCAGTTTCAGTACAATATGGACATGGAAATAGTGGGGCTCATCTTGAACTGCAAGATACAAAACTGCTCCTTTTTAAAAAAATCTTTTTCTTGGAGTAGAGTAGCTTTACACAGTTGTGTCAGCTTCTGCTGTACAGCAAAGGGAATCAGCTCTATAATCCCCTCTTTTTTTTGGATTTCCCTTTCCATTTAGGTCACCACAGAGCACTGAGTAGAAAAACTGATCCTTACATGATGAAAAAGTCCCCTAGCTGGGGAAACTGAGGCTGTGACAGGCAGGACTGGATGAGCCTCCAGGCCTGTGACTGGTAGGCCGGGCATTTTCTGGTGTTTTTCAGCAGCCGCCCTTAGCTCAGCTGTGCAGGCCTTGCAGGGAGCAGGTGGCCGGAGCTGGCCTGGTGAGATTAGAGGTGCTATAAATACTACCACCGTCAGTGAGCTTGCTGCTTTTCAAAGGTGGTGGCCCCTTGGGAGGTGGGGCAGAGAGGACGCGGCAGAGTGGAGTCATCTGCATCTGTGGGATTTGTGCTTCCCAAGGACTCACTTACTGTGAACAGCAGAAGCAGCATTTCAAGATTAGCTGAACCTCCCCACAAGGGATTATCTCAGTGTGTCCCAGAGGAAGACGCTGATGGAGTGGGCTTTTTTGACTGCTTCTTTCTCTGATAGAAAGTCTTTTTGCTTTCTTTCCCACAGGGAGGGTCCCTCTGAGGCCCTGAAGTTCTGAAGCGTTAGGACACAAATGTTTTAAATGTCAAACCCCCGCCTTTAAATTCTGTGGTGGCCGCCATCCCCTGGACGGCAGGTGACTTCCACGCCGGCCTTGCCAAGACAAGATAGGCGCCTAAAGGTGTTGCAATCCCAAGTTCAATTTCTACAGAGCACGTGCTCACCTCCTCCCTCTCCAGCAACCTGCCAGCTAAGCCCCCCGCCACGAGGCTGAGCTCGGGAGGCCAGGGACTAAGATGAAGAACAGCCTCATTGGATGCGATCAGGGCCATCAGGGAGGGGACGGCCACTCAGGTGGGAGTGACCAAGTCCTGTTAAGCTCACAATAACCAGGGAAATTGAAAACAATGAAATAAAGAGATTTCAAAATTTGTGAGAAAGAGGCAGGGAAGATCAAATGAAACCAGAGTTTCTGAAAGGAGCTGGAATGCTCTCGAAAGAGAAACTCCTGCCCACCCGCCCCAACTAGAAAGAACAGGTGGTCCCCAGGCTGCTCTTGGCGGGGAGGGAACGTGCCAGGCGAGGAGGAGGTATCTGCTGTCTCCCTGCCTTGGTCTGCCAGCTCGCAGGCTCCCTCTTGCCCAGTTCCTGGGAGGTGAGCCCAGATGACGTCTAAGAACTACCACCTCCAAGGGCTGGCAATCTCATGGACGAATCAGGGTCAAGCCCAGATGGGTGCAAGTGCCGAGATCCAGGAAAGAGCCTTTAACAAATATGTTCAAGGTAAGAAAAAGAAAGGGAAGAACCACTAGGGCCCAAGGATACATCCAAAGACCCCCGCTCTGAGTTTGCCATTTCCATGAAGGAGGGTCACCTTAAAACAGGTAAGCAAACATGGTTAAAAGGGATTTGAAGACCAAAAGTAAGGAGAGGCAGCGAAGCATTTTGTCTGTGCAAGTCCCAGATTGCTAACAGCATCTGTACTGAAAACACTCATAGACGTGGCAGAAAAAGTGATTGCAGAGATTCTAGGAGCTTGAGGTGGGCAAATCCCCTGAAGATGGATTTGAGAAGGGGCCAACCCCCGACCACCACAGGACTAGGACTTACCAGCTCTTGTGTTTCCCCTTCTAACCATGCTACATGGCTAAATGAAAAAGCCTACGTAGCCTTAGGCTGCATTGATGGGAATTATAAAGTCAAAACCGGACCAATTTACTCCTTTAGCTCAGCTCAGACCTGATTTGGAGTTTGTGCTCCATGTTCTCAGAGGAGAACCAACAGGAACGATTCAAAGAGCAGAACCAAAACACCACAGGCTCTGGAAGTCAGGCTGTTAAAAGTTATCGAACTGGGCTTTGGCTATTTGAAAGGCTGCCACGTGCAAGGTGGAATAGATGGACTCTGAGGCAAAGGGTGGGCTTCCCCTGTGGCTCAGCAGGTAAAGAATCTGCCTGCAAGGCAGGAGCTACAGGAGACACGCGTTCAAGCCCTGGGCCAGGAAGCTCCCTTGGAGAAGGAAACGGCAATCCACTCCAGTATTCTTGCCTGGAAAACCCCATGGACAGAGGAGCCTGGCGGGCTACAGTCCATGGAGTTGCACAGAGTCAGACACGACAGGAGGCACGCAGGCACGTGGCAAAGGACAGAGACGAGGATGGCGCCCCATCAGCCCTTCATCTGGGGAGCGTTACGTCACCACCTCCTCCCTGCCTCCCAGGTAGTCAGATTCTAACTACTTCTACAGTTTTGACTCTGCAGGGACCTACTGGTTTCCGCAGCAATCAGTTTGTTATTATGACATGTTACATGTATTCGGTCAAAAAATAATTACTGGGCCCCTGTCCTATGCCAGGCATTATGGGCATATATTGGACTGGTTAATAAGTTTGTTCAGATTTTTCCATCCAACATTATGGAAAAACCTGAATAACTTTTTGGCCAGTTCGACACAATGGCTAACACGGCAGAGGTGATGCCAGCCTCACGGAGTCCCCGTGACTACAGAGCGCAGTGTCGAGATGGGGGGCTCGGGGACAGCAGTGGCCGCAGGGCGTGGGAAGCCGGCTGACCACATCCAGTCCCAGTCCCAGCTGCTGGACGAGGAGGTGGAGAGAGGGCTTCAGGCAAAAAGGATGATGTGGGCAGATGCTTGGGCGAGAGGACACATAAAGCGACCCTTCCGTCCCAAGGGCTCTGTGTGGCTGGAGTGGGCAGCAGGGCGTTGGGATGGGCCTGGTGCTGTGTGTTTCAGGTTCGCGTTTACGTTGGTACAGGGAGCCAGTATGCCATCCGCTCCGTGAGGCCTGGTTTGGATGCGATGTGTGTGGAGCCCCTCGGGAGCTGTGCTCCCAGAGGAGGGGGAGCTATATGAGTAGAAACAGGGATGTACTTAGTTGCTCAGTCATGTCCGACTCTTTGCGACCCCATGGACTGTAGCCCACCAGGCTCCTCTGTCTATGGGGATTCTCCAGGCAAGAATCCTGGAGTGGGTTGCCACGCCCTCTTACAGGGGATCTTCCCAACCCAGGGATCAAACCCAGGTCTCCCTCACTGCAGGCAGATTCTTTACCATCTGAGCCACCAGGGAAGCCCAAGAATCCTGGACTGGGCAGCCTATTCCTTCTCCAGGGGATCTTCCAACCGGGGTCTCCTGCATCGCAGGTGGATTCTTTACCAGCTGGGAAGCCCAGAAAGAGGAATATGAGGTGGCGAATGGAGAAGAGGGAGGTCCCAGGGGTGCCTAGGAGGAGGCCAAGACGGGGCTCTGCGCCTGAGTGGACCTCGGGGCGAGGAAGACCGCCACGCCAGGGAGGAGTCCAGGCTTCCGTTCTGGCAGCTCCGGGCAGAGACCACGCTGGTCACTGAAGCAGGGTAACGGAGAGGGGAAAGAGTGCCAGCCACAAGCACCCCCGGGACAGGATGGGCCCCCCGGGACAGGATGGGCTGGCGCCCGAGGGACACCAAAGCACATCTCTGCGAAGCAGGCAGCTAGTGTTTGGGTGAGAAGCTCAGGAGACAGATGCGAGGCAAAGATGCTGCTTCAGGAAATCAGCCAGAGGAGGGAGGAGGTCACTCAGACAGAGGGCGGCGCCCACCTGGAGTGAGGAAGAGGGATGTTCCAGCCAGGAGCCTGTGAAGAAAGTGAAAGTTGTGTCCGACTCTTTGCGACCTCGTGGATTGTAGCCCATGGAATTTTCCAGGCAGGAGAACTGGAGTGGGTGGCCATTCCCTTCTCCAGGGGATCTTCCTGACCCAGGGATCAAACCCAGGTCTCCTGCATTGCAGGCAGAGGCTTTACCTCTGAGCCACCAGGGAAGGTACTCAGAAAGGAAGGCGGCAAAGCAGCTGAGCGGAGAGCCACTGAAGGCGCAGGAGATGAGCCCAGGTTGTGGACGATGGCTGCCCCAGATACGGGGGCGTGAGAACAGGAAGGCGTCTGCAGGAGCCGCGGCCTGAGCGCCTGGGGACCGGGGCCAGCTCTCTAGAGGGACACTGGCAAACGGGGGCAGGAACACAGCACCGAGGGACCACCTAGGCAGGAACAGGTGTCCCTCGCTCCAGAAGGAGGAGGCAGGTGTGCACTGCAGATGGCCCAGGTGGGGAGCACGGATGGGGGCCCGCAGCAGTGGGAAGAGCGGGCGAGAGGTGCTCTTGCGTAATTCTCTCGAGGAGCTTGGATGCCACTGAGAGGGGAAATGTAGGAGCCTTCTGGATAAAGGTTTTCATGTTTTACATTTTTCTCAAAAGTTGGGAGCCTTGAGCATATTTAAACACAGATATGAAGGAGTGATTTGGGAGAGGTTGACATCGGAGAGAGGGAGACACTGAGACAGAGTCCCTGACCAGAAAGAACGGATGAGATTGTGCAGGTGGGCACACGTGGAGGTGCCTCTCAGATGGGGGGTGCGGGGAGTGTGTGTTCACGCCTCCACGGCTGCAAACACACAGGGGGCCCTGGGCTTTGGGGCACCCTGATTACTCTAAATGTGACCCCTCAGTCCAAAGTGGCATCTCCCTCCTCCTCTTTGCCTTTACTTCATTGTTTCTCCCCAGCAGCTGTGACTACTGTAGAAGGCTGTGTACATGCATGCGTGCTCAGTAGCTTCAGTTGCATCTGATTCTTTGTGACCCCATGGACTGTAGCCCACCAGGCTCCTCTGTCCATGGGATTCTCTAGGCAAGAATCCTGCAGTGGGTTGCCATGTCCTTCTCCAGGGGATCTTCCTGACCCAGGGATCCAACCCACGTCTCTTATGTCTCCTGCACTGCTGGCGGATTCTCTACTGCTGAGCCACCAGGGAAGCCCAGAAGGCTGCGGAACGGGCCCTCACCCTCATCCCCAGGACAAGGATTCGTTACTGTATATGGTAACAGAGATGATGAAATTATGGAGCTAAGAGAGTCTGGGCAGGCACTAATTACAGTCATAAGTGTCCTGATGATAGAAAGATAGAGGAGATGATAAGAAGACCAGAGATGAGAGTGACTTGGCCAAGGAACGCCAGCTGCCACCAGGAGCTGCAAGAGGCAAGGCCTGGATTCTTTCCTAAACCCACTGGAGGGAGTCTGCCCTGCTAGCGCCTCAAACTCAGCCCAGTGAACTGAATTTCAGCTTCCAGCCTCCAGAACTAGGAGGGAATACATTTCCAGGAGCCACAGGAAACTAAGACACTGTCCCACATCACCATATGTGTCAATGGCCTGTCTTCTCCCTGAGATTATAATCCCCTCTGATGAAAGAGACAGTGCATGTTTCTTTCACTGGGGTAGCCGTGGAGCCTGGTGTGGGGCAGGGGCTCAAGCACCTGCTTTAAGCAACTGCATGAATGAACACACATGCTCTTTCTCTGGGGAGCTGTGTCGTAGATAGAAAACCTCCAAGCCAGGGCTCCCCAACCTCTGGGATCTAATGACTGAGGATCTGAAGTGGAGCTGACGTAATAATCACAGAAATAAAGTGCATGATACATGTAAAGGGCTCAGATCATCCTGAAACCATCCCAACTCACCCCACACCAGTCTGTGGGAAAACTGCCTTCCATGAAACCGGTCCTAGTGCCAAAGATGTTGGGGATCACTGTTCTAAGTGGAAGTGTTCTGTCGGCCAGGCTTTAGACAAGTTTGGCAATGAATCCGTGAGTGCTCAAAAAATCTTTCCTTAGTGGCATTTCTAATATTTGGTTGGTGTGGACACATTTATCAGATCTAAGCCAAAGGATGAAATATGTCAATTTCTCTCTTTCAGAGCTCACCGAAGCTTGTGGGTAATGGCATGAGTGCATGCTCAGCTGCTCCGTTGTCACTGTGACCCTACAGACTGTAGCCCGCCAGGCTCCTCCATCCATGGGATTCTCCAGGCAAGAATACTGGAGTGGGTTGCCGTTTCCTCCTCCAGGGGATCTTCCTGACCTAAGGACTGAACCTGCCTCTCTTGTGTCTCNTGCTCCGTTGTCATTGTGACCCTACAGACTGTAGCCCGCCAGGCTCCTCCATCCATGGGATTCTCCAGGCAAGAATACTGGAGTGGGTTGCCGTTTCCTCCTCCAGGGGATCTTCCTGACCTAAGGACTGAACCTGCCTCTCTTGTGTCTCTTGCATTAGCAGGTAGATTCTTCACCGCAGAGCCTCCTGGGAAGCCCCGTGGTTAACGGACATTTCTGAATTAGCAAGACAACCAAAGGTTGGAATGAGCACTGTCAGCACCTGGCATTGGAGACTGTGAAATGGAAGGGACGTTGGGACATCAGAAGAGCTTTCCCAAGTTCTCAGGGAGAAAAACACGCGATATGTGTCCCACGTGTGGGCGAAATCTGTCTAGAGAAGGACTGTACAAATCTATCAAGAGGTTGAATTTATTTTAAACACTGCAAAAAAAAAAAAAACCAAAACACATCCCACAGAAATTTGGAAGGGTATGATAGCTATCACTAAAAGAATTCACAAAACTATTCACTGGCATCGAATGTACCAGTAGCTGCTTATTTACACACAGCCATCCTTCCATTTCATGGGAGCCACTGTGTCTGGGGACCATGGAGCAGGCAGCTGGCGTTCTCTGGTTCCAGCGTGCCAGGTGTGATGCTAAGCTATTACTCCTTTGAAAAGTCTCAGAAGGTGGGTATTCTTATCATGCCCACATGGCGGCTGGGGAAGTCGAGGCTTTCAGTATTCAGTGACCTCCCAATGAGTGAGTGGTGGGGTCAGGGTTTGAACCCAGGCCCGGGGGGCCCCTAGACCCACACTCATGAGCACTGAGCTTTGTGGCCCCGAATTCAAGCCTAAGCTAACTCTTCCCCCTTGGCTCTCTGCCCCCTCCCAAACCCACCCCTTTTAAATCAAAATCCNCAGTATTCAGTGACCTCCCAATGAGTGAGTGGTGGGGTCAGGGTTTGAACCCAGGCCCGGGGGGCCCCTAGACCCACACTCATGAGCACTGAGCTTTGTGGCCCCGAATTCAAGCCTAAGCTAACTCTTCCCCCTTGGCTCTCTGCCCCCTCCCAAACCCACCCCTTTTAAATCAAAATCCACAAAGAGGGCAGTCAAGTGTCACAAGAGCCCAGGGCCATTTGGCACAACTCACAGCCCTGCCTTTGAACCTGTCTCCGGTTCAGAGGGACCGGCTCTCCAAACCTTCTTGTTTTCTGTTTGTTTTGGTGAGGGCCAATTCATTCCTCACGCCACATGGGTTAAGAGCCGTGTCTGCGGGAGGATTAAAGGCAGGCCTTTGACAACTGTCTGGTTTCTGATTAACGATGTACAGCTTTCCCAGGCACTATTATCTGCCACACGTGTTTTTTCTCAGCATCACACTATGGTTCTTTGAGGTTCACCCTGGGCTCAGAAGGAGTACAAAAGGACTCCCAGAATAATCTCCTGAAGCAACGTAATCGTGTTTCCTTCACTGCCTGAACAAGTGGGCACTTCTACCCAGAGCTGGAAATAGAGCGAAACCCTTTAAGCTAAAATTTTATTTAAGATAAAATAAAAGGACACGTTCAGCAAAGGCCACGGATCAGTTCGCTAAAGGCAACTGTACTTCTCCATTCACTCTCCCAGTCTGCCTGCAGATACAAGAGACCTAAGTGCTGGGCGAGGTACATCGGGTGTTAAATGCTCCACTGACTGTTTTCTTAAGACATTTCTGTTTTTGTGTATTTCCAGCTTCTCCAGGTGAGACCATGAATCCAAGCTTAGCTTAGAAATATTGTTTGTGCAGGTCAGCACTGTTCCCAAATTTATGCGCTTAATTATGTTCTGCAGATGGGGTTTTTGGGTGGTGAGGGGTGAGGGCAGGAGGGTGTTGGTATCAGAGCCTCCAATGGAAGTACCAGTGTGTGATTTATTCCTTTGACCAAACTCCGGGAGATGGTGAAGGACAGGGAAGCCTGGTGTGCTATAGTCCATGGAATTGAAAAGAGTCGGACACGGCTGAGGAACAGCAACCGTGCTGTTGGGAAACAGTGTTGTGTAACCAGGATGATGCCTAATTGTTTTCTCTTATTTCTGGGTCCAGTGGTCTCCAGCTTCACGCAAGACAAAATGACCACAGAACACGCCAGTCAGCGTTTCCTGTCCTCATGTGCTCATTTCAATAAGTCCACTCAGTGTTTCTTGAGATAGTTTACCAAAAAAAGCGTTTGAGATATTTTACATCGGCTCTGCTGACTTCCCACATGTCCTTGTCAGCATGGATCGACAGGACATCAGCGTTCCAGGCCACCAGGAAGGTGCTCATGTTCACGGGCCAAAGCACCAGGGAGTGAGGGCAGATGCTGAAATCAGAAAGCCATTCAGCCGCCAACACCAGGGCCCCATTTTGTCCACGAGGGTCGGGACCATGCAGCTGACCAAGCCGATGTCTGGGTCCTATACGCTATAACAGGCCCATCAGATGAGAAAAATGCCCCCTACTTTTGTTATCTTTAAACCGTGCGAGCGTGTATCCACGCTAAGTCGTTTCAGTCCTGTCTGACTCTGTGCGACCCCACGGACTGCAGCCCACCAGGCTCCTCTGTCCACGCGACTCTGCAGGCAAGAACACTGGAGTGGGCTGCTGTGTCCTCCTCCGGGGCATCTTTTTGACCCAGGAACTGAACCCATGTCTCTACGTCTCCTGCTTTGGCAAGCAGGTTCTTTACAACTGGCGCCACGTGGGAAGCGCAGGCATCTCAGTCTTCAAGCTGAGATGAATAACAATGATTTTTTAAAAAGCCACAGACAGACATAAAATACAATTCCCGGAAGTCTATGAGTTGATCCCCACTGGGTTATTCAGCTACTGGGTGGAATGATTCCTAACTGCTGTCTTTCTCTGATAAATCTGCTTTTGCACCGGGAAAGCCTCGGAGTGGAGCCTGGGAACCACATCCTCGATGTGAGGCTGGGGTCTGGCAGGCGGCACGTGAAGAAGCCAGAGAAGAATGCACTTGTCTCCCCCTGGTTCCCAAGCCCTTGCAGGTGGCGGCTCTGCACCTTTGCAGAACCCAGATGTGTACTGATAGGTGAAACTGAAACTAAGTAATTTTTACAATTTTGTGCCAAATCAGATACTACTGTTTATGCAGGAAGCAGCAGAAGGGATCAAGATATTGAGACAATCTGGTGGTGGTGGGGGGTGGGACTGAATAAACACAACTGGATAAAATACTAGAAACTTAATTTCTTCCCTGAAAATTGTGAATGTGTCTCAACTTTTCAGGGTTGGTGATGCTGGGTCTGCAGGGCATGGGTGAGATAGCCCTGGATTGTTCAATTAATGGTAAGCAGAATAAAACCAAAAAGCAAAGAGACCCAACTTGAAAACTGGTACTTCTACTGGATACTACGATGCCAACCACATCCTCACATCCTCCAAAAAGCCCCATCAGCAAGGGTGTAACTAAGCACACAAATCTTGCCAAGTGTGTTAGTCACTCAGTCATGTCCGACTCTTCACAACACCATGGACTGTAGCCCACCAAGCTACTCAGTCCATGGAATTTTCCAGGCAAGAGTACTGGAGTGGGTTGCCATTTCCTTCCCAACCCAGAGATCGAACCTGGGTCTCCCGCATTGCAGGCAGACTCTTTTCTGCAGGAGCTTGGAACAGTGCTAACCTGCAAGAAGAATATTTCTAAGCAATTCCTACACTCAGATCCTTACTTCGAGAAGCTGGAAACACAAGAATACAGACGTCTTATGGAAGTAGTAAGTGGGGAATTTCAAAAGAATGCAAACCAGTTGGATAGTTTGTTGTTTATGACTAAATTGTGTCCGACTCTTGGGCCCTGTGGGCTGTAGCCTGTCAAGCTCCTCAGGCTCCTCCAGGCAACAATGCTGGAACAGGATGCCATTTCCTTCTCCAGGGGATCTTCCCAACCCAGGGATGAAACCCGTATTTCTTGCATTGGCAAGTGGACTCCTTACCACTGAGCCACCAGGGAAGCCCCTAGTTGACTAGTTAGGTCTGGTCAATCAATCCACGTGGCCTTAAATGACAAGAGGGTGCCTCTCTTTCAGAAACATCAGTGTATGAGTTTGCCGTGAAGCTGTGAAGCTCGCTCAGTCGTGTCCGACTCTTTGCGACCCCACGGACTGTAGCCCACCCTGCTCCTCCATCCGTGGGATTCTCCAGGCAAGAATACTGGAGTGGGTTGCCATTTTCTTCTCCAGGAGACCTTCCCAACCCAAGGATCGAACCTGGGTCTCCTGCATTGTAGGTAGATGCTTTACCGTCTGAACCACCGGGGAAGCTCAGTTTGCTAGAGCGGCTGTAACAAAGCACTACAAACCGGGCGGCCTAACAGCACGTTATCATCTCTCAGTCCGGTAGTGACACCAAAATCAAGGTGTCAGCAGGGTCTCTCTCCCTCTGAAGGCCCAGGGAAGGGTTTGCTCCAGGCCTCCCAGCTTCCAGAGGCATCCAGCATCACTCTGGCCTCCACGTGGTACCCACCTCATGCCTGTGTATCCACATCCCACCCCTGCAAGAACACCAGTCAGATGGAACAGGTGTCCACCTGACCCACCGGCCAGGACCTCACCTGAACCCTATTTCAAAATGAGGTCTCATTCCAAGGCGCTTGGGCTAGAACTTCAATATAGAACTTCGGGGTGGACACAATTCAACCCAAACCCATCAGAATAGAACACTTGGGATTGAGTACAGAGTCATACTTTCCCTTTTTACCACCCATTGACGTCAAAAAGCAAGGCTCAGGGTGGATCCAGAGTAAAAACCTATTTTTAAATCTTTTTAAAAAAAATAACCAGATCCTTAAGTAGTAACAGCCACTGGCCTCAGATACTCCTGCATCCTATTGTGAGATATTCTGGTTGGATGCTGAAACTGAAGCTCCAATACTTTGGCCACTGGATGCGAAGAGCGGACTCACTGGAAAAGACCCTGATGCTGGGAAAGACTGAAAGCAGGAGGAGAAGGGAGCGGCAGAGGATGAGATGCTGGATGGCATCACCGACTCAATGCACAGGAGTTTGAGTAAACTTCGGGAGATGGTGAAGGACAGGCAGGCCTGGTGTGCTGCCGTCCATGGGGTCGCAAAGAGTCAGACACGACTGAGCAACTGAACAGCAACAGCAATGACATGGTTGGATAGCCCTAAGTGACAGCCACACACACGCACACACACCAGCCCCCACCCCACCACTACCACCACCGCCGCCGTCAAACAGCCTCCATTTGTTGAAGCTGGGGGAGGCCAGTGGGGTGCAGCCTGGAGGCCTTGGCACGGCCCCACAACCTCAGCAGAATCTGAATCTGGGGCCATGAAGCCCACCCTGCGGCAGCCTAGCGAGAAAACCCCTTCACACCCGCTTCCTGAAACAGCCGAGTTCACCCACATCAACCTGTGGAACAGTCTATTTAGCCCATTGACAACTTGTTGCAATTACTCATTTCTTAAGAACCTGCCTCTTTTAAACTCTTCTAAA
This sequence comes from Oreotragus oreotragus, assembly GCA_006410675.1. NCBI lineage: Eukaryota > Metazoa > Chordata > Mammalia > Artiodactyla > Bovidae > Oreotragus > Oreotragus oreotragus. Next base: position 56,268 of record SJYX01000236.1, on the reverse strand, counting down.
GTTAACAGTGGGCTTCCCAGGCTGTGGTAAAGAGCTTGCCTACCAATGCAGGAGATGTAAGAGACTCGGGTTCGATCCCTGGGTTGGGAAGATTCCCCTGGAGGAGAGCAGGGCAACCCACTCCAGTATTCTTGCCAGGAGAGTCCCATGGACAAAGGATCCTGAGTACAGTCCATGGGGTCACAAAGAGTTGGACACGAGTGAAGCGACTTAGCATGCACACAGTTTACAGCAATTGCTATTGGAAGGCCTGGCAAGGCCCGGGGTGGGGGTGGGGTGGTGCCGGGGCGTCTCTGGGGCCTTCCCATCCTCCTGCTGTCTGCTGAACCCACCTCCGCCACTCTGCTCCATCTCGCTCCAGTGCCCCTTTCTCTCCTGGGCCCTGCGGTCGCTCCCCTTTCCTGCTGACCTCACTCTCTGTTGCTCTGACTCTGTCTCTCCCTTTCCTCTGCCCCCAGCTCTTCCCCTCTGGCCTCTCTGGGGTTCAACACCTAGGGGAGCTGGGTGTGACCGTGTGGGTCACTCACTGCACGCAAGTGTTCTCGCAGCTCTTCCTTCCTGCCAACACCCCTCTGGGTGGACGCCGTTCCCATTTTGTATGAAGGGGGTTGGGGAGGTTCAGCAGCAGCCAAGCCCATGCCTTGCAGGGATTCTTCCCCACCTCTCTTGGCAACAGCTCCCCCACACTAGAGTGGCAGAGAGCGTGAGGAAACAGCAGATGTTGAAAAACTGGCATTGTGAAGTAAAAATGGAAACTGGTTGGCTAAAATCATCTAAAGCTGCTATAACTTGCCTACTTAATATGATTTGCTACGAATTAAAAAAACAAAAAACAACTTCCTGGTGGCTCAGATGATAACAGAGTCCGCCTGCAGTTTGGGAGAGACCCGGGTTCGAACCCTGGGTTGGGAAGAAGGGAATGGCAACCCAACTCCAGTATTCCTTCCTGGAGAATCCCATGGACAGTAGAGCCTGGTGGGCTATAAAGAGCCGGACACAACTGAGCCACTAACACTTTAGAAAAAAAAAGACCATGCGTTTGGGGCACCAAATTGGCGAGCTTGGTACATTTAGTGAGCTCATCCATTCATTTCACCACAGTGGCCTCACATCCAGGAATATGGGGGTCTGGTACCTTTTGGAGTGCTTCTCTGCACCAAAAAGGCTATTGAAAAGACATACCCTACCTGGTTAGTGGTTTCTATTCTATCCCCGAGGCTGGGATTCAGAGGGCAATCGTGATCAGTTCCAAGGGGCTGTGTTTCTCTAAGTTTAGCGTTATCAGTTCCTCTCCCCAGGAGGAAGGAGCACCTGCCTCCTTCACAAGCTCACGGCCACCACCCTCTGTCTGCGATCACCACAAGTGTCTACTAGAGAAACGCAGCCTCTCAGAACACACTGGGTATCCCGGGGCTTCATAATCGGTCACGTTAGGGACGGAGCCCCTGGCTCTGCCGGAAGGTTCTGGGCAAACCCGGCTGCCCGCTTCTGACCCCGGCACCAGCTACAGCCTTGATCTTCGTGGTGCCACCTTGTCCTGCACAGCTCGGATCGCTGGCCTCCTCTGAGTGGCCACTGCACCACACCTGCTCCCACGATGCGGCATGCCTTCTGAAGCTGTTCTTTCAACCTTATTTAAAGAGAGCATATTTCTGAACTGTGTGTTCCTTCACCCCAGACAGCAGTGTGTCCGCCTGCCCCCTTGTCTGCATCGTGGCTGTTCCTTTGCTGCTACTAGGGGATTAATTTTTATCAGAGGGTTCTTACTATTTTGAAGTTGATCTTTCAGATCAGCTAAAGCTCTCCCTTTTCACCCTCACTCCCATCAAATGGTCTCAAGAAGCCAATCAGTGATTTTCTAAGTTTCCTAAAGGCAGGGAAGCAAGATGCTCCTTGGGCCAAGCTTCTGCTTTCTTACCTTATACTCTTTCTAAATCCACTTCCTCTTCCAGCTGGGCAGAAGGCAATCTGGGCTGCTTGTCTTGAAGCCCAGTGGTTCAGACAAACTCTCAGATAAGAAAATGAGGGAAGAATGAACTTTCGGAGTCAGGGATTCACTCTAAGTTAAACTGAAAATCTGTACTAGGGGATAAGCATACGCGTGCATTGCAGCATGCTGAAATATTAGTCTCACGTTGTTGCTCAGTTCTGTTCAACTCTGCAACACATGGACCGCAGAACGCCAGGCCTCCCTGTCCCTTACTATCTCCCAGAGTTTGCCCAAGTTCACTTCCATTGAATTGGTGATGCTATCCAACCATCTCATCCTCTGTCGCCCTCTTCTCCTTTTGCCTTCGATCTTTCCCAGCACCACGGTCTCTTATTAACTGTCAAATGTATTTTTCACAGGCAAAGACAGATATTGAACTGAACATGTCAGGGCCTGAAGAATGGGCCCATTCTGACTGCAAGATGAGTTTCTGCTCTGGACAGTACAGGCTTTCCTTCAAAAAGTGGTTAGCATCATTGGGTCACTGAATGTCTGCAGCATTTGTGGCACCAGCTCTTCTCAAAGTAGCACCACGGTCTCTTATTAACTGTCAAATGTATTTTTCACAGGCAAAGACAGATATTGAACTGAACATGTCAGGGCCTGAAGAATGGGCCCATTCTGACTGCAAGATGAGTTTCTGCTCTGGACAGTACAGGCTTTCCTTCAAAAAGTGGTTAGCATCATTGGGTCACTGAATGTCTGCAGCATTTGTGGCACCAGCTCTTCTCAAAGTCCCAGAGAGAAGAGTCACTAATGCCCAAAGGACCAGTGCTTGGCACAGTGCTCTAATCCTAGGCAATGGAACCTAGGCAATGGAACCTAGCTCTGGAACCATCAGAAGGCTCGCACTTGGTACAGAATACCGCCCACTGTAATAAGCATGATGTGTCTATCCTAAGTGCTCTGCAATGTTCATTTCCTGACACTATGCAGTTTAAAAATTTAAAAAGTGAAAATAGACTCTCAAGTTAAGGGCCTCTTAAGAGCTTTAAAAATAAGATAACCTCAGTATAAATAAGGAGATTGTGGCTCAGGAGGGGTGAATGCCATCAGCACCTTTCAGTGTTAATTGATTCCTGTGTTTGGGTTCTGTTTATTGGGCCCCTTCTGTGTCAGGCAGGATGCTAGGCCCTGGGGATAAGAGGTGACTAACCCGCAGACCCTGCCTGGGGAAGTTCAGGGCCTACAGGGAAGAATAGATGTGAAGAATGAACGTGGTAAGTGCTATACAAAGCTGTATGCACTATAGTGACAGCATAACAATGAATTTAGGGGGATAACCCTTATATTTTTCCTATATATCTTTTAATGGCAATTTCTGGTGGCTCAGGGGTAAAGAATCTACCTGCCAATGCAGGAGATGCAGGTTCGATCGCCAGGTTAGGAGAATTCCCTGGAGAAGGAAAGGGCAACCCACTCCAGTATTCTAGCCTGGAAAGTCCTATGGACAGAGGAGCCTGGTGGGCTACAGCGCCCGGGACCGTCAAGAGTAGGACGTGACAGAGTATGCATGCAGGCCAGCCTCTAGCCAAGATGGAAGAGCCAAGTGACTGAGGACCAGCTGGCTGAGTCATTANAAGTGCTATGGACAGAGGAGCCTGGTGGGCTACAGTGCCCGGGACCGTCAAGAGTAGGACGTGACAGAGTGTGCATGCAGGCCAGCCTCTAGCCAAGATGGAAGAGCCAAGTGACTGAGGACCAGCTGGCTGAGTCATTATAAAGGTAACGCATCTGCTGCTCTGCTGTGCTCACCCGCTCAGTTGTGTCTAGCTCTTTGCAACCCCATGGACTGTAGCCCCATGGAACTTTCCAGGCAAGAATACTGAAGTGGGCTGCCATTTCCTATTCCAGGCGATCTTCCTGACCCAAGGATCGAACACGCATCTTTTGCGTCTCCTTCATTAGCAGCCAGATTCTTTGGCACCACCTGGGAAGCCAAGGTATCTGAGACACACCGTAATACCACTGTTTGTATTGTTGAAGAAACCACTGCTTCAAGCGTGCCGGCAAGCCCTGGCCTCAGGGCCAGGTGTCTGTTCCTATTTGCTGGAACAGCAGAGTACAGAGAGGAAGGCCCTGGAGAAGGAGCTTGGAAGGCAGGCTTCTAGCCGGTGCCATCACAGGCAGACCTTGGAGATAATGCAGGTTTTGGTCTAGCCTTCCTTGGTGGCTTGGATGGTAAAGAATCTGCCTGCAATGCAGGAGACCTGGGTTCAGTCCTTGGGTCAGGAAGATCCCCCGGGGAGGCAAACAGCAATCCACTCCAGTATTCTTTCTTGGAAAATTCTATGGACAGAGGAACATGGTGGGCTACAGTCCATGGGGTCACAAAGAGTCAGACACAACTGAGCGACTAACACTTTCACACTTTCACTTTTTACTTCCCCAGTAAAGTGAATATTGCAATAAAGCATGATTTAAAATTTAAGCTTTATTAAATACATGTATAGACATCTCTTGGAACTATTTCGGGCCATCAGCGTAAAGTGAATATTGCAATAAAGTGAGTCACGTGAATGTTTTGGTTTCCCAGTGCATGTAAAAGTTATTTGTTGTTGCTAAGTTGCTAAGTCATGTGCAACTCTTTGCAGCTCCTTTGGCAGGCAGATTCTTTACCACCAAGCCTCCTGGGAAGAGCTTTTTAAAAGTCAGGTTTACCCTATACTGTAATCTGGGCTTCTCAGGTAGCTCAGTGGTAAAGAATCTGCCTGCCAATGGAGGAGACTCTGGTTTGATCCCTGGGTCAGGGAGATCCCTTGGAGAAGGAAATGGCAACCCACTCCAGTATTCTTGCCTGGGAAATCCCATGGACAGAGGANGTAAAGAATCTGCCTGCCAATGGAGGAGACTCTGGTTTGATCCCTGGGTCAGGGAGATCCCTTGGAGAAGGAAATGGCAACCCACTCCAGTATTCTTGCCTGGGAAATCCCATGGACAGAGGAGCCTGGCGAGCTGCAATTCATAGGGTCAGGGTCGCAAAGAGTTGGACACAACTGAAGCAACTTAGCACGCACGCACAGATGGTAGGATTAGAATAATTAAATAGCTAAAACTAAATAACTAAAACTAAAAATTAAATAACCTCTGTGGGAGATCGAAGCATTTTTCTAGCTTTTACATGGTTATCACTTCAAAATACACTTGCTGCTTTTGTTTTAGAAGTATAGAGTATTGCCTGTGAACTGAAGGAAGGAAGGAATATCCGTAAACTCAATCTGCTAAGGTTCTCTGTCAGACTTGACCATAACTGAAGGAGGAGGTCCACGTGGAGTGAGAGGAGACAGGGGAGCCAGACCCTGACCGCAGAGTGAGCAACAGCCCAAAGCTTCCAGCTCTTGGAGCTGAACGGTGTCCAAGTCACAGACCCTGGCATCCGAGCCAACTTCCAGTCACTTAACACAGGCTCCAAAAGCTGAGGTCTGCGCTGGGAATAGAAACCTTCTCTGTTTTTCCTAAAATCCTCTTTTAAACGGTTTCAAGGTTGTACAGTGCTTTGGTAATGTTTTAGGGAACTATGGGAAAATTTGCACACTGTAGGGAGAAACAATACAACCAGGAGAACAGGGTCGCCTGGGGTGACCTACCTGACTCAGGCAGGCGCGCTATCAGAGGTCTCCCCACGCCGGGCAGGTGGCCTGGAACGTGCTTCTGACATCCCCTTGCAGTTTCCCAGTTTCATGGGGGACGGACTGAGAGGAAGGGGTGTGCTGGGGTGATGGGGTGGCCAAGGATGCCGAGTCAGGACCCAGTGTCAGAGGGCTTAGGTGATGACCTGTAGACCTCGCGTTGTCCCTGAGTTTATTCAGGTGTTGGGTCAAAGGATCAAATATTAAACTATGGGTTCTTTATTTTTTTTTAAATCCAAGCCAGGTTTAAAATGTGTGTCACACTTGACTTGAAGGGACCCCTCTTAAGGCTCGTCTAGCTAAGCGGTTCTTGTGATAATGGCCAGTGACAATGCTCACGATGTTCCTGTCATCACTTGTCCCCAAACCTCTTCTTGTCTTATGTCCTCGGTATCAATCATTTGTGATGGGAACTGCACACACTCAGCTATTTCTGTTACGGTTTTTCCATTATGCTGTAAAAAAAGCAGAATTTCTACAGGACTTAAATATGTAGTCACCACAACAAACAAGGGACTGAGTTCAAAAGACCCCGCTTTCATCTTATCCTCTTCTCATCTCCATCTTTAGAACCCACAGAGCACAGTCTACGACATGGAGTTGTTTATAAATGCCATTGTTATTTTCTTGCTACTGTTGATAAATGTTATAAACAGCCTTAAATTATACACTGTGTGCTTGGATTATAGAGCATTTTGGAATTTTTTTCTCATATTTTCTGAACATATCTCCTACATCTGAACTGCCCAGGTGAGCTGATAAAGGAAGGGTGTGTTCTGCTTATTTAAGGCTGTGCAGCGTCACCGACAGGCCCTGCCAATGAGGAGGCGCTATCCACTCTGGTTCACACCTCTATCCTTGAAGACGCAACAGGGTTTCAGATCCTGTAGGTGCCTGGTAAGCATGTGGTGAATGATGGTTCCATAGGAAGGATACAGCAGTGTAAACATACAAAGGAAGGAACTTTTACCCATGAAACAAATCATACCAATTAAATTTGGAAAAGAGACAGTTGACTCTGGGTGTTTAAAGATGGGCTGGAAAGTATTCAGTAAGACAATATCATTAAGAAAGGCAAAGCCTGCCTTTCTTCAGCAGGACGAAGCCCTTTACCGAAATGCCAGAAGTTGACTCTCTGTTCTTAGACTCGATGAAAGTGAAAGTTGCTTAGTCGTGTCCGACATTTTGAGGCCCCATGGACTGTAGCCTGCCAGGCTCCTCTGTCCATGGGATTCTCCAGGCAAGAACACTGGAGTGGATGNTTGACTCTCTGTTCTTAGACTCGATGAAAGTGAAAGTTGCTTAGTCGTGTCCGACATTTTGAGGCCCCATGGACTGTAGCCTGCCAGGCTCCTCTGTCCATGGGATTCTCCAGGCAAGAACACTGGAGTGGATGGCCCATTTCCTTTCTCCAGGGGATCTTCCCAAACCAGGGATCGAACCCAGATCTCCTGCCTGCAGGCAGATTCTTTACTGTCTGAGCCACCAGGAGAAGCGTAGACCCGATGCCATCCTCGATTAACTGTCATTTGTATTTTGGGATGAAAATATCTAGGAGAGGTTGTCACCTTATCCAGCATAGTACTGCATTACAGAATACAAGGCTTCTCCCTTTAAAATGGCAACTTCCTCTTTTCTAAAACCAGACACAGAGGCGGGGGGCGGGGCGGGGGGGTCTGTCCTTACCGTCAGCGACAAGGCCATGCAGACGAACGTGAACTTCTTGATGTGGGCTGCCGTGACCGTGTTGCTCGTGCTCACCACTTTATTGCTGGGGTTATTCTAGGGGGCAAGAAAAGGCTCCGGTTATCCTGGGCTGAGCACTCGTGCTTCTTACTGAGCATCTCGTTTCTGTTTGATTTGACGCATCTGGAGCATAGATGTCAAGGGACAGCTTGGAACACGGCTGCCACTGGACATCTCTCTCAGACAGCTGTCAGCTTTTTGGACATGATGGCTAACCAGAGGGAGTTCCGGACTGAACTGCCCAGCAGTGTCTCCAGAGTCAGTCCCCTCTCTGGGGCGCTGGGTGCCCACCCACCTAGTTCAGGGCCCCAGCCCCTCCTGCAGTGTCGACCGCCCTGGGCTCTGCAGGCAAGGATGGCAACTGAGCCTGCATCAGGGGACAGCTGAGCCCCCAGGTCGTATCTGGGGGCACGTGTCAAGATTCCTGTGAGGGGCACATTTGCTCCCTGAGATAAAGGACTGGGTGTTTCACCCATCTCTTTAGCTCCTGCAACTCAGCCACCTTTCTTAAGTAGAGAAGATGCTCAAACAGCCCCTGTTAAATTGAAATGTGAGCACACGGATGTAGGGGCCCTCTGACACATCCCTGAGGCTGGCTGATGCTATCCCATTGCTAAGTGTATCCGCCACTCAATCAAAACCTTGATTGAGGGTCGCGTGTCTGGCCCTCGACTATGAACAGCAGCTGAGAAAAACAACGCCCGCCTCGTTATGGATCCACCGAGCCCCAGAGTTGACTCACGGAAGCAAACGACAAGCCCCTGGCTCCCACACCAGCCTAATGACAGATGTACAAGCGGAGGTGTTACAGGTCCCACTTGCAAGAGACCTTTTGATGTGTGCTTCCCATCAGAGGCTGAGACAGTCTCTGGAAGCCCTTCTTGTTTGTGCTGCCAGTGCAAACCTCTGGAGGGGTTTCCATTTTCTTCAGTTCGGTCTCTAAAGCACACCTGCTTTTCCTGGAAAACAGACTGCTGTGCTGGCACAGTGCCCATCACAGCACGTGGGACATCTCCTCATCTGCTCTCCCCCAGGGATCCACGAGGGTGGTCCCCTGGTGGGCTGAGTGAGGAGGAAGCCCCTCTTCCAAATGCACATGCCTGCCCCCTGCCCTCTTATGGCGGCAGCCACGGGCCCCAGCTCCCTCAAGTGTGCTTTGATTTTTAAGACAGCAAATATGTTTGCCAATATGGTTGGAGGAAACCAGCACGTATCATTAGCTCAGCATCAATGTCTCATCTTGCTTGCCCCGTCGGCTTTTTTGCAGAGACACAGTCTTTTGCAAGATGCTAACCGAACACTAGAGAGAATGTGGAAGAGTGGAAAACTCTCCCATCTCCCTGTTTAGCTAGAAACATCAGAAGTTATGCAAGAAATGTTAAATCTCTAAGTCTGGAACCCACAAGCGGGCTAAGGATTTTCAACTGTCAATGCAGCAAATTCCGGAAGTCCAGACAGAGGTGTCTAAGATCTGGGTGAATAGACAGCATTCATGGGCATGGCCGGAGCGGTGTGATGGAGTGCATGGTGACGGCGGGGAGGCTTCACAAGGATCCTGATTTCCTCCAGCGTCGGGCTTGAGGGATGCTCCTTAAAGGGATTTTTTTTCATAGCGTCTAACCTCTGTGATCGTGAATAAAACAATGTTTTTCTTGGCTGCTCTTAGCGAAATTGTACAGGGCTGTATTGTTAAGTTTAATCATTTCAAGGTAGCCAAAACCAATTTCAGATGAGATGCTCACAGCCAGGAGGTTCGAACACAAGTAGAACCCTGCTACTGGATTTTATTATATAGGCTTACTCTCCAAGAGCTAACCCTTTAGCAGGAAGACTTATATCCATCCTGGTTTCTGAGGACTTACTTCTATACGCATGTTCCTTGACATGAGAAAACGGACTTCCCTCCATCAGTTCAGTTCAGTCGCTCAGTCGTGTCCGACTCTGCGACCCCATGAACTGCAGCACGCCAGGCCTCCCTGTCCCTCACCAAGTCCCGGAGTTCACTCAGACTCACGTCCATCGAGTCCGTGATGCCATCCAGCCATCTCATCCTCGGTCGTCCCCTGGTCCTCCTGCCCCCAATCCCTCCCAGCACCAAAGTCTTTTCCAATGAGTCAGCTCTTCGCATGAGGTGGCCAAAGTACTGGAGAGTCCCTCCATAGATTGGCTTAAACCCAGTCCAACATAGGTCTTTGCTGTACGTAACTCAGACCTTCTGAAGTTCACTCTCAAAGGCATTTTTTAGGACACGTTCTGCATTCTGATGCTCCAAGTGACTGTTGGCAAGTGGTGGAGTGTCCAGCTCATTGTTTACTGGGGAAGTTCCAACCCTGTAAAGAGTTCTGAACGAGAGCCTCCCTCTCTCATGTGTGGCTGTGTGGGGGTGATCCCTGACTTGCCTGGATGGGAGCTGCTACTCACTGGTGACTGATTATGGATGGGGGGAGAGAGGCAGGTAATCCGCTGGGGACGCTGGTGAACAGACTTCCTCTCGTCACCTCTCAGGGCTCTTTTGGGACCAGATTAAAATGATGTCAGCAGTGACTCTGAGCTAGTTCTACAGAAATTCAAACAGTTGCTATTATGAGTACAAGGGGTACGTTGTTTGCTTTTTCCCTATTTTTTCATTTAAAAACATTACATACAATCTTTTGGGGGAGGGGTCTCTTTTTCTACTTATTTGCTTTAGGTTGAAAGTTTAAATTATGCTTGAATGAAAAAGGCATTTCTCAAATGATCTGCAGGTCAGTGTTGACCTGGTCTCAGGTTACAGGTCTGAAGACTTATGTGCCACCCTGCAATGTCAGCAGAAGCTTTCAGCTAGAATAAGTACATCCCAGTCCTGAATATTCATTGGAAGGACTGATGCTGAAGCTGAAACTCCAATCCTTTGGCCACCTGATGTNACCTGGTCTCAGGTTACAGGTCTGAAGACTTATGTGCCACCCTGCAATGTCAGCAGAAGCTTTCAGCTAGAATAAGTACATCCCAGTCCTGAATATTCATTGGAAGGACTGATGCTGAAGCTGAAACTCCAATCCTTTGGCCACCTGATGTGAAGAACTGACTCACTGGAAAAGATCCTGATGCTGGAAAGACTGAAGACAGGTGGAGAAGGGGAGGACAGAGGATGAGACGGTTGGATGGCATCACTGACTCAGTAGACATGAGTCTGAGTAGCCTCCAGGAGTTGGCGATGGACAGGAAAGCCTGGAGTGCGGCACTCCATGGGGTCGCAAAGAGTCGGACACGGCTGAGCAACTGAACTGAACCAGCCTGGACCCAGGGTGTGCATGTACCCCCTCGAAAGACAGCCATAAGCTTATGAACACAAGCACACAACTGTCTGTACCTTCACATCAGCTGTGAGGTCAGTAAAACCAAAAAGTAACAAACCACAGAAATGAAAACAATATATTAATTTTTTTGAGAGCATCATTTTCCTTTTGCAAGTAATTTCTCAACAGGAATAACCTAGAAGTGAGGACCAGTTTGGAGACACGTCCTGGGAGCCGCATCAAGGCAAGCATCAATTCGCCTCTGTGATTTCCTGAGGGATGTGTTCCACAATTACCTCTGCCAGCCCCAATGCTATATCACCTTGCAGAGGGAGGTGAGGCTGAGAGACAGCGAGGTGTCCATCACCGGAGATTGCTGTCTCTCAAACGTTAATTTTAAAGAGAGTGTTTAGGAAACCATGCCACACGGGGTTCTCACCTTGTCAAAAGCGGGGTAGACAGCACGGATTTCCGTCAACCAGCCATACGGCATGTGACCCACGGGGTATGTGGCTGTCAGAATTGCCACGGCCTGCAAGAGGAAGAGCCGGCAGTTAGCAAGGCATCCGCAGAGAGCATCTCCAGCCTCTGCCTGCCACCTGCCACGTGGCAGCGTGAGCCGTCGCAGCTACAGTCCCCCGACAGGTCATTCCATTCCGGGTGACAGCGTGGCCAGCCTTGGGACGGCCCTGGAGCAGGAGGAAGGGGCAGAGGCTCCCTGCATCCTGGGGAGCGGACTGAGCACGTCCAGGGTGTGCATCTGAGGCTAGGAGGATGCGTCTTGTTTTAGGTACATTTATCCAGGCCCCGATCATGGATAGAAAAGCCAAGATTTCAACCCTGGTCCTCCAGGTTCTCACAGAGCCAGATGGAACCCTCTAGTCTAGCCCGATTCTTGAGTCTCCAGATGTGATTCTGAGCTCCACCCCTGCTCTCTGAACACTCGGCACTCAGGGACCACCTCCCTGCCTCCACTCCGTCCTTCAGGGAAGCTGATGGTGCACACCTGTCCATGGCTTTATGGTACTTGCCACCTCACTCAATGCCCTTCCAGTCTGTTCAGCCCAGGAGAGCCCAATTCTGATGTTTAACTTGAGACAACTAATACTGCTCACAGGAAGCCAAACAGGTTCTTCCAGGAATAGGAGAGTTTCATTTCTTTGCTGTTGTTCAGTCTTTAAGTCACGTTCCTCTCTTTGCGACCCCATGGACTGCAGCACACCAGGCTTCCCTGTCCTTCACCAACTCCTGGACCAACTCCTGGAGCTTGCTCAAATTCATGTCCATCAAGCCGATGATGCCATCCAACCATCTCATCTGCTGTCATCCCCTTCTCCTCCCCTGCCTTCAACCTTTCCCAGCATCGGGGTCTTTTCAAACAAGTCAGCTCTTCGCATCAGGTGGCCCACGTATTGGAGCTTCAGCTTCAGCATCAGTCCTTCCAATGAATATTCAGGGTTGATTTCCTTTAGGATGGACTGGTTTGATCTCCTTGCAGTCCAAGGGACTCTCAAGTGTCTTCTCCAACACCACATTTCGATTCTTTGGCACTCAGCCTTCTTTACGGTCCCACTTTCCTATCTGTACATGACTACTGGAAAAACCACAGCTTTGACTATATAGACCTTAGCTGGCAAAGAGATGTCTCTGATTTTTACTATGCTTTCTGGGCTTGTCATAGCTTTTCCTCCAGGGAGCAAGTGTTTTTTAATTTCATGGTTGCAGTCACCCTTCATTTTGATGCCAGGAATGTGAGTGAGGTAGGTCTTCAGGTGGTGAAGACACTGCTCTGAGGAGCAGGTGGTGGAGTCAGGCAGATCTGGATTCCAGCATCACTTCATCACTTTCCAGGTGTGTGTGAAGCACGAACCCTCTCAGGCCCCCACTCTGTTCCTCCAGCAAAACCACAAGACTAACAACCAGTTGGGAGTCAATGAGACGTATGCAAGTGCCAACACCATCAGAAGCAGATGGTTAATTCATGTCAGTTCTGTCTCCCTATGCTGAGGTCTGTCTCTAAGCACTGAAATCCGTTTATAAATGATTTTAACATACAAATTGTCTTGGTTGTTTTTTTGTTTTTAGGGGAAGATGGAATTCTAGCACATAGGTATTTGGTGGGTGGGTGGGGGCGTGTCCCATACTTTTTACGGGACAGCTGAAACAAAAGTATTAGGTTAAAAAGCTGCCATGTTACAGAAGCCGCCCCAGAGGACATTCATGAGTCAAGAAAACAAAATCCAGGAACCCACGGAGGCAAGGGAAAGCATTCGGCTTGTGATTTATGTATTTCTCTTTCCAGGCCAAAGTGAGCTGCTTCCTGGGACATGGAACCTGGCAAGAGACTCAGGCCTGGAGACGTGCTGAAAGTGCACGCAAGGGCAGTTGTGTGAACAGGAGGCCCCCGGGAGTGGCCCCTGGCCTTCCTGAAGGGTCACAGTCCCAGAGCCAGAATTAATTCCCCAGAAGGCAGCAGATGAGCAAACAAACAAAGTCTTTCTATTTGTTCATACCATACTGGCATGATGGAAAAAAATTTAAAAAATGCTTCAACTCTCTCCCTGGAGGAGCTGCCAGTTTCCAGATCAATTTCTTGAGTTGTGAGTAAATAGAGGAGACCCTCCTTTGAAGGAGGGTAGGTTGCCGAAGATGCAGAAGCCACGGTGGGTTGGGTGGCACATTCAGGAGCCGGAGCAACGACAGGTGAGGGAGGTCGGCGGAACACAGAAGCATCAGCCCTTGCCTGCTGGGTACTTCTGCGCATGGCCTGTCCCATCGTCCTCTGTGACCACAGTGAAGAGGCTCCACACTGACTCCTTGGGAAAATGGAGTGCCAGTGAGTGGGAGAAAGAAAACCTGTATTCTAACACAATCCAGCTTCTTGCTACTTTTGCATCCTTACCTCAGTTTTTTCACGTGGTAAAAGAGAAGGAACCTCAGTTTTTTCACGTGGTAAAAGAGAAGGAAGAATAAGATATCTTCCTCCATACTCATACCCATTCAGTCGCTTAGACGCATCCGACTTTTTGCGACCCTACAGACTGCAGCCTGCCAGGCTTCTCTGTCCTTCTATCTCCCACAAGTTTGCTCAGACTCTCTCATCCTATGTCGTCCCCTTCTCCTCCCGCCCTCAGTCTTTCCCACCATCAGGGTCTTTTCCCATGAGCCGGCTCTTTGCATCAGGTGGCCAAAGTATTGGAGCTTTAGCATCAGTCCTTCCAATGAATATTCAGGGTTGATCTCCTTTAGGATTGACTGGTTGGATCTACTTGCAGTCCAAGGGACTCTCAAGAGTCTTCTCCAGCACCACAGTTCGAAAGCATCAATTCTTTGGTGATCAGCCATCTGTATGGTCCAATTCTCACATCCATATACAACTACTGGAAAAACCATAGCTTTGATTATACAGACCTGTGTTGGCAAAGTAATGTCTCTGCTTTTTATTACATTGTCTAGGTTTGTCATAGCTTTTCTTCCAAGGAGCAAGCGTCTTTTAATTTCATGGCTGCAGTCACTGTCCACAGTGATTTTGGAATGCAAGAAAATAAAGTCTGTCACTGTTTCCATACTCATAAAAAAACAAAATCACATCATTCTAAGTCACAGATGGAGATCCTCAATGCTTTCTTGTGTGAAGGTATCATAGAACTTAATATTACAGAATTTCTTCGCTCTCAAGAGGAACTGGAAACAAATTTGTCAGCCATCTCCCCACCCACATTTGTTACACGGTGACTTTGGGCACCCATGTTCCCAGAAGGGGCCTTACCTCCGTAGCTGCAGAACTGCCACCGAGGTCCCGGGAAACAAAGAGGTTGACAATGGGCCTACTGATTCTCTGTGTGGCCAAGATGAGCGCCAGAGGCCACCAGAAACTCAGCATCTTTCTTATTGTTGCATCTCCCTGTATCAACAAAATGGGATAAATGTTCGCTGAACTTGAGAGGGAGAACAGAAAAAAATAATTTGGAGTCAAAGCCTTTTCTTTTGATGTCAATCATGAGTCAATTCACTATATTTAAAAATAATGTAGGAAAAGCCTCTGTAGACAAGCCAAGTTGAATTAAAATAAAATGTACAGTCTTATTAGACTTGAATTTAGATAGCTGGCAAGCTCCCGCGAAATCAAAACACACCTTTAAGCTTGATGGCTTAAAACCACTAATGTCTAAACAGGGCAACGCTACCCCAAGCAGAACCCAGCTGAGAAACAGGTGGGAAAAGTTCTTGTTCATATCATAAAACTGACTGGCTAGAAGCCATGTCGGTAAGAGGTAGCTCGTAGAAGTAAAACATTATTGTAATTTATTTTGGAATCAGTGTGGTCACGAATAGCCTAATTATTTGGGCACTCTATAAGTCTATGACGGACGTTCCTAATCTCAAGGCTCTGACAGAAGTCATGTAAATGTTCAGAAGCATAAGCAAAACAAAAGCACAGTGGAGAGAAGGCTATTTATTAACAGTTCCACAGCAAGATAGGCACTGTCTTTAACACTTGGCTTTTATCAAGTGACTTTGGTTTTGAGTCTTCATAAAGGTAAGTGTTGTATCCTGGAGCCATCCCAGTCACTTTATTTCGCTTTGCTAGCAGCTGAATGTTAAGCTGGATTGCTACCATCAAGACCAATCTGATGTGGTGGTCCTCAGGACGGAAATATCTCAATCTGACACCATTGGTGGCCTGACCTCAGATCAAGGGGAGTGGTCCGGACAAGGACTGTTTTGACATGACGAAAGTAACATGTGGTCAAAGGTGGGATCAGGGTTAGAGTGTGGCGATGTACTCAATTTATATATATACACAAACTGAAATTGCTAGTCATTCAGTCATGCAGTCTGACTCTGCAACCCCACGGACTGTAGCTCACTAGGCTCCTCTGTCCATGAGATTTCCCAGCCAAGAATACTGGAGTGAGTAGCCATTCCCTTCTCCAGAGGATCTTCCTGACCCAGGGATCAAACCTGGGTCTCCTGCATTGCAGGCAGATTCTTTATTGTCTGAACCACCAGAGCAGCCCTATATATACATATATATATACAAACATGTAAACACACACACACATTCATGTACATATATACACACCACTTTGCATGCTAAGTGGCTTCAGTCATGTCTCACTCTTGTGACCCCATGGACTGTAGCCCGCCAGGCTCCTCTGTCCATGGGATTCTCCAGGCAAGAATACTGGAGTGGGTTGCCATGTCCTCCTCCAGGGGATTTTCCCGACCCAGGGATACAGTGGTCTATTTATATTTATATATAAATATAAACTCATGTTTATTTGCCTTATAGCTGGATAGATACCAACTCAATTGGTATCAGAGGGTAGAGAAGATTAGCATACATATAAATCAGATACTGTTTACACTGGTGATGAAAAGAACGATTTGGTCATCTGGGTAAGATTATACCTTGTTTGTACCATATTCACCTTTTGAGGCACAGGCCAATCTCTGCCTCCATCAGGAGGGCTTCTGAGACCACATCCCTCTCTTCCTTCCCTTAGCCTCAGAGAGGAGGCTCTTGTATTCCCATTGTGGTCTCTGTGCTGTCTTGTCTGAGTATTGTTCCTGTGTTGGTGACTGAGCCAAATGGGACACAAAGCTGACTGAGGCCACAGACCATATTTAACGTTTCTAAATTTTTTTTTTTAATCAATTCTATTTGGTTTAGAACATCCTTTTTTTATTTTATTTTTTTGTCACCTAAACCCTCCCCAACTCTCTCCATAGAAGGTACCTGAATGAGTGTGTTTAGCCAGTACAGAAAGCCCAGACCCAGTCTGGATCCCTGCTGTGAAATTAAACACATGTGAGGTCGGTGGTACCAGGGCTCCTGAAATCTTTGTTGATCACAGAGTGACTTCCTTTTGGCCACAGAGGAAGAAGAACCATCAACACTGTGCCTCCTCCTGGGCCGGACGTGCCTCGCTGTGACTCAGTCTTCTTGTACGGAGATAAGAAGGCTGGAGAGTGACCTCTAAGGTCTCTCTTCCATCTCTAGAGTTCATCAGCTCTCTAGCTGTTTATCCCTGTGGACGTTACCAAGCACTTGACCTTGGGATATGACATCCCAGAACACCTGCCTGTTACGCTGATATGTCGAATCACAGGGGTAGGGTCAAACTGTATTCCCCTCGGATGTACAGACAGGCTGTCTTCGGGGTCTAAGGACCTACCCCCAGCTCCGGTCCACTCCTGTCCGGGATGATGTCGTGGATGTTCTTGTAGTAGCCCAGACACAGGGTGGTGCAGCGCACGAGGGCACCCATGTACAAGGACAGGATGGGGATGAGCAGCGGCTCCCTGCACTCCAGGTGACTGTGAAGTAGAATGGCTACAAAAACAACCTGAGAGGTGGGGAAACAGACAGTCATCAGGGAGGGGACGGAACCGGTTAACAGAAGCCCAGCCCAAGCTCTCGCACCCGCAACTGAGATGGCTCTCTGAGCAGAAGCCTTGACACTGAGGCAAGGAGAGCAGGACCTGGGCCTCCCGCTCAACGCTTCTCTCGGGGAATCCAGGCTCAGATGTTTGGGAAGCACTGGAAGGACGCACGGCCACTCTGCTCTGTTCACCGCTAAGTATATCGTTTAAGGCAACTGCACACCTGGTTAACGTTATTGCTAAAGACTATCGAGAAGCTTTGGCTTCCAGACCCTAAACGATGCAGCAGAGTTTTGCCCTCTCCAGGTGCACATGTAATCCACGCCACAAAGGAGAGAACAGTGACCAGTGACGGGCCACAGAAAAACGGCCATTTACGTTTATAACGTGGATTCCACTAAACATGCTGTGAAAGCTGCCAGTGTTAATTATAAAACCAGACAATCAAAATTTAAGATATTGACTTACAAACGTGGCATGGGTCAAAAAAATACAAAGTCAGTAGGGATTGAAATAATAGTAAAGTGTCAATCTCTATTGAATGGTACCGGCTCTAAAGCAAATTTATCAAACTATTTAACTTCCCATCTTGTAGAAATGAGGGAATTAGTCCAGCCTCTGGGCAGAGTCCTGGGGTTCCCATCTTGGGAGGAGCCCTAAGGAATAGTGGGTGCAGAGGTCTGAAAATGGGGGAGGGAAGAGAGTATCTGAGCTCCATCAACCTTCTTAGCCAATCATCCACAGAAGGATAGGCTTGTGAAATATACCGCTGCTAAGCTGAGTCTGACCAAAGGAGGCATATTCTGATCACTGCATTCTCAAGAAATGACTGGTGACAGAAAAAGAAGCTGGAGAATGAGCATGCTTCATAAAATGCGTGCATTCAGTTGCTATAGGGAACAGAGCAATCCAGAGGAACTTTGGAATGAAAGAAAAGTATTAGACGTTAGAGGTGGTCAGCTTATCCCACAAACGGACACGTGTGCCGAGCCTGTTGTTCTCAAACCACTAAATGCGACAGAACCTGTCAGAGATGTCCGCAGGGGAATGCAGACGACAGAGCTATGTGACCCGGCTGCCTGGGCAGGACCTGGCTGCCCGGAGCACGGATGACGTGAGTGTCCATTCACGATCACGATCACACTCACGTTCACGCTCACTGAGGATACAGTGGAGCCCACTGATGGAAGGAAAGATGCCCGTGATGGTCTCCATGCATGCCTGCTGCTTCCCAGGGGAACAAATGTTCTATATTAACTGCTGCTGCTGCTAAGTCGCTTCAGTCGTGTCCGACTCTGTGCGACCCCACAGATGGCAGCCCACCAGGCTCCGCCATCCCTGGGATTCTCCAGGCAAGAACACTGGAGTGGGTTGCCATTAAGTGAAAAGTGAAAGTGAAGTCGCATTAACTGAAGGATGGCAAAGACCAGCTGGGCAAAGCCTTGTTAAGGCCCCATTGGGTCTGGAACAGAAGACTGAGTTTTGGGATGTGGCCAAGATGCCCATTTATTTCTCTACCTAATCAAAGACCTCTCAGGGGCCCTAACGTGCAAACAGACTAGTACGTCTGCAGCAGGCTTCACCTTCGACATACACAAGCCTATGGTGTTAGTGAAGATGACAGTGTTTAGGGACTGAGAGCGTGCTGGAGGGAAAACGAATATGTGAAGACGAACCCCTCCTCTGCCAAGGCCGGGAAGGCTCCTGGTGGCGCCATCAGGACAGCCAGATGAGCAGACCCGAGGAAGGAGATCTGGACGTGAAGGAAAAGGGAGGGGGAGGTGTGGAGCGGACCAGAAGGAGGAGCAGAGCGGGCTAGAGTGGGGCAGAGGCAGGCAGGAGACATTCGGCCCGGACCAGTCCAAGGCCAGAGTGATGGTTTTCTCAGCCTCCTCCATGCTGTTAATAGCTTGATGCCATGTGGTCCAACACTCATTGTACATCTTACATCTTCACTGCGGGTTGGGTCAGTTATCAATTTAAAACAACACCTGGCCCTTCTGTATTTCAATCCAGAATTAAGATTTTTGAATCTGATACAGCCATCAAAACTGCATCGGGTTATTTTGCGAGCGGAACCTACAGACTCAGTAGTGAGGATTTTCCCAGGGAGAGCCTGCTCTGGGCTGGGGATTCAGTGATGGATAAGGTGGTCCTAGACTCTGTTCTCCTGGAGCTGACAACCTCAAAGGGAAGGCAGGAGTCATGGTCAACCCCCGACAAGGCCAGTGAAGGGAAGTGGGTGGCGGTGCTGGGAGTGGGGAGGAGGTTGTGAAGTGAAGGGGGGTTGCCCCATGGGGGTGCATCTGAGCTGAGACCCAAAGCCCAGGCAGCTGGCTGGCAGCGGATTGCGGGAGCCAGTGGTAGGTGGGGAGAGCAGAGGCCAGGGAATTCCCTTCTGGGCAGAAGGATCCAGGCAAAGCCCCCAGGGGGAGGGGTTTGGCCGCATTGGGTCTGGAAGGGAGAACCAGGGGCTGGAGGGCAGAGAGCTATGGGACAGAAGAGAGGACTGGGCTGGGGAAGAAGCAGGGCCAGTGGGTTTTCAGCCCCTCTCAACCTGTGATCAGGATACTGGCTTTTTATCTTAAGAACGCCAAGGAGGCAATTTGAAAGCAGGTTGGGGGAGGGGGTGAGGTGGCCAGAATGTCACTGAGAATAGATTACTGTGGTCCCAGTGGGGAAGGAGGGNCAGGGCCAGTGGGTTTTCAGCCCCTCTCAACCTGTGATCAGGATACTGGCTTTTTATCTTAAGAACGCCAAGGAGGCAATTTGAAAGCAGGTTGGGGGAGGGGGTGAGGTGGCCAGAATGTCACTGAGAATAGATTACTGTGGTCCCAGTGGGGAAGGAGGGAGGAGACCCAGAGCAGAGGGGCAGGCCAGGGGACAAGAGGCATCTCTAAGGACCCAGGTGGGAGGGCTGACCTCTCAGAACAGAGCAGCAGAGATGAGGAGAAGTGGGCTGATAAGGAAGCATCTAGGATTAAATGTTTCAGACAGGTGGGAATGAAGAGAGGTGCTGCTGGGGTGGCTCCCGGGTTTCTGAGCAGATGGCAGGGGCACAGGTTCATACAAAAACGCAGAGATCATGAAGATCATGAAAGGAGGCTTATGATGCCGTTGAAGGATCTGAGTGGAAATATCATAGAGACAGTCAGATGCCTTGTCTAGAGCCCTCAGCAGAGCGCTTGGCTGCACACAATTATTTGGTGAATATCAGTCATGTTACAGATGGTATAAATGCAGGGCAACCATCAGATTCTTCATGAATAGAATACACAGTGAGAGGGATGGGTCTTGAGCAGCTTCAGCATTTACACATCAGTAGATGACCTGGGCTGTCAGAAGTAGAAGAAAAACCACGATATGGTGGTGTGAGAGCCAGTGGGAAGGGATGTTTCATGGAGGAGGGCGCAGTCAACAGAATGAAGAGTTACTGAAACATCCGTGAAGTCAATGGAAACTGCTGCACTGGATTCATCGGCAAGCAGGTCATTAGTGAGAACTGTGTGGGTGAGCTGATGGGAGTGGAAGTCAGTCTGCAGTAGGTAAAAGAAGGAAAGAGAAGGGAAGAAATGGAGACCCTGAGTGGAAACCACCTTTCTGAAAGGTTTGGCTGTGAAAAAATAGAATTGTAACTACAGAGGTACATGGGAGCCAGAAAAAGCTTGTTGCTGATGCTGTGGTTGTGTTTTTTTTTTTTTTTAATTTAAATTTATTTATTTTAATTGGAGGCTAATTACTTTACAATATTATATTGGTTTTGCTATACATCAACATGAATCCGCCAAGGGTTGTGGTTGTTTTAAGATGGCAGAAGTTTGAGCATGTTTCCATGTCAAGAGAAATGATCCAGNTTTTTTTTTTTTTTAATTTAAATTTATTTATTTTAATTGGAGGCTAATTACTTTACAATATTATATTGGTTTTGCTATACATCAACATGAATCCGCCAAGGGTTGTGGTTGTTTTAAGATGGCAGAAGTTTGAGCATGTTTCCATGTCAAGAGAAATGATCCAGGGGAGAGAGAAGGAGTCACTGATAACCGATGAATAAGGTTCCCCAGAAAGCGGGACAGGACGGGCTCAGAGGCACCGGAGGAAAGAGTGGCCTGGGACCAAGGAGGGACATGTGCTTTCCTGTAATGGGGACAGCAGAGGTGATGCAAGGGTCTGAGAGTAGGCATGTGGGTTTGCGCTCCTCAGTGAAGTGGGCAGTGAGGTCAGCTGCTGAGGACAGTGAGGTGGGTGGAGAGCCTGGACACGGTCCCTCGAGTCAGCTGAGGTGAGACTGAATGTATACTGTGGTCAGCTTGTCCCACTTCGAACCTTCTGCAGGAGCACTTGCTACCTGGCTGCAAGCAGTGTAAGCTGCACACCATTGGGTGGTTCAGGACGGGGATCTCGCCAGAAGGCTGCGATGGAAGGGTAGGAGACAAGGGGCCTTACAGTAGTATAGCCAGATTACTCATCCTGGGATCCCATCTCTGGGGTCTGAGCTGACTTCAGAAGGCCAGGGCTGACGGCAGCAGAAAGAGGAAAGAACTAGAGGTTCCCGCAAGGTCCAACAACAACCCCCACCCGCCGCCAAAGTTGTGTTTAATACTGAGCAAGCTTAGAAAGTCCAGGTATCATGAAATATATTCAGAAGATGTGATTATTACTATAATGACACAGAAAACTGTATCATGTTGGAACCAAACCAAGAGGTTTTTTTGTATTATGATATGAAATTAATTAGCTTACTAAAAATTACTTTTTAAACAGGAGTTGGCACTGACACTCAAGGCATTACAAACTGTTTTCATGTTATCACTGGTGATCACTCCCTTCCTATCTATGCCAAGGTGGTATTTCAAGGGACTTGGATGTTTAGACCACGAAATTTTTGCACCTTGTTTTATGTCCCTGGATATTTCCAATGTCTCTTAGTTTATAGTCTGTGGGAACTTGAATATAATTTGTATCCTACTTCTGTGTGAAAAGTGTACAAATCTTAATTATGTTGAATTGGTTCATGGTGCTTTTCAGGTCTACCATATTCTTCTACTTTTCTATATATTCATTTTGTTAATTTTTTGAGAGCTTGATATTGAAACTCCAACCAAAGATCTTAATTCATCTACTTAAAAATTGTAATATATAGTGAAACTACATGTAACTTTGTTCTGGATTTTCCAAGTCTCCTGTAAATGCGGTATCATACTTTCATAATTTAAAAAATAAAAATAAAAACCTTTAAAAATGTTTCTAAAAAAAGGACTTTGCCTGGGATTTATTTTTTCATTACCAGATCTGGTAATTCACAAATGCTTTCAAGAGGAATGAAGTGGAGGGTGGGAGTGAGAGCAAAACCTGAATTTATTCCCTCAGCCAAACCGCGGCAGGAGCTCGAGCTACAAGGTTCAAAATAGCTACGTCACCTGGAACAGCCCGAGGTCAGATGGCACCTGAATCCAGCTGCCACTGCCCCGAGTAACCAGGTAGGTTTATTCTGAAATTTCAAGCCCTCCCAGCAGGCAGAGGCTAGTACTAGTTTTAAAATTAAGAAGGAAAAAGGCTGTGGGCATACTGGGAAAGCATTTTTCAGGGATATGATTTCTTTCTTTTACTCTTGGATGCTTGCTGTATTTATCTAAGGCAAAGATGTGTGTTTTTCTTTTTGCCTTTGAGGATACCACATCTACAAATGCTCACTGAGGCGTCAATGCTCATGTTAAAAATGAGAGGTGTTCCCTTAATTTCAATAAGTGATTAGCGTGAACCGCTCATGTTAAAACTGAGAGGTGTTCCCTTAATTTCAATAAGTGATTAGCGTGAACGAGGCAGTTCGGTTCATCCCTCAGAGGATGAATCAAAAGTAAGACCAAGCAAAAAATCTCCAATAACTCGATAAAAAAATTAACAAAGATACATCAAAGAATGAGGTTAGGGGGTATTCAGGCATGTGCTAGAAAACGCACACACACTCATACACACACATACAAAACACACACTCATAATGTTAGCAGGAAGCAATTTAAATTACTTTAAATACTGATCCATGGAGTCAATGCAATTAATTTGGAAATTTAATTCTTGGCCTTTAGGGAGGTACGAACAGTTGAACAGTAGACTATTTCAAGAAGGTGGTTGAAAGACTAGCATGCTCAGCAGGGAAAAACCACGAAGAACTGTGTGGACATGTTCCTAGCATTGAATTAAAAATTGGAAAGCAAGTTTAGAAATCAGTCCACCTCCTTCTCCATAAAGAGATCATTCTCCAAATTCCCAACTATAGGAACTAAGTCTAACTTACAGAGTATAGCAATTAAATATCTTCTGCGAAAATCTATCATGGTATCTTTGATGGAAGAAGAAAGGATGGAGCATGGAAACCGGGGCTGGTGCCAGACCCCGGGGAAACTGGACAGAAGTAGAATGTTTTCAGACTCAATTTCCTGATTCTAAGTCGGGGGGAAGACGCCTGAATTGCCCAGGTGGCAAAGATAATTAAAGACTACTTTCTAGGCGCGCTCTTCTAAACCTAGGCCTGAGTGACTCCGCCACACAGAGGCCCGTGTGTCCACCCCGTCAGGTGCACAGTGACCCTGTGACCACGTGCTGGCCGTGGCTTTAGAGTCATTCGAAGGCAAGAGCCTCAACAATAAAGGTCAAAGCCTCTGACAGAGAGATTCAATTCCTACAATCCCCCCCTTTCGCAAGATTCTACACACTGTCATCACGGGAGGGTTCGCTTGCTCCCTCATTTAACAAGCATTTATCAAAGTCCATGTTTGATTTGAATCAAGTAGGGATGCACTGCAGAGTGGATGGACGTAAATGAGGTGTCAGCCAGTTCTGTCCATCACCTGAAAGGAACAGCTGTAACATACACACCGCACTTACCTGAGCTATGACGTCTGAGATTGAGGCACATCCGACCAGGAAACTGTATTTGTGTTTTAAGAGAATGCCAGCATGAGTCCACGCCTGCCAGGAAGGAGAGATTTGGGCATGAGATACATTCAGGATTAGGTTACTTCTGGTTCTTATGAGTTCCTGGGCGTTCTTCAAATAGATTTTATACCCACCTACCTCCCAATCTCAGTAACACAAGTTTAATGAATCTTTGATTGATACAACGATTGTGACTTAACCTGGTACCCAGGACCAAGTGAGGTTTTTAAGCGGAACTAGTGACCACACAGTATTTGTTTGGTACCAGTTATCTGAAGACTAGTGTACTGGTTCATGGGCCTGGCAGGAAATCTGGGTGAATACCAGGAACGGGGACCAGTGTGAGTCACAAAGCACAGCTTTCTGGTCTGTGAAGCAGGTTCCAGTGAGGAGGACTCAAAACTGGTTCTGAGTTACTGCAGTCATTATAGGCTCCCACAGACTGATCAGGACTCTACCACTTCCTTCTCTTTAAGTTTGGGCAGGATCTGATCTGACACTTTGTGCCTTTGAGGGGAATTAAGAGGAAGGTGCTAGAAAGCCTGCAGCCAGTGAAAAGCCCAGGGGATGGCAGGTCTGGAGAAGGTCTGAAGTTCAAAGTAGGATCTGTTTCAGTATCATCTTTCTAACTAGTAAAGGTCAACCTGAACTGACACAGAAATAACCTTTCACGTGAGCTAAACACAAGCACACCTAGGGAATAACCTAGGTCTGTGCCAAGACTATGTAACTGTTTCTATTGCCACTTCCTCCTCAGCTCACAGGTCCCAAGGTGCCAAATATGAAAAGAAATGCAAAGTGTAGATGACAATTGTAAACTGTGGATGGTCAGCTGTTTTTCTCAACTGAAAGTGACCTGGATGATAAGATTCAAAACTATTATCTCTCCAACTAATACATCAGGGCCAAGCTGTAGGGTGTGTGTGTGTGTGTGTGTGTACGTGTTCATGTGTGTGTGTTTGGGGAGAAGATATGTATTATTTTGGTCTTTATCAGTAACCTCTTACTACTGGTCTTTTGGAGGAGTTGGTAGATGAAACACGGAAGAAAAGTGTGCTGATCACAAATGTTTTGAGTTTTGGGAACTTCTGCGGCAAACGAGTCTGTGAGCCACTTTTAGTCCTGCATTCCCTGATAATTGTAGTTCTTCTATGTGTTAGCAGAGTCTCAGGGCAGATAGGAGGAAGGGCATTAGAATCTCAGACTCTGCCTGGGAAGCTGGGTTTTCACTCTCTTAGGCTGTGAAAAAGGTCGGTCACTCCATTCAGTCCTCTCACTGCTTTGAGGGCACTGTGGTGCCACCTCGGTCCAGCCTGAGCCCCGTGGGGACTCTGCTTCCACACACCCCAAATCCTTGGCCTTTTTCTTTTGGAGGCAGGGGGCATAGGGGTGGAAGGTATGTATCCACTATCAGAGTAAACACACCTGGTGATAAGTAAGAAAAAAGGAAATCCAGGCACAAGTGTTCCAATGGTCAAATTCTTAGCCTAAAGTGATGTCAGGATGACTAAAAATCAGAACCTTCAGTGGAAACTGAGGGTTTAGTGTTTAAGGTTCCCCCACACCGCTAGCAAGCCATCAGATTCAGTGAGGCTGTGCCCATAATCCATCTGTGGGCACAGTGAGACTTCTGATGACATTTGAGAGAATGGACCACATGCATTTTTATTAGTACCTTGCCTCCTTCCTCCAAGGATTTGGGGCTGCTGCCTTAACCTTGATACAGAGGTCCACTCACCTCACACATCTAATGTATATAGAACTGGAGGAGAGGGGTGGTTAAGCAAAGCAAAACAAAACCTATACAACCATAAAATCAAAGGCCATCTTATTAGAAATGCCTTGTTGCATGCTAGTGATTTGTGTTTACTTTCATGTTTGTCTAAAATTTTTCATAATGAAAAATTGTTAAAAACTAGAAATAACCCCATACAAACGATCATATTTTAAAGCTTCCTTCCAAGGGTAATTTAAAATGGATCCCAAAGAAAGGGTTTATTTTGCACCATTAGCCATTATTGGAGATATATGTATATGTGTGTATATATATATATATATACACACACATACATACATATATATATATTTTTTGCTAAGTCTCTTTTATATCTACAATACAGATGAATAGGAAAAAAGCATTCTTTGAGAAACTTTCAGTATCAGGACAAAGAATTTAATCTATGGAAGTGAGTCATCCTTATCTACTCTAGCAAAGCTGGTTATTAAAGTAATAAAGCCCTATCAGTATATTCAAGTGAGTCTTATTGTAAAAAGCTTTGGGTGCTTATACCACACAAGTGGTAAGTTTATCTAAAAGCTATCCTGATCTCTTGAGCTTGAATATATCAGAAAAGAATTTATATTTGAATCAAATTTTCAAGGGAGCTCTCTTGCCTCCTACCAGAACTTGTGGCAAATACAGACCATTCTCATAAAATAAACTGACAAGATGGACTGGTTAAAAGTCAGCGAGTGGTCAATTGGAACCCTTCCGCACAGCTGGTGGAGAGATAAAATGGTGCAGCTGCTCCATCAGTATGATGGAGCCTCAAAAACTTAAAAAAAGAATTATTATATGATTTAGCAATTCCTCTTATGGGTATATACTCAAAAGAATTATAGCAAGGACTTGAAGGGATATTTGTACACTCATCTTCCTAGTGGCAGTATTCATAGCAGACAAATGTGGAAATAACCCAGATACCCATGGATGGACGAAAGGATAAACAACATATAGCTTATACATATAAGAAATATTACTCAGCTTTAGAAAAGGACATTCTGACACAGGCTACAACATGCATGAACCTCGAAGATATTCTGTGGGGTGAAATAAGCCAAAGAGCCACAAAAAGACAAGCACTGTATTATTCCATTCATGAGGTACCGAGAGTAGCTGAGTTCACAGACACAGAAGTAAGAGTGGTGGGTGTCAGGGACTGGGAGAGGCTGGGGAGTCAGTGTTCAGAGGGGACGATGGAGAGAGCTGAGCGTGGACGGTGGGGATGGGAGAAGAGCAACGTGAAAGCACCCAATGCCACTCAACTGCACGTAACAGCGGTTCAGGGGGGAAATTTCACTTTATATGAATATTCCTCCAGTGAGAAAAATGTGGAGGGCAGTGAAGATAGCCTCAAGGGTGTTGGTCATTTTGTAGGGAGCTCAGTTCAGTTCAGTCGCTCAGTCATGTCTGACTCTTTGTGACCCCATGGACTGCAGCACCCCAGGCCTCCCTGTCTATCACCAACTCCCGGGCTTTACTCAAACTCATGTCCATTGGGTCGGTGACGCCATCCAACCATCTCATCCTCTGTCGTCCCCTTCTCCTCCTGCCTTCGGTCTTTCCCAGCATTAGGGTTTTCTCCAATGAGTCAGCTCTTCGCATGAGGTGGCCAAAGTATTGGAGTTTCAGCTTCAACATCAGTCCTTCTAATGAACGCTCAGGACTGATCTCCTTTAGGATAGACTGATTGGCTCTCCTTGCAGTCCAAAGGACTCTCAAGAGTCTTCTCCAACACCACAGTTCAAAAGCATCAGTTCTTCGTGCTCAGCTTTCTTTATAGTCCAACTCTCACATCCATACATGACTACTGGAAAAACAATAGCCTTGACAAGACGGACCTTTGTTGGCAAAGTAATGTCTCCGCTTTCTAACATGCTGTCTAGGCTGGTCATAACTTTCCTGCCAAGGAGTAAGTGGATCTATTGTAGGGAGTAAGTGGACCCATTTCCATTTCCGGGTTGCCAGAGGCTGGGGGAGGGGTGGATGGGGAGTTAGTATTTAACAGGAATAGAATCAGTATCCCAGGATGAAAAGAGCTCTGAAGATTCACAACAATGTGACTATACTACACGCCATTGAACTGCACACATAAAAATGGTTTAAATGGTAAGTTTTAGGTTATGTATTTTTTACCATAATTTTTTTAAAAAGTGCCAGTGATAGTCCGTACTCACCATCGCATCCATAAAAGGGAAGGCAGCGAGATACAGGAAGGCCCTTCTTGTTTTGTTCCCCACAGACTCATCCACATGGTGCAATTTATTGATGATGTAGTAGCCTAAGTCACTATATGCTACAAAAAAAAAAAAATACACAGCAATATTTAGAAAAAGTTATCCTCATAAGCTTTTTGTCTCAAAAGTTTAAAAACAGTTTTAAAGATAATATATATATTTTTTTTTGGTAGAAAAATCTAGATAAGCAGAAGGATGAAAATCATCTACAATCTCATCCATGCTTCTGCCCAGAAGGGGTCACAGCTGACACTCTGGATGCTAATCATCCAGTTGTTTTATGGGTGTTTTGTGGGGGAGTATGTGTGGGTGTTTTAACATAAAAATGGCATCATACTACCTACATACTTTTTCGTGAACCATAAACATCTTTCCATAACATGCTTCTATATCTGACTGGTTGTACCGAATTCCTTTTTGCAGGTTTATTCAGTATCACCTGTTCAATCTCCAAGTATTACATATTTAAGTTGTTTCCATTCTTTTGATATTATAAAAGAATGTTTGATAGCTAGTTTGAAAGCTCAATGCCCATATAGTTGTGGTTTAGTTGCTAAGTCATGTCTGACTGTTTTTGCCACCCCATGGACTGTAGCCCACCAAGGTCCTCTGTTCATGGAATTTCCCAGGCAAGCATACTGGAGTGGGTTGCCATTTCCTTCTCCAGGGGTCAAACCTGCACCTCCTGCATTGGCAGGGGGGTTCTTTACCACTAAGCCACCAGGGAAATCCTCAGTGTCTGTCGGTATTCTTAATTATTTACTAAGAGAAAATTCCTATGTGTTAATATGCCTTTTCTTTTTTCTTTAATAAGTTTAATGGATCTACAATATTATGCTAGTTCCAGGTGTGCAACACAGGGAGTCAGCAAAACGTGGCTTTTCAATAGAAACTTAAAGGTAGCTAGCCACTGTTTGTAATTCCTTTTGTTTCATTTTTCCAAGGAAGGCAAAAATTGTGGGGGATGGAAACTGGGGGTATAGTTTGCCCAGTGGAAAAATGCTGTCTCTGTGCTTTCCAAGTCCCTCCAATGTGAGGATTTGGGACCAGTGTGTAACTAGAACATAATGGCCTTTAACCAACAAAGGCTGACTGAATGTGTACGTGCCGAAGGGTGAGAAAGGTAGAAAGAGAGAAATTCCATAATGTATGAACTAAACACTCTGACATTGCTGTGTGTGTGTGTATGTGTGTGTGTGTNAAAAAAAAAAAAATACACAGCAATATTTAGAAAAAGTTATCCTCATAAGCTTTTTGTCTCAAAAGTTTAAAAACAGTTTTAAAGATAATATATATTTTTTTTTTTGGTAGAAAAATCTAGATAAGCAGAAGGATGAAAATCATCTACAATCTCATCCATGCTTCTGCCCAGAAGGGGTCACAGCTGACACTCTGGATGCTAATCATCCAGTTGTTTTATGGGTGTTTTGTGGGGGAGTATGTGTGGGTGTTTTAACATAAAAATGGCATCATACTACCTACATACTTTTTCGTGAACCATAAACATCTTTCCATAACATGCTTCTATATCTGACTGGTTGTACCGAATTCCTTTTTGCAGGTTTATTCAGTATCACCTGTTCAATCTCCAAGTATTACATATTTAAGTTGTTTCCATTCTTTTGATATTATAAAAGAATGTTTGATAGCTAGTTTGAAAGCTCAATGCCCATATAGTTGTGGTTTAGTTGCTAAGTCATGTCTGACTGTTTTTGCCACCCCATGGACTGTAGCCCACCAAGGTCCTCTGTTCATGGAATTTCCCAGGCAAGCATACTGGAGTGGGTTGCCATTTCCTTCTCCAGGGGTCAAACCTGCACCTCCTGCATTGGCAGGGGGGTTCTTTACCACTAAGCCACCAGGGAAATCCTCAGTGTCTGTCGGTATTCTTAATTATTTACTAAGAGAAAATTCCTATGTGTTAATATGCCTTTTCTTTTTTCTTTAATAAGTTTAATGGATCTACAATATTATGCTAGTTCCAGGTGTGCAACACAGGGAGTCAGCAAAACGTGGCTTTTCAATAGAAACTTAAAGGTAGCTAGCCACTGTTTGTAATTCCTTTTGTTTCATTTTTCCAAGGAAGGCAAAAATTGTGGGGGATGGAAACTGGGGGTATAGTTTGCCCAGTGGAAAAATGCTGTCTCTGTGCTTTCCAAGTCCCTCCAATGTGAGGATTTGGGACCAGTGTGTAACTAGAACATAATGGCCTTTAACCAACAAAGGCTGACTGAATGCGTACGTGCCGAAGGGTGAGAAAGGTAGAAAGAGAGAAATTCCATAATGTATGAACTAAACACTCTGACATTGCTGTGTGTGTGTGTATGTGTGTGTGTGTGTTCGTGTGTGTGTTATTTGTCTAAGATTCTTTGTGACCCCATGGACTGTGGGTCTCCAGGCTTTTCCGTCCATGGGATTCTCCAGGCAAGAATACTGGACTGGGTAGCCATTCCCTTCTCCAGGGCATCTTCCCAACCCAGGGATTGAACCTGGGTCTCCTGCACCACAGGCAGATTCTCTACCATCTGAGCCACCAGGGAAGCTCCCTGACATTTTAGTAAAGGTTAAATAAAATATTGACTATTTCCTACCTCATTGATAACAAGTTTAGACCATGTAGGAAAACAATAATCTTTGTGTTTTCATAGGGCTTTACATAGTGCTCTAATAGTAGGGTTCCTGCTGTGTTCACTCTTTCACTAATATGAATATTTATGTACTTGAGAGGTGCAGAAGCTGCTTTGAAATCAGAAAGGAGGTCAAATGCAGTCTCCCTCTTACTTTCTGTGAAACAATCAGAATCCCTTCCTCCATTTCAAAGTGTGGGGGATGATTTGTAACCATTTGTTATTCTCGTTGTTCAGTCGCTAAATTGTTTCTGACTCTTTGTGGGTTTATGACCATATTAATTGGTCAAAAGAAACAATCCTCCATCTTTTGTTGGGATTAGCCTGGAATTATGAGAATGTTGAATTAAGCATGCTCTTCAGGATGAAAACAAAGATATTTAAACGCACAAATGGGAATCCCAGTGGGAGTGACGTATGAGTAAGTGATTTCAAGAGGCAGGGGAACAGATGACTGAGTCATACAGAAAACAGGGCTGGTGAGGGAGGCAAATGCAGGAGGGGAGATCTGAAACCTCCCAGGAGGAGCAGAGGTGGAAATCAAAAGGCGAACTGCCAGGTGAGCCCAGGTGTCAGGTGTGGAGCTGGTGGGGCCAGCAGAGCCACTGGGCAACAGGAAGGGAAACCCAGGAGGAAGGCTGGCACTTGGCAGAAACAGCAAAGAAGGGAGAAGTGGGATTAGTTATGGCCAGGGACCAGCTGTGATGTCCTGCTTGGATCAGAAGGTATGAAGGTGACCTGACCCTTTGAGGCAGGGAGGGAGTCCTCCAGCCCCACTTTGCAGCGAGGTGAGAAGTGCATTCAGATCTGAGATGAGCCGCTGAAACCCGAAGCTGGGATGCAGATGTTACTGAGCCACACACACAGCTTACTGTGAGTGCTGAGACTTGGAAATCATGGCTGCTGTTGATCTGTGCAAGCCTTTTCATTGTCGGTCAAGTTCATTGTGTGGAGATCCCCAGAGAGATGTCCTGATCCTGCCCTCCTGCCCCTCCTGGCAGAGGCAGCTGCCAATGGGAAAGGCAGCCACACTGGGCAAACAGAGCCATGCCAAGTGCAGGAGCCCAGGACTGGCTATGAATAGCTCATGAACTAAAATTCCCCCATAAAGGTTAGAGCTGATCTAAATGCCAGCTGAGCGGACCTGACTGGATGGCCAAAGTGAGGACTTTGAGGCTGGAGAAAGGCTGAGATTCAGAGGGGGATGAATGGGCTGACCTCTGTCCCCTCACATTTCATTTGTTGACTCCTAGCCCTTAGGACCAGAGAAGGCGATGGCATCCCACTCCAGTACTCTTGCCTGGAAAATCCCATGGATGGAGGAGCTGGTGGGCTGCAGTTCATGGGGTCGCCAAGAGTCAGAGACGACTCAGCGACCTCACTTTCACTTTTCATTTTCATGCATTGGAGAAGGAAATGGCAACCCACTCCAGTGTTCTTGCCTGGAGAATCCCAGGGACGGGGGAGCCTGGCGGGCTGCCGTCTATGGAGTCTCACAGAGTCGGACACGACTGAAGTGACTTAGCAGCAGCAGCAGCAGCCCTTAGGACCTCAGAAGGTGGCCTTATTTGGCATCAGGATCATTGCAGGTATAATTAGTGAAGGTCAGGGGACCCTGGGGTTTCCCTGGTGGCTCAGATGGTAAAGAATTCACCTTTATGTAGGAGACTAGGTTTGATCCCTGGCTAAGGAAGATCCCCTGGAGAAGGAAATGGCAACCCACTCCAGTATTCTGGCCTGGAAAATCCCATGGACAGAGGAGCCTCGTGGGCTACACTCCATGGGATTGAAGAGCTGGACATGACTGAATGACCAAGCACACACGTGCAGGGTGACCCTGGAGGACAGTGGGCTTCCAACCCAAGGCAACTGGCATCCTTCTAAATGAGGAATTTGGAGACCTATAGAAATGTGCAACAGGACAAGCTCATGAGACCATCAAGGGAGGATCAGGGAGATGCCTTCTCAAGCCAAAGGACACTACATATCACAGAACCCCAGAAGCTGGAGAGGGGCCTGGGACAGGTTCTCGGTCATGGCCTTCAAAGGAACCAACTTCACCACCACCTCCATCTTCCAGCCTCCAGACTGTGAGACTACGCACTTCTGCCGTCTGTGGTGCTTTGCTAGGACAGACCTAGCAAACTCATACAGGGGGCTTCTAGAGAGAATTCTTTTCCCGTGAGAGTCTAGGATAGCAGCCGGAAAAGAAAGGTTGTGTGAGTTTGAGAAGCTGCGAGCAGGGCGTGCAGTTGGCTCATGTGCTCTGAGTGTATAGAGGTCAGTATAAGTCAGTTTATCTACTTCTGTGAATATACCTAAGTATTGCCACTGTTGCTGTTTAGTTGCTAAGTCATGTCCGACTCTTTTGCGACCCCATAGTCTGTCGACCGCCGGGCTCCTCTATCCGTGGGATTTCCCAGGCAAGAATACTGGAGTGGGTTGCCGTTTCCTTCTCCCATGACATCTTCCTGACCCAAGGATCAAACCCAGGTCTCCTGCATGGCAGGCAGATTCTTTACCATCTGAGCTGCCTGGGAAGCCCATACATAAGTATACTGATTTATTAGAATATTTGAACTAAAACGTTAAAAACAGTGCCTTTACACAGAGCAATGAAGAGCAAACATCTAAAGTTGAAGAGGGTCTGTAGGACTGCTGGGTGCTGAGCTCAGCCAAAGCTCTGATTCTCCAGGATGTCCCCTGCCTCCTTGTTTTGTTCAGACTGCAGCTCCGGGGTCCCCAGGTGCCAGGGTACTTTGAGACCAATGGGCCTGAGGATGCTTTTGCTTCTTTTTACTTCCTGTCCTCTTTTAGCTACTAGAGGAAAATTCTAGAGGCAACAGAAAGAAGCTTTTCTTCCCTCCTTTTACTCCTCCCCTATGTGGTAGAAGAAGTCTGATTATAACTACAAAGGTTGTTTCCACCCTGGGAGTTGGGAATGTTCAAGTCCAGCAGCTGTTTTTCACCTAATGTCCCCTCACCCTCCCCTCTGTGTCCCAGAGCTGTTTCTGGCTGGAGCTGGAGGCTGGGGGTAATTTGTTTAAAGTGCTTTGCATGGAGTCTATAATTACCAGGCTAGCTGCCTTCAAGACATTTAGTAACCTTCATCTTTTATAAACAGCCTTACTAAGACTGTTCTGAAATAATCTATATTCCTTATGAAAAGTAGAACATTAAAAAGAGAAATTAAGTGAGGCTTTTGAATAGATGTAAATGGATTTCATGGCCTGGCTGCAGCAAAAGGACACAGACTTGACCTATTTACAGGTATTTGAGTTTCAGAAACAGGAGAACAGGAGGGGCCGTCATTCAAATCCCTAGCTCCTCCTACCTCAGCCCACTGGAGTGGTGGACCCTCCCAGATCAGTGGTTCTCAAACTTGTTCATCCAGAGTAACCAGTGCTTGTTGCAAAATGCCATGAAATATTGGTGTTAATCAAAACAAGTCTCATTACCTAAAATTTCTGATGGGAGTTGACAAAAAAGCCTTCCTCCCATTTTAGGGAAAGGTTGACGTGTGCATTTCCGAGAGGCAGATTTGGGAACCCTTGATGCTGTTGTTCACTTGCTAAGTTGTGTCCGACTCTTCGCAACCCTATGGACTGCAGCACACCAGCCTTCCCTGTCCTTCACCACCCCCCAAAGTCTGCTCAGACTCATGTCCATTGAGTTGGTGATGCCACCCAACCATCTCATCTTCTGTTGTCCCCTTCTCCTCTTGCCTTCAATCTTTCCCAGCATCAGGGTCATAATTATATACATTATTTACATGCTACATATTATAGCACGTAATACAAATGGTAACATATATATTATAGTATAGGGAACTATACTCAATATCTTATAATCTATACTAGAAAAGAGTCTGAAAAACAATATTTATGTACAGCATTCACTTTTATGTACACTTGGAACTAATGAAGTGAGGTGAAAGTCGCTCAGTTGTGTCCGACTCTTTGTGACCCCATGGACTATACAGCTCATGGAATTCTCCAGACCAGAATACTGGAGTGGGTAGCCTTTCCCTTCTCTAGGGGATCTTCCCAACCCNATTTATGTACAGCATTCACTTTTATGTACACTTGGAACTAATGAAGTGAGGTGAAAGTCGCTCAGTTGTGTCCGACTCTTTGTGACCCCATGGACTATACAGCTCATGGAATTCTCCAGACCAGAATACTGGAGTGGGTAGCCTTTCCCTTCTCTAGGGGATCTTCCCAACCCAAGGATTAAACCCAGGTTTCCCACAGTGCAGGTGGATTATTTACTAGTTTAGCCACAATACCTCAATAAAAAAAGACTTGATTGAGTGGGTAACATAATAATTTATTGCAATGATTTATTGCATGAGAACAAGCCTTACGTCTAAAAATCCCAGGATGTAGGCCAATATTTTGCACATAGCAGGTGTTCAGTATCTATGGATGGAATAAATGCATGAATCCGTAACCCTGCCAAGAAGTGAGTGGAGTAGGCTGATGGCTACAGTGTCCTCAACTCTTCTCTCCTCCTCACGTCCCTACCCTGCATGTGATTTTGTAGTTCCTCTTGTCAAAAGCTGGAGTCAATTTCCCTACTCCTAGAACCTGGGCTGGCCTGTGACTTGTCCTGGCCAGGAGCGTGCAGTGGCAGTGAAGTTGAGCTGCATCTGATTCTTGGCCCAAGAGACCTTGTGTGTCTCTATCCATCACTGGAGGTACTGGCACAGCTGTTTAAGCAAGCTTGGGCTGGTGGAGGAGGATGAGAGGCAATGTGGAACAGAGCTCAGCAGTCCATAGAGCCATCTGGACCAGCCTACTGCCACCTGACAGAACCTGGTGAGCCCACCAAGACCAGCAGAGTCTCCTCTGGATTCAGCTGACCACAGAGGCATAAACACGGCCAAGTGCAAAAGAGCTGCCCCACTGACCTATGGTCTAGTGAGCAAGAATGAAAGCTTGTCTTGTGAGTCAGTGAGTACTGAGGTGATTGCCACATGGCAATAAATCATGAGACTATCCAGACCTGCCTGTCCATTCCTAGCGCCCTTGCTGGTTTAAATGATATCAAGTTGTCCCAGTTTACTCTTCACAGGGTTGGTTTATGATCCATGAATAACAGACAGCTTTGCTGACAAGGGAACAAGGACAAACAGAGTCTCTTGAAAACTGCAGAAGCACAAGAAACCATACAAGCTTTGTTCCTCTGAGCTCTTCGGGTTGCCCGGACTCCTCTGTGGCACAGAAGCGGCCTTGCAGATCGCTGGAAGGAATAAGTGTGGAAAGAAATAAACCAATCCACGGCAGTGGTTTCTACCTCTGTGTGAATTAGGAGGCCAGGCCATACTACAGTTTCAATGCATGTGACGTTGACGTGGACCCAATGAAACCGAGCACAAGGTTGGCAAATTTCCCTTTCTTTTATAGATAAACAGGGAGAAACAGGAAAATACCTGACCCCTGGGTTAAATTAAGGTCTGGGGCTGGCACATCTCATGACTTGCGTTTTTATAAAAGGGGGTCTCATAGATGAGTTCATGACTAGAGTAGCAGCTACAATTTAGCTTAAGTAAAAGTATTAGTTGCTCAGTCGTGTCCATCTCTTTGGGACCCCCGTGGGCTGTAGATTGCCAGGCTCCTCTGTCCATGGAATTCTCTAGGCAAGAATACTGGACTGAGTTGCCATTTCTTTCTCCGGGGATCTTCCCAACCCAGGGACTGAACCTGGGTCTCCTGCATGGCAGACGGATTCTTTACAGTCTGAGACCCCAGAGAGGCCCATAATTTAGTTTAAAAGGGACGCTTACTGGCAGTTGCCCAACAGATGACAAGAACAAAAAGCCAGGAATACTTTGAAGGCTCCGGCAATTTGGGTGTCTTGAGCCAGGCCACAGGTGTATACAGAATAGACATCAACTTTTCGGCCAGTGGATTTCTCAATTTCAAGTCTGTCAGTTCAACAAGTTCCAAGTGTCTACTCCTCTGACTAATTGTATAAGGTTTGGGGCAGGAAATTTTCTGGAACCATCTTTTCCTCAGCATCTCCCCCCACAAATTCCTGGGGAAGTGCCTGTCTGGTCAGTGAGAATCACCCCAGTCATGTCAGGGAAAAGCCACAACCATGTGCAAAACGCTCAAGGATGGGAAAAGATTTGGCTTACCAGCTGGGTCCGAAAAGAACAAGAAATCAGAGAAAATGAATATGAAACACACAAGGAAAAAAAACCCTTATTTCAAACGTAATAAGCAAATGTAACAAAAAGGACCTAGTGCAAGATCTCTCTTTTACTGCGACAAACACAAAAACCCTACAAAGGATGACCCTACAAAGGAGTTTTGGGTCCTCTCTGACCTACGTCTATAACATCTTACTGGAACCCACCAGTGGATGTCCAGATATAATACCAGGTAAGTGAAGGAAAGGAGAGACATCTGAAGCTGGGTTGCTCAATGCTGGAGACTCTCACATTTGAAATCTCTTCCAAGTAAGAAGATCATGCAGGAACTGGTAGATGACTAGTAGATACAGAAAAGTTTGAAATGTCAAAGTTCATCCAAATTGGGGGAAAAAACCTCTAAGAGATCATTCTGGGAATCATGATTTCTCCAATGGGAAATATACAATCTTTGGAAAGAAAAAATCTCAGAGTACTTAGCTAAGGCATTAGTTCATAACCAAGGAGACTATGCAGAATGACAAAATATATTCAACTTTTCTAAGCAGTAAAAATTTCTTTAGCGACCATAAGGTTATAAAGTAGTAAGCAGAACACATAGATCTGCCTTGTTGCTAAGGCTGTATTAAACATACTTATATGAACATAATCTGTTGGATCATCGAGAAAGAGAGTTTCAGAGAAATATCTACTTTTGTTTTATTGACTATGCCAAAGCCTTTGACTGTGTGGATCACAACAAACTGTGGAAAATTCTTAAAGAGACAGGAATACCAGATCACCTGACCTGCCTCCTGAGAAATCTGTATGCAGGTCCAGAAGCAACAGTTAGAACTGGACATGGAACAACAGACTGGTTCCAAATTGGGAAAGGAGTACAACAAGGCTGTATATTGTCACCCTGCTTATTTAACTTATATGCAGAGTACATCATGAGAAACGCTGGGCTGGATGAAACACAAGCTGGAATCAAGACTGCTGGGAGAAATATCAATAACCTCGGATATGCAGATGACACCAGCCTTATGGCAGAAAGCGAAGAAGAACTAAAGAGCTTTTTGATGAAAGTGAAAAAGAAGAGTGAAAAAGTTGGTGTATAACTCAACATTCAGAAAACTAAGATCATGGCATCTGGTCCTATCATTTCATGGCAAATAGATGGGGAAACAATGGGAACAGTGAAAGACTATTTTTCTGGGCTCCAAAATCACTGCAGATAGTGACTGTAGCCATGAAATTAAAAGATGCTTGCTCCTTGGAAGAAAGCTATGACCAACCCAGACAGCACATTAAAAAGCAGACGTTACTTTGCCAACAAAGGTCTGTCTAGTCAAAATTTTGTTTTTTCCAGTAGTTATGTATGGATGTGAGAGTTGGACTATAAAGAAAGCTGAGAGCCAAAGAACTGATGCTTTTGAACTGTGGTGTTGGAGAAGACTCTTGAGAGTCCCTTGGACTGCAAGGAGATCCAACCAGTCCATCCTAAAGGAGATCAGNTTTTTTCCAGTAGTTATGTATGGATGTGAGAGTTGGACTATAAAGAAAGCTGAGAGCCAAAGAACTGATGCTTTTGAACTGTGGTGTTGGAGAAGACTCTTGAGAGTCCCTTGGACTGCAAGGAGATCCAACCAGTCCATCCTAAAGGAGATCAGCCCTGGGTGTTCACTGGAAGGACTGATGCTGAAGCTGAAACTCCAATACTTTGGCCACCTGATGCGAAGAGCTGACTCATTGGAAAAGATCCTGATGCTGGGAAAGATTGAGGGCAGGAGGAGAAGGGGACGACAGGATGAGATGGTTGGATGGCATCACTAACTTGATGGACATGAGTTTGAGCAAGCTCTGGGAGATGGTGAAGGACAGGGAAGCCTGGTGTGCAGCAGTTCATGAGGTCGCAAAGAGTTGGATACAACTGAGTGACTGAGTTGAACTGATACGAACATTAGGATAAATCTGCTTTATTTTATCTAGCTGTCACTGAGATGTAACAAAAAAAAAACGCCCACTGGTATCAAAGGCTCTCCAAGGGACCCAGGAACAGCTGTAGGGCTAAGGGCCTGATGCCCTCTCTGCTGGTCCTCTTTCTGCCTGGCCCTTCCCTGCTCTCCTTCCCTTTCTCTCTCCCTCCCACTCTGCCATCTGTGCTGTCTAACGGGCTCTTCCATAGTCTCAGGCTGCACATCTCCTGTGCTTGGTTACCTGCCCCAACCTGAGCATCAGACATCCACCTGGTACTTGTGACATTCAACACTGAACTCTTTTTCCTGCTTTATTGTCCCCGATTTATAATCGTGTGGTGGCTGTGTGCCTCCCACATCTTCCCCTCCCCCGCCCACGCAACAGCCCCTCCTCTTGCCTTCTGCACTGTCACTGGGCTCGCTCAAATCCAATTTTGACTCCTCCAACTTTGACTCTGGTTTACTTCCACCATCTCGCTTTTCTTTCTAAAAATATTTATTTCACAGTAGGTTCTCATCAGTCATCTATTTGATACATAGTAGTATATATGTATATGTATATAGTAGTATATATGTATACGTACAGTATACATATACATATATAAAGTGAAGTCACTCAGTCATGTCCGACTCTTTGTGATACCATGAACTGTAGTCTACCAAACTTCTCTGTCCATGGGATTTTCCAGGGAAGAGTATTGGAGTGGGTTGCCATTTCCTTCTCCAGGGGATCCTCCTGACCCAGGGATCAAACCCAGGTCTCCTGCACTGCAGGCAGATGCTTTACCCTCTGAGCCACCAGGGAAGCCCCATACATATATATGTCAATCCCAATTTCCCAAATGACCCAGCAACCCACTCCTGGGCAAATACCTGGAAAAAACTATAATTTAGAAAGATACGTGCATCCCAATGTTCACTGCAGCACTATTACAATAGGCAGGACATGGAAGCACCCTAAATGTCCACCAACAGATGAAAGAATAAAGATGATGTGACACATATGCAGTGGGGTATTACTCAGCCATAAAAAGGCAAGGAATTGTGCTATTTGCTGAGAATGTGGATAGATTCAGAGACTGTCATACAGAGTGAAGTTTAAGTCAGAAAGAGAAAAATAAATGCTACATATTACAGTATCATAAAAGTTTTCACAGGCTGAAAATAGCTTTTGCTTCTAGAAATCCATGCTGAACAGGCACGCTTTCCCATTAACTACTTCTCCTTGAGAAGAAGGGTGTATCTGGCCACCATCTGTTTTGTATTTCTCTCACTTCTGTATCCAGCTTAGCATTAGTAGGACTTGAACGACATGCACATACTATCTGTTCAGTAAGCAATTTGTTGGACCACTGATAGGACAGACAGGGACCGGGTTATATTAAAAGTGGGTTAAACAAAGGGCAGTTCTTACTCTCACTCCCCTTTAGTCAAAGCCCCTCAAATTAAAAGCAAGAAGTTAGCTCTACTAATACTAGTGGTGTGTCTCCTTGGAATTAACAAGAATGCTAATAATATCATAAGGGAAAGTGGTTGAATTTTATCGATAAATGTGTTTGAATAAAGAAGTATATTCATTAAAACTACAGATGACATCTTGCTGGGAAAAGTAACTACGATGGTAAAGAATAAAATAAAGAAACAGGTAAATTAGGAAACAAAGCAAAAAGAAATCAAGGAGTTGACCATTAAGCTGAAAACAAAAACCAAAAAAGAACCCGCCCGAAAGGGTGTTGGTGGTAAAGCCACAGCCTGAGGTTGGATGGAATTAAGGGAACATAACAGATAAGAGGAGTCACCATTTGTAACCTTATGCGGCGAGGCAAAATAGTCATTTAGAGCCTTGGGTCTAACTCACCAGTCCATCTTGTATCAAAGATAATGGGAAGATTAGAAAGGGATGTGTGATCCACACATGTCACTTGTGGTAAAGATTCTGCGTGTCAATGCAGGAGACGTAAGAGACGCAGGTTTGATTCCTGGAGGAGGGCATGGTAATAACCCACACTAGTATTCTTGCCTGGAGAATCCCAAGGACAGAGGAACATGGTGGGCTACGTCCACAGGGCCGCTAAGAGTCGGACACGACTGAAGCAAGCAAACACTGCACGTGCTGAAAGACAACTCATGCTTTCAGAGCCAGTTAGAAGATGATCGAGTCCCTTGGACTGCAAGGAGATCAAACCAATCAAGCCTGAATACTCATTGGAAGGACTGATGCTGAACCCAGAGCTCCAATCGTTTGGCTACCTGATGTGAAGAGCTGACTCACTGGAAAAGATCTTGATGCTGGGCAAGATTGAGGGCAGGAGAAGAGGGCAACAGAAGATCAGATGGATGGCATCACCAATTCAGTAGAAACGAGTTAGAGCAACAGGAAAGCCTGGCGTGCTGCAGTCCGTGGGGTCGCACAGAGTGGGACACGACTGAGTGCCTGAAGAACAGCAGCAGATGACTCACCTGCTGAGCTTTCCAGAACACACCCCTAAGAGAAGGAATCTCTTCCTCCCCTCTGCTCTCAAATGTCCTTATACAATGCTATGGAAAATTTAGAAGGCCTTGATAAAATAAATAAATCCATTAAGGAGATAGCGAAATAGCACCTAAAAAGGAACGTGTAAGGCAATAAGACTGGTTTTGCCTGAAACAAAGGAACATAAAGAAACTAGGTGTCCAGCCTAGATCACTCTGGTTTCTCACTCTGTGAGTTGAGCTGGTGGACTGGTAACCCCTTGCTTCTTGTACCGACTCCAAGCCTTACTGAGGAGCTGCTCCTGTGAGGAATGGTGGTGCTGGTGGTTTAGCTGCTCAGTTGTGTCCGACTCTTGCGACCCATGGAGTGTAGCCCACCAGGCTCCTCTGTCCATGGGATTCTCCAGGCAAGAATACTGCAGTGGGCTGCCATTTCCTTCTCCAGGGGATCCTCCCGACTCAGGGACTGAACCGGGGTCTCCTGCACTGCAGGCAGATTCTTTACTGACTGAGCTAAATACATACTCGTTTCACTCTCAGGCCAAGCAAATACAATTAGAAGACTGCCGCTTCTCAAGTCAAATATATCTGGAATATTTGCTTTCCTGTTTTATCTATCACTGTTTCCTTGTCCCAAGCATAGACATCCAAGAACTAACTGTTCAAGTAGAGATGTAAGTAGCTGTTTTTAGCATGACTAAGATGTGATAAATGGGTTTTAGTGTCTAGCGTAGGTGACACATTGTAACATAGAAACTAAATGGGTGGATGCTTATTGATGACGAGAAAATCATGTTGGAAAAAGTAGCAAAGAGATCAATATCCTATCTGGAGCTTGTGGTCAAGCTTCTGGGAAACCACTGGCAAGATCTGAGGACAATAAAGCTTGAGTGCCCAGTTACTTCAATTGTGTCCAACTCTTTGCAACCCCACGGACAGTACCCTGCCAGGCTCCTCTGTCCACGGGATCTACCTGCCAAGAATACTGGAGTGGGTTGCCATGCTCTCCTCCAGGGGATCTTCCCCATCCAGGGATTGAACCCACATCTCCTGTGTCTCCTGCATTGCAGGCAATTCTTTACTCCTGAGCCACCAGGGAAGCCCCAGAAAGGCTTACAGGATACTTAAAAAAAAAAAATCAAAAACCAGGAGACAAGAAAATGAGCAAACATGCCTGATGCTGCAGACAGGGCAAGAGAAGAATTAAACCCTCAGACAGAAACCTGGGATGAGACCAATATACAACAGGCGGAAAAACATTACATTTTGAGTTGTAAATGTTTGAACGAAATTGATATGTGCTTCTGTAGTGACTGTGGAAAGCATTTGTCTGGGGGTGGGGGGGAATGCTATATAGTAACTGTAAAAATATCAACAGTGATAAAAACAATTGTTAAAAATCTGGAGGCAGAACCATTTTGGTTCAAATTTAAGATTTTAGGATTCCATCTTAAAGTTGAAAAACTTGGATTTAAATTAGAAAATGACTTCAATTTTTATTTCAGTGACCAAATTGTTCCTCCCAACAGTGTCAATAATACAGAAAACTCAAGTTTTCCTTAATTACAGACAGCTAGTAATTAGCCGTGAGTTGCAAAGTCTCGTTCCCTCATAAAACTGGAAATGTTAGGTTTATTTGGAAGGAATTTTATAAAAAGGAACTAATTTGTCTTCCTTTTTTAGGCAAAAACTCATTTAGACCCGCTCATTGCATGTATGTCATTTTACACATGGTGGTGGTGGTGGTAGCTTAGTCACTAAACTGTGTCCGACTCTTGCAACCCCGTGGACTGGAGCCCACCAGGCTCCTCTGCCCATGGGACTTCCCAGGCAAGAACACTGAGGTGGGTTGCCATTTCTTCTCCACGGGATCCTCCTGCACTGCAGGCAGAGTCTTTACTGACTGAGCCACTGGGCCATCTATGAAAATGGCCCAGATGAATTCTTGTTGTTGAAGTTGCCTTTAAAGCTCAGTAGAGAGCTCAGTATTCAGGGTGTAAGTTGAGGGCAAGAAAAGCATCTCCTCTCCACCCCACACCCTGAAGCTCTCAGTCCAAATGAAAACGATCAACAGCAACACTTGGTCTGGATATTTGGCCCATGGGAAGCATCTTCTGGTCCTCATTGTTCTTAGCACAAAATCCTGTGTTCTATTAAAAAGGAAACCCACAAAGAGCAGGCTCTATTTACTTCCAGATTCACAATTGTATGAGTAAACTTGAGTTGACACCTGAGTACATGGGAAATGGTGTGGTTAGTCTCCTGGCTTTTCATTCACGGACATTCATGGTTCTCAGGGAACCAGGGTCAAGCTGAAGTCACACAACGGGTTTGTGAAGGGCTGTTCACGGGCTTCATGTAACTGGGTTCAGTAGGTGGGTCATTCAACTTTTATGCCAGGTAAGCTGAGCTGTTTTGAAGTCTATAGGTTCTGAAATCTTGCCCTTAAGGGTTTTTATCACTGCCCTGAAGGCAGCAGAAGTAGAGCTCTGACTCTAAAGGAAGGGGCTTTCCAACCATGGGTCAGTCACTCTGTGTGACCTAATTTTCTTGTTTGATGCAAAGAATGTTATGCCCAGAGTGTTGAGTCTCATCTAAAATAGAAGCATGAGGTCCTAAAATGAGACAATTTTAAAACAGAAGACAATCTCATTTGTTTTCACTGCTGATGAGCATTAATCCTAAATAATGCTCATTCTGTTTTTATTCTTAAGATTAAGTGAGACTGATAAAGTAGATAAGCACCAAAGTCCTACTGTATAGCACAGGGAACTCTAGTCAATATCTTGTAATAAACTATAACAGAAAAGAATCTGAAAAAGTTATATATATAGCTGAATCAGTGTGCTGTAC
This sequence comes from Oreotragus oreotragus, assembly GCA_006410675.1. Lineage (NCBI taxonomy): Eukaryota > Metazoa > Chordata > Mammalia > Artiodactyla > Bovidae > Oreotragus > Oreotragus oreotragus. Next base: position 12,215 of record SJYX01000236.1, on the reverse strand, counting down.
ACCTGAAACTAACACAATATTGTAAATTGACTACACTTTAATTTGAAAAAAAAAAAAAGGTTTAGGAAACGTCTGTCTAACAAAAGCACCTGACTTTTTTAATCCTTGTGTGTGTGTGTGTGTGTGTTGTGCTTAGTTGCTTGGTCATGTCTGACTCTTCTTGACCTCAAGGACTGTAGCCTGCCAGGCTCCTCTGTCCATGGGATTCTCCAGGCAAGAATATGGAGTGGGTAGCATTCCCTTCTCCAGGAGATCTTCCCTAACCAGGGATCGAACCTGGTCTTCTCCATTGAGATGGATTCCTTATAATTTGAGCCACCAGGGAAGCCTTACCAAAAGTGAGTGAAGTCGCTCAGTCGTGTCCAACTCTTGTGACCCCCTGGACTGTAATCTATCAGGCTCCTCCATCCATGGGATTTTCCAGGCAAGAATACTGGAGTGGGTTCCCATTTCCTTCTCCAGATTTTCCTGACCCAGGGATTGAACCTGGATCTCTGGCACTGTAGACAGATGCTTTACCATCTGAGCCACCAGGGAAGTCCTAAATCTGATCACGTATTAATGAAACTCCTCCCTCTCTGACACAGGATTTGGGAACCAGAGACATACAGTTTCCTAGAGAAAGGACATCTCTTTTTTTTTGTCCTAGAAGTACCAACTCCACTCCTTCCAGCCCTTAAAATTCTCATGATACTTAATAATTACAGAAGAAATCACTTACTACAATAAATACACATAAATAGATTAAGAGGAACAGGGAACTGGCAAGGCTGGATTCTTAAGGGACGACCAACAGTCTTACCTATGAGGGTGTGGAAGACGGCAGCAATGGCCCCAGCCACCACCATGCACAGGACAGCTTTGGTCCTGTCCCGCTTGCTGTTCACAAACACCAGGCCCACGTTCTTGAAGTCACTCATGGGCCCTGTGAAGAACTTCATTAAGGAGTACGCCAGCCCGTAGCTGGCCAGCATCTCCACTGCATCTTCCTTGACAGCAGCGATCCCCCGGTTCAAGGCCTGTGGAGGGAAGAGCCCCACAAACAGCATTAGAAACTTCGTCTTCTCTCCCACAATAAAACGCAGCAGGTTGTGTTTCCATAGGAACGCTAAGCAGCTTATAGGGTAAGTCTCACTGTAATTTGATAGAGGTTATTTATTTTCATTTTCATCCATATTAGCTTCAGTGTGAAATATCTTCTTGTGGGGGAGGTAGCTGCCTGCTATCGCCTATGAAATTCCTATGAAAGGAATAGAAAAAATCCAACAAGTGTTCTATGTTAATATTGGAAAGTAATTCTAAGATGTTCTGATTAAAAAGTTAGCATGTTAAATTTTATTTGCAGGCTGAATCTACACAATAGCAACAGGCATTTTGGAAATGAGTCAACCATTTTATATGGAGCGGGTGGTGGGTCCTTTTTTCCCTGTGTGTGTATGTGTGAAATATTGTACTTATGTATGTATCCTTCATAGCATAATGTAAGCTCTATGTCATGAAAATGGGTATGGATGGAATTTTTATACCATCTGTGGATGCTATTCACCTGATTCTTACTGTACTTTAATTTGAAATACATTCCTGATCTTTGTGCAGACAAATAGGAAAAAATTGGGGGTGGGGGGGAATGCTATATAGTAACTGTAAAAATATCAACAGTGATAAAAACAATTGTTAAAAATCTGGAGGCAGAACCATTTTGGTTCAAATTTAAGATTTTAGGATTCCATCTTAAAGTTGAAAAACTTGGATTTAAATTAGAAAATGACTTCAATTTTTATTTCAGTGACCAAATTGTTCCTCCCAACAGTGTCAATAATACAGAAAACTCAAGTTTTCCTTAATTACAGACAGCTAGTAATTAGCCGTGAGTTGCAAAGTCTCGTTCCCTCATAAAACTGGAAATGTTAGGTTTATTTGGAAGGAATTTTATAAAAAGGAACTAATTTGTCTTCCTTTTTTAGGCAAAAACTCATTTAGACCCGCTCATTGCATGTATGTCATTTTACACATGGTGGTGGTGGTGGTAGCTTAGTCACTAAACTGTGTCCGACTCTTGCAACCCCGTGGACTGGAGCCCACCAGGCTCCTCTGCCCATGGGACTTCCCAGGCAAGAACACTGAGGTGGGTTGCCATTTCTTCTCCACGGGATCCTCCTGCACTGCAGGCAGAGTCTTTACTGACTGAGCCACTGGGCCATCTATGAAAATGGCCCAGATGAATTCTTGTTGTTGAAGTTGCCTTTAAAGCTCAGTAGAGAGCTCAGTATTCAGGGTGTAAGTTGAGGGCAAGAAAAGCATCTCCTCTCCACCCCACACCCTGAAGCTCTCAGTCCAAATGAAAACGATCAACAGCAACACTTGGTCTGGATATTTGGCCCATGGGAAGCATCTTCTGGTCCTCATTGTTCTTAGCACAAAATCCTGTGTTCTATTAAAAAGGAAACCCACAAAGAGCAGGCTCTATTTACTTCCAGATTCACAATTGTATGAGTAAACTTGAGTTGACACCTGAGTACATGGGAAATGGTGTGGTTAGTCTCCTGGCTTTTCATTCACGGACATTCATGGTTCTCAGGGAACCAGGGTCAAGCTGAAGTCACACAACGGGTTTGTGAAGGGCTGTTCACGGGCTTCATGTAACTGGGTTCAGTAGGTGGGTCATTCAACTTTTATGCCAGGTAAGCTGAGCTGTTTTGAAGTCTATAGGTTCTGAAATCTTGCCCTTAAGGGTTTTTATCACTGCCCTGAAGGCAGCAGAAGTAGAGCTCTGACTCTAAAGGAAGGGGCTTTCCAACCATGGGTCAGTCACTCTGTGTGACCTAATTTTCTTGTTTGATGCAAAGAATGTTATGCCCAGAGTGTTGAGTCTCATCTAAAATAGAAGCATGAGGTCCTAAAATGAGACAATTTTAAAACAGAAGACAATCTCATTTGTTTTCACTGCTGATGAGCATTAATCCTAAATAATGCTCATTCTGTTTTTATTCTTAAGATTAAGTGAGACTGATAAAGTAGATAAGCACCAAAGTCCTACTGTATAGCACAGGGAACTCTAGTCAATATCTTGTAATAAACTATAACAGAAAAGAATCTGAAAAAGTTATATATATAGCTGAATCAGTGTGCTGTACACCTGAAACTAACACAATATTGTAAATTGACTACACTTTAATTTGAAAAAAAAAAAAAAATTTAGGAAACGTCTGTCTAACAAAAGCACCTGACTTTTTTAATCCTTGCGTGTGTGTGTGTGTGTGTGTGTGTTGTGCTTAGTTGCTTGGTCATGTCTGACTCTTTTTGACCTCAAGGACTGTAGCCTGCCAGGCTCTTCTGTCCATGGGATTCTCCAGGCAAGAATATGGAGTGGGTAGCATTCCCTTCCCTAGGAGATCTTCCCTAACCAGGGATCGAACCTGGTCTTCTCCATTGACATGGATTCCTTATAATTTGAGCCACCAGGGAAGCCTTACCAAAAGTGAGTGAAGTCGCTCAGTCGTGTCCAACTCTTGTGACCCCCTGGACTGTAATCTATCAGGCTCCTCCATCCATGGGATTTTCCAGGCAAGAATACTGGAGTGGGTTCCCATTTCCTTCTCCAGATTTTCCTGACCCAGGGATTGAACCTGGATCTCTGGCACTGTAGACAGATGCTTTACCATCTGAGCCACCAGGGAAGTCCTAAATCTGATCACATATTAATGAAACTCCTCCCTCTCTGACACAGGATTTGGGAACCAGAGACATACAGTTTCCTAGAGAAAGGACATCTCTTTTTTTTTTGTCCTACAGGTACCAACTCCACTCCTTCCAGCCCTTAAAATTCTCATGATACTTAATAATTACAGATGAAATCACTTACTACAATAAATACACGTAAATAGATTAAGAGGAACAGGGAACTGGCAAGGCTGGATTCTTAAGGGACGACCGACAGTCTTACCTATGAGGGTGTGGAAGACGGCAGCAATGGCCCCAGCCACCACCATGCACAGGACAGCTTTGGTCCTGTCCCGCTTGCTGTTCACAAACACCAGGCCCACGTTCTTGAAGTCACTCATGGGCCCTGTGAAGAACTTCATTAAGGAGTACGCCAGCCCGTAGCTGGCCAGCATCTCCACTGCATCTTCCTTGACAGCAGCGATCCCCCGGTTCAAGGCCTGTGGAGGGAAGAGCCCCACAAACAGCATTAGAAACTTCGTCTTCTCTCCCACAATAAAACGCAGCAGGTTGTGTTTCCATAGGAACGCTAAGCAGCTTATAGGGTAAGTCTCACTGTAATTTGATAGAGGTTATTTATTTTCATTTTCATCCATATTAGCTTCAGTGTGAAATATCTTCTTGTGGGGGAGGTAGCTGCCTGCTATCGCCTATGAAATTCCTATGAAAGGAATAGAAAAAATCCAACAAGTGTTCTATGTTAATATTGGAAAGTAATTCTAAGATGTTCTGATTAAAAAGTTAGCATGTTAAATTTTATTTGCAGGCTGAATCTACACAATAGCAGCAGGCATTTTGGAAATGGGTCAACCATGTTATATGGAGCGGGTGATGGGTCCTTTTTCCCCTGTGTGTGTATGTGTGAAATATTGTACTTATGTATGTATCCTTCATAGCATAATGTAAGCTCTATGTCATGAAAATGGGTATGGATGGAATTTTTATACCATCTGTGGATGCTATTCACCTGATTCTTACTGTACTTTAATTTGAAATACATTCCTGATCTTTGTGCAGACAAATAGGAAAAAAAAATCTTTAAACTAAATACACTGTTTTTGAATAACTCTTGCTGGAGATGTGGCCACAGAATATTCTGTTTTAACCATCCCCTATGAAGGACCGCCCCTCTGAGGTTCTAACTTATCCACCTACTAGATGAATAAATTGGGGCCTCCCAGGTGGCACTAGCGGTAAAGAATCCACTTGCCAATGCAGGAGACACAGAGCCTCGGTTTGATCCCTGAGCCTGGAAGATCCTCTGAGGGAGAGAATGGCTACCCACTTCAGTATTCCTGCCTGGGGAATTCCACGGACAGAGGAGCTAGAAGGGCCATAGTCCATAGGGTTGCAGAGTGGGATAAGACTTCGAGACTGAGCACACAGACGAATAAATTAGATTGGAGCTTGTGGGAATGGATGTCTAAGTAGAAGAACTTTGTCTTTAAAATGTCACCAGATGGCTGCTATCAAAACGTCTACAAGCAATAAATGCTGGAGAGGGTGTGGAGAAAAGGAACCCTCTTACACTGTTGGTGGGAATGCAAACTAGTACAGCCACTATGGAGAATAGTATGGAGATTCCTTAAAAAACTGGAAATAGAACTGCCTTATGACCCAGCACTCCCACTGCTGGGCATACACACTGAGGAAACCAGAATTGAAAGAGACACGTGTACCCCAATGTGCATCGCAGCACTGTTTACAATAGCCAGGACAAGGAAGCGACCTAGATGTCCATTGGCAGACGAATGGATAAGAAAGCGGTGGTACATATACACAATGGAATATTACTCAGTCATTAAAAAGAATGCATTTAAATCAGTTCTAATGAGGTGGATGAAACTGGAGCCTATTATACACAATGAAGTAAGTCAGAAAGAAAAATACCCATATAGTATACTAAGGCATATATATGGAATTTAGAAAGATGGTAATGATGACTCTATATGAGAGACAGCAAAAGAGACACAGATGTAAGAACAGTCTGTTAGACTCTGTGGGAGAAGGCGAGGGTGGGATGATTTGAGAGAATAGCACTGAAACATGTATAATATCATATCTGAAACAGATCACCACTCCAGGTTTGATGCATGAGACAGGGTGCTCAGGGCTGGTGCACTGGGATGACCCTGAGGGATGGGATGGGGAGGGAGGTTGGCCGGGGGCGGTGTTCAGGATGGGGGACACCTGTACACCTGTGGCTGATTCATGTCAATGTATGGCAAAAACCACTACAATATTGTAATTAGTCTCCAATTAAAATAAATAAATAAATAAAATTTTCTGACTACAAAAATAAATAAATAAATTAAAATGTCACTAGAATATTACCTTCTGTCTTTAGGAACAGGCAACTGGCTGGGCAGGAGATCAGCTTTCTGTATATACTTCTCATTTTTTTTTAATTTAGCTTTTGTTGCAGTATAGATGGGTTAGATTCTGGTGTGTAACTAAGTGATTCAGTTAAACATATTATTTTCCAGATTCTTTCCAATTATTGTTTATTACAAGATACTGAATATAGTTCCCTGTGCTGTACAGTTAATCCTTGTTGGTTATCTATTTTATATATAGCAGTATGTATCTGTTAATCCCGAACTCCTAATTTATCCCTCTCCCACCCTCCTTCCTCTTTGGGAACCATGTTTGTTTTCTGTCTGTGAGTTTATTTCTGTTTCATAAATAAGTTAATTTGTATAATTTTTTAAGATTCCACAAAGAAATGATATCATACGTTTTTGTCTTTTTCTCTCTGACTTTATTTACTATGATAATCTCTAGCTCTATCCATGCAGCTGCAAAGGGCATTATTTCATTCTTCTTTATGACTAATATTCCCTTGTATATACACTTTTAAAATAGACTTAATTTCTTGGATTAGTTTTAGGCTCACAGTAAAGTGGAGCAGGAAGTACGGAGAGCTGCTACATTCGCTCCTCCCCGAGCACACACAGCATCCGCATAGAAAGCTACGCCGACTGCAATCCATGAACCTACACTGACATGTCATTATCACTCAGAGTCTACTGCTGATACTGGGGTTCATGCTGTACATTCCAGGGATTCTGACAAGTATCCCTGATGTTTGCTGCTGCTGCTGCTAAGTCGCTTCAGTCGTGTCTGACTCTGTGTGACCCCATAGACGGCAGCCCACCAGGCTCCCTCATCCCTGGGATTCTCCAGGCAAGAATACTGGAGTGTGTTGCCATTTCCTTCTCCAGTGCATGAAAGTGAAAAGTCAAAGTGAAGTCGCTCAGTCGTGTCTGACTCTCCGAGACCCCATGGACTGCAGCCTACCAGGCTCCTCCGTCCATGGGATTTTCCAGGCAAAAGTACTGGAGTGGGGTGCCGTTGCCTTCTCCAGTCCCTGATGTTTACCTACCATTATATCGTTGAACAATCTATGCAAAGCACTGTTACCCAAAAATGCATTTATTGTAGAAAATACCAATGTGTAAGGTTATTTTAGAAAAATCTATAATAAAAATATATGATACTTGTAGAAATTCAGTGTCATTCTTCTGACAGGTGGTGTTATATAAGGTGCCGTATGCTATGTTCTCAGTCATGTCTGACTCTGTGACCCCATGGACCATAGCCCACCAGGCTATGGATTTCCCAGGCAAGAATACTGGAATGGGTTGACATTCCTCCTCCAGAGGATCTTCCCAACCTAGGGATCAAACCTGCATCTCCTGTGTCTCCTGCATTGCAGACAGGTTCCTTACCCACTGAGCCAATAACATTTGTGTGATTATATATGGTAGTTTTGGATAACTGCTTCCAATTATATCTTTCATTCTTTTTTCCTTTTTTTCCAGTAATAACTTAAAATTTTCCATCAGAACCTTCATACCTGACATGATGGCCTCCTTAGGAACAAATTTCCTTTACCAAAGCTGATCTAATATCTTATCAGCCCGAAGCAAACTAAAAACCAACAAGCTCTTTGACAATAAACCCTGTGTTCAAAAGGTGTATGGTGTCAGAGGACTCCTGCTATGTGTCAAGATCCATCACTCGATAATCTTCCCAGATTAATTTCCTTTCGGACCTCTACAGTAGATGTGGTTGATTTCCCACCCAGATGCCCCTTATTGGTCAGCACATCCATCCACAGGTCCTGGGACTTGGCCACTCAAGGCTCACAGCTGCCTCCTTCTCAGGAAACACTGCTCCCAGCCACTTTGGGTTGGTTAGGCCACTTCTGACCGCCCCCAGGCAGCACCCAGACAATGAAGGGCTGACACAGGGATATACAAGATCACCTCCCCTGCCTCCCTGTGGGATCAACACTGGTACAATTCATGCTCCAGAACTCTCTGTGGGATCAGGTAGGAGGTAGTCTCCAGTGGAGACCACATCCTTTTTAAATTTTCCCTACCACCCACTGTTTCCCGCTTCCCGCTCCCCTTCTCCTGAGAGCACTCACTCAATAAATAAGTCACATGAAAATTTCCCAAGGCAGGCTCTGTTTACAAGGACCCCAGCTCAATACAGCTTCTAATTACATTTCTCTCAGTCATAGAGAACAGTGTATGGTTTGTTCTTTTTCCTTCTCATCCTTCTCCACTCTGACTGTAAACTGCTTGCTTTTCATTGCTAAAACTGTGTTCAAATTTAAATATATAGTATATAAAATTTAGGGCTTCCCAGGTGGCACTAGTGGTAAGGAACCCATCTGCCAATGCAGGAGATTTAAGAGATGTAGGTTTGATCCCTGGGTTGGGAAGATCCCCTGGAGTAGGAAATGGCAACCCACTCCAGAATTCTTGCCTGGAGAATCCCATGGACAGAGGAGCCTGGAAGATTACAGTCCATGGGGTTGAAAAGAATCCAACATGACTGAAGTGACTTAGCATGCACTTAAATATATAATTAATGATATAATTAATATATAATGATATATTCCATATTAGCACAAGTTTTAAAATAAGGTAGGATTAGTCTTTTTAGGTGTCTTGCTGGCAAACTTTATTCTTTGCTAAAAAGGAATCAGTCTGGCTGGGGCATCCACAGTAATGCTATTTCCACCAACTGTTCCTTGACAGGGTCCTAAACCCAGTGCTGAGGCAGGAAAGAAAATCAAATTACATAAGGAATGACAGCTCTGTCAGCAAGACTGGGTGTGAACACTCCGCTAAGCTCAACAATTATGGTAATTTGAGGAAAAAGCACAGGGTTTAGAGCTATGCTGACTTGATTGGATCTGCTTCTATCACAGTTCTTATTCTCACTGAAATAATAGATCTTAGATCGTCTATAAGTAGCATACAGGGCACCACGCACAACTGGCCTAGAAAAGGCACTTGAAAGCAAGGATTTATGCCCATATTGTTTACCACCATACACTTACACCTTGCTACACTGTGTGTGAGTGTATACTCAGCCTCTCAATCGTGTCTGATTCTTTGTGACCCTATGGACTCTAGCCCATCAGGCTCCTCCACCTGTGGGATTTTCCAGGCAAGAATATTGGATCAGGTTGCCGTTTCCTACTCCGGGGGATCTTCCCCACCCAGGGATCAAACCTGCATCTCTTGAGTCTCTTGAGTCTTCTGCTTTGGCAGGCAGATTCTTTACCACTGTGCCACCTGCGAAGGCCCTCTTGCTACATTATAAACACTCAAGAATTTGTTTGATGAATGAATGAATTAGGTATTTTCTACTAGGAATTTCAATGTTGATACTAATTTGTGTACACTTGGGAAAAAAAATCACATTTTGATTGTAAGATGAAGATGTTATTGTCTGTAAGAGCTAATATTTTAACATTTTTATTGGCTATATACTAAATGTATGCTGTGATGAGAAAACAAATCCTGACTTTAAGAAGCATTAAAATGCAAGGAAAAAAGAGCTTTAGAATTGAGGAGATTTGCTATGCTGATATTATGAGCCTTTTTATTATTGCCATTTGTAGTACTTCCCTCAGTTTATTCACTTAATTTTATTATTTTCTTTTGATACCAGAAATATGAAGTTATTATGCAGTTAATCCTTCATTTCATGGAGTTTCTCTCCATACTTCTGGACTTTGTCATTTCTTACTCATCCTTAGCTAATGCAATTTTGTTTAGCTTATAGTTTCATTTGCACATTTAACTTTCTCCTCCTCCTGGAACTTACACTGTGAGGTATGGCTTGAAATTAATTTTCTTATAATAATTTGCTTCTTCAAAATTAGTTTTAATAAAGCACCTATTGTCTATTTATTTGTGATGTTTTTTGATCAGCCATTAGTTCTCAGGCACCCTCTGTCACCTACGGTTTGCTTTATCTGTCGTTTCAATTTGCTTACCCTGTTTTTCTTCATAGCATGTTCATTCAGTTCAGTTCAGTCGCTCAGTCATGTCCAACTCTTTGCAACCCCATGAACCGCAGCACACCAGGTACTGTCCATCACCAACTCCCAGAGTCCACCCAAACCCATGTCCATCGAGTCGGTGATGTCATCCAACCATCTCATCCTCTGTTGTCCCCTTCTCCTGCCCCCAATCCCTCCCAGCATCAAGGTCTTTTCAAGAGTCAGCTCTTCACTTCAGGTAGCCAGACGTTATATTGTCTATTTACTTGTCATTTGTCTTCCTGTCTACCTTCTCCATTGGATGTAAGGTCCAGGGCACAGAGAACTTCGGTTCACACCACACCCCCAGTCCTAAACATAGCAGGGGATCACATGATAGGTGAGCAATGAGGGTTTGAAGGCATGAAGTGAAATATACACAAATTGTATAAACATTTCCCACGACGGATGCTGAAGAAATGAAATTACTAAGCTGGAGATTCCTGCGAGGAGCCTATTCAGATGAACCAGACAAGGAAACTCCTTCAAAGAGGTGACATTTGAGCTGAGAGTTGAAGAACAAGAATGAACCCGCTGTAGGAAGAGCTGGAGGAAGACCAGACCTGCAGGAGGGCATCCAATAAGAGTAGAGGGGATAAAAGATGAATTCGCAAGAGTAGGTAGTGCTAAGGTCATCGCAGGTCACAGTAAAGAACATGGGGCTTTGATCTAAGAGCAGTGGGAAGCCATCAAAGGGTCTGAGCCCAGGGGGGAATGACCATCCTCTTGGCTGCAGGCATGGACGTGGCCTGGAGAGGGTCAGACAGAGCAGGAAGTGAGGAGTTCACTGGTGAACTCTGGATCACATGGTGATCCAGAGAAGAGAAGGCGATGACTTGGAAGAGGGTGTATGGGGAGATGGAGAGAAGTCGACGGACTAGAGAGCCTTTTGTGTATTTTTTTAATTTAATTTTTATTAAATTATAGTTGCCTTACAATGTTGTATTAGTTTCTGTTGTACAGCAAAGCAAATCAATTATACATACACATATCTCCTCTTTTTTTTGGATTTCCTTCCCATTTAGGCCACACAGAGCACTGAGTAGAGTTCCCTGTACTATGACAGTAGGTTCTCATTAGTTATCAATAGTGAGTATATGTATCAGCACCCCACTCCAGTACTCTTGCCTAGAAAATCCCATGGACAGAGGACCCTGGTAGGCTGCAGTCCATGGGGTCACTGAGGGTCGGACATGACTGAATGACTTCACTTTGACTTTTCACTTTCATGCATTGGAGAAGGAAATGGCAACCCACTCCAGTGTTCTTGCCTGGAGAATCCCAGGGACGGGGGAGCCTGGTGGGCTGCCATCTATAGGGTCGCACAGAGTCAGACATGACTGAAGTGATTTAGCATAGTGTATATATGCCAATCCCAATCTCCCAATTCATCCCCTCTACTGTCCTGATGTTCAAATCAGGTGTCTAAGGACTCACAAGTTTTCCAGAGTAAAGACACTTTAGGACCACATCTACCAGGACTCCAACCACTATAAATATAAGCTGCCCTTCAACCCAGCATGGTTCTGGGCCCAGATGGCTGGCACATAGCCCTCATCACACTTCTGATCAGCATTCTCTGTGCTGCGGGTCCTCGGCAGTGTGCAATGTCTGACTTCAAAACTTATCTGGCTCCAGAAGGCTTTCCTTGGGTCCTATCCGCCTTCTTATCTCCCAGTATCTGCCAGGTTCATGGTGTTCTAGGGTTTAAATTTTTTCCTCCCGAAAGTCAGCAAAATGACAGGATATTAAAAAAGTGGGGGGAAAAAAAGAAAAAAAAAAAAACACAGAAAAACTTAAGAAAATCCGCAACCTCCAGGGAAATGGCTAACAAATCCCATGTGATCTCTCTGGTATGAACTGTCTTAGACTGTTAAACCCTAAGAGATCCTGACATTTTAAACTTGGGCTCTGGAGACCAGAAACATCTTGACACTGCAGACTGAGTGTCTTCAAACTAAGAGTCACCGCCTCACCCCAATCCTGCCCATCATTTCACACCACTGGGAACAGCAGGCATTCCTCACTAGCTGGGCGCTGGGTAGAGCTCTGTCCCCCTACCCCCACCCCGGGAACAGGTCCAAGAGGTGACACCTTGTCCCTAAGAGTAGGCCTGGAGGCCACCACGGCCGATCTCCTGTCTGGG
>SJYX01000235.1:233381-276135 GCA_006410675.1 Oreotragus oreotragus | reverse complement strand
AAGTGAGAGAGGGGATTATATGCAGAAATAGCACAGTCATCTTCAGATTGGTCATCAGTGGTCTGACCAGTGGCATCTTGATGGTTTTCGGTATAGTTAACCTTCAGTTCCAGGGTCCATTTTTTCTTTGAAGCTACTTCTGGGAATTGTGACAGCTTATGTGGTGGATGTGGTCTGGTCATCACGTAGTTAACTTCTTCCACCTGAGGTTTCAGTATCTATAAAGACAACTCACTGGATATGGCTCAGAATATCATCTATCATCCTTGAGAAGGAACTTAAGCTCCTTGACTAGGCTTAATGACTACATTGTTAGAATTTAGTCTCCTTTGACTGTTTTCCTTTGTTGACATGTTTCTTACTTCTCTGATTTTCTTTGACTAAGGTTTTCTAAAAGGCAGGCAGAAGATATAGGGGTGGGGAGGGCAAAGACCACAGGGTCCTGCTCTGTTTCAGTATCTTGCAAAGCCAAGCCCAGCTGTGTTCTGTGCCTATTAGCAAGTGCGGGTCACGTTGTGCTGTGCCTTGGATCAAGCAGATGAAATTCTTACAGCAGATGGGGAGCCACTGAAGATGTTTGAGCAGGGTACTGCTATGTTTGTAACCGTATCTGATAGGGTTTTGTGAGCAGGTGGGTGTAAGAGTGATTGGAACTAGAATGACCTCTGAGAAGGCTATTACCATTTTCAAACAGAAATTTATCAGTGCCTATCTGTGTACTGACCACTTCCAGTCATACTGTGAGTGATAGCATGTGGAATGCTGATTTTGTACACGATCAGTTCTTGTGTGTGTTCTCTTACCTGCCCTTTGTAAATATTTTCTTTGCAAGATACACATTACTTTTAAGCTGTGCAATTAAATCCTGAAAATTAACAAGCAGCAAGAAGAAAAAGTAATCTTCTTATGTTAAGGTCTCCTGGATCATGTTATCACTGTAAACTCATGTTTACTAAGTATCTAGGGGAAATGTATGAACTCTACTTACTTTAGTATTATCAATTAACCAAAAGCTAAATATCTGCAGTCATAAGGAACCAAGGTCTTAATACTGTAGAAATAAAAAGTCTATGCTTTCTTGCACCAGCAATATACCTCTATTAGTAAAGGGAATAAAGAGCTCCATTAGTACAGAGAAAATGCTATTTTAATATATTAATGAAATTTGTAGTTCTTTCTCATGAAACTAGCTCTCTCCTTCATTCCCAGCCATATAGCAACCAAATGGTTATTTGTTGAAGTCAGTAATAATGAAATTAACATCAGTGTGTGTTAGCTGTACTTCAGACATTGTTTTAAGAATTTTAAAACATCAAATCATCTTATTTTTGCAACAATTTTAGGAAATTCTATTATTAACCTTATTTAGAGATTTACAAGTAGGAGCACAGAGAGAAGTTAAGTAACTTGTTTAAGATCACAGAGCTACTCAGAGATGGAGCTGAGATTTGAACCCATTCAACTGAGTTAAACAGAGGAGGCAATGGCAACCCATTCAGTACTCTTGCCTGGAAAATCCCATGGGCGGAGGAGCCTGGTGGGCTGCAGGCCATGGGGTCGCGAAGAGTCAGACACGACTGAGTGACTTCACTTTCACTTTTCACTTGCATGCATTGGAGAAGGAAATGGCAACCCACTCCAGTGTTCTTGCCTGGAGAATCCCAGGAACAGGGGAGCCTGGTGGGCTGCCGTCTATGGGGTCGAACAGAGTCGGACACGACTGAAGCAACTTAGCAGCAGCAGCAGTTGGGTTCAAATTCTTACTACATTGCCTTCCTTCCAACAGAATACTTCTTAGTAATTTTTATTTGGATTCACCATGTATTGTATCATCTTCTGATACAGTGTCAGTACTGGTGTACTCCCATCCTGCCTGTCTCATTTGGTAGGAGTGATAATCAAGCATAACACCGCAGAAAGAGAAAGCGAGAGCAAAGGGACAAGAGAGGCACAGAGGAAGAAAAAGGCATTGGTTGGCTGGGTTAGTCGCTGTCTGTCCCACTCTTTGCGACCCTGTGGACTGTAGCTTGCCAGTCTCTGCTGTTAATGGGATTTCCCGATCAGGAGTACTGGAGTGGGTTGTTATTTCCTTCTCCGGGGGATCTTCGTTACCCAAGGATCAAACCCTTGTCTCTTACGTCTCCTGAACTGGCAGGCGAATTCTTTACCTCTGAACCACCAGGAAGCCCCCGAGAAAGGCATAGGTAATTGTTAATATAAGTAATGAAACCCATTCTTCAGTGCAATTCAGAGTTTGGATACAATATCATTTTGTAACAAAATGTATGTTCCACAAATTAAAATAGGTGGAAAAACGGATTCCTCAGTGGTTAAGTTATTAGTCCAAGGCCATGTGCTGTCCTAACTCATAAGAGCTTTCAGTCTAATGCCATATTTTGATAAATGTGACATGGGGAAAAAACTCTTGAGAGAACTCTGTGTATATGTGGGCCTCAGGATGATTTCATTGTTTGTCATTAGAGCATGAGAATGATCATTTATTTTGTTGGGTTTACTTTTTTTTTAATCAAAGTTACAAATTCATGTTGTCTACACACATTCTGTAGCATCACCCCATTCTCACTCCAAATTTCCCTTTCCCATGGTAAGTGGTTTCCGTGTGCCTGACTCTGAGGCCCCATGGACTGCAGTCCTCCAGGCTCCTCTGTCCATGGGATTTCCCAGGCAAGAACACTGGAGTGGGTTGCCATTTCCTCCTCCAAGGGATCTTCCCGACCTGGGGATCAAACCCGTGGTTCCTGCGCCTCCTGCATTGCAGGCAGACTCTTTACCACTGAGCCACCAGGGAAGCCCCCACCCATTCCTCAGAGGTAACCAATTTTTTTCAACTATTAAAAAAAAATAAACATTAACTTTACTATTCTCTGCATATCTTTAAATAACATGCTTTTTATCTTTACTCTTTGCTTTTTCAACTGCAAACATTAAGTGTTGACATCTTACTGTGGAAGACGATTCAGCTTGATCACATTTCCCACGTCCTGTCCTTCCAGCTCTGTTATGTCATCATTTTGGTCAGATCTGTACTCTGTGTGCTTCGCAAATTGCATTGCTTCTTGGTCCTTTTCAGTGCTTGCCTGAATGCAACTTCTCTGTGTCTGCTGATTCATATTGCTGGTTCTTATTTGGCAGGTGGCAAAATTGTGTGGCTCTCAGCTTATATCCCATTTTATTTATCTTTGTATGCTTATGTCTTTACACATATCTCCTTGCTGAGGGATATGTGTTTGTGGAAGGGATGGTAAATGTGTTCAATATGGTCTTTTCCCGGGTGTCCTTTTATTTCCATAGTATCCATTAGAAATCTGGGGCAAAACTATAATACAGTTTTCACTTACACAGGATCAATGCCTTGAGGATAATCAGAACTCTGAGTCAGGTAAATAAAGACAGTGGAAAATGAGCTGTGTATTTTGTAAAATGGATTTAGAATGTGGAGAACTCTGCCATGGTGCCAAACTTGTTAAGTGGCAATAATTCTTTCATAAAAGGCAGTTTGGTTTGTAACACAATGTGAAAACAGCTCAAAGACTGATAATTTGGAAATATTTTTTATAAAGTGGATTAAAATTTTGTTCACATGATGCTCTACCTCCCTTCTGTACAAATAGTGATATAATTAAAAACCATGAAGCTGAAATTGATAATCTCTCTTCTAAACTGACTCAAAGAGATGCCATATTCAATATAAAAGATGAAAGATATTAGTGTAGAAAAGACTGGAGTTTATAATGCTTATGGCAAAGTATTGATTTGTATTTGTTAAATTCTCAGTTCAGGTAGATAAATAAATTTGGATTAAATGTTGCGTTATTTCGAGGATTTCCTGAAAAAGCAATACTTCTTGGATACTCGCAAATTATAGTTATGAATCATTTGAACCTATCAAGATTGTACATATTTTACTTTCTTTTAATAGCAGTTGTAACTTTTGCTTTGTTGAATTTGGAGATTCATATTGTAATACATTATGGTTACTCCTTTTAAATATTGTAATGTTCTCAGATTTTCACCTTTAAATGTTATAATATTGTTTCCTGGAATAAGCTAAAAATTTTGAAAAAAAAATTTCAAGAATTTGTATTTTTTTTCAGGCACAAATATGTCTGCAGAACTCATTAGATACAATTTTCAGTCATTTATCACCTATAAGGCAATTTATCCATTTATCTAGTATTTATTGAAAATATTCAATGTATGACATATCTTTACTGACCCTTTCGACGCAATGAATGGCATCACTGTGGCCTTCAAGGAAATTTGAGTCTAAGAGAAATGCCATTGTTGATGTTCTTTTAAAGTAAAACCTGGAAAACTATATTTTCTATGTTTTTACATTTCTAAGAGAATGTTAATACACAAAGGAAACAGTGTTGAAGACTTCAGTCTGTGGACTTTGAGGCTGCTGCTGCTAAGTCGCATCAGTTGTGTCCGACTCTGTGCGACCCCATAGACGGCAGCCCACTAGGCTCCTCTGTCCCTGGGATTCTTCAGGCAAGAACACTGGAGTGGGTTGCTATTTCCTTCTCCAATGCATGAAAGTGAAAAGTGAAAGTGAAGTCACTCAGTCATGCCCGACTCTTCGTGACCCCAGGCCAGAGTACTGGAGTGGGGTGCCATTGCCTTCTCCGGGACTTTGAGGCTACTCAAGCTTTAATCCCTAGCTTTGGCAGTTACCACTTCCCTGATGAGTCAGTTGGTAAAGAATCTGCATGCAATGTAGGAGATCCAGGTTCCATCCCAGGATCAGAAAGATCCCCTGGAGTAGGGAATGGCAACCCACTCCAGTATTTTTGCCTGGAGAATTCCATGGACAGAGGAACGTGATTGACATTTCTATAGGCATGAATATCCTATAGGCTCATTGTTAAGATTAAATAATTTAATATATGCAAAAGAGTGGATGTATAATAAAACTTAACAGTTTCCTTTTTTTCATTGATTTTGGCATATGCAGTATTCTCAATATAGCATTAGCTCCCTAGGTAGAGAATCGCCACTAAAGTGCCAACAATTTCCATGAGAAGACTGCAAATATTTTGAAAAAAACTTCAAACTAGAAGGGACTTTAGCAGTGATGTAATCCAGCTCCTTTGTAATTACCTGTCTCAGTCACACAGCTAATTGAATCAAAGCCAGGACAGAACAGAACTCAGATTCCTAAATTTTATGCTGTTCAACCTTTAAAATATAAAAATATTAAAAATTTTAAAATGATGGTCAATTAAAAATAAAATCAAAATAATTTGGGCATTTCAGGTAACAGTTTGAAATTAATGTTTTGCTGTGTAGTAGCTTTGGAGATTTAAGCGATGGAAAAGAGTTCACCAGATGTTTGTGCTATTCTTTCTGAGCTCCGTTTTGAATTTGTTGTGGTTGATACTGAATGGTCACTCCCAGTCCTTTGTGTTGTTAAATCAGAAACCATAAGACAACCGGAAAACAACTTCTGATCTTACTGCGCTTGTCTAACTCTGTTGATAGTTAGCTGCTTGCAGAATTGTTCTGACACCCTTTCTCTAATCTGTCCCACCTGAGAAGAAAAATGGTCTAGCTGCTTCTGTTCAAATCAGATACCTGCGTGAGAAAAGGAAAAAAAAAAAAAAAAAAGCACAATGACCTGGAAGAGCATCTGTTTCTGAGGGACTGTAATGATTTGGAGAGTAATGGAATGCTACCTAATTGGAGCTTCCTCATAGCAGCTTTTAGACACAGATCACAAGAAGCTGTAGCTTGAAGAACTTTCTACAACAAACAGAGATGGAATCTGTCCATTTTCAGGGCACTGCCTGAGTTAGGCTAGGTCTTAACACAATCACAAAACAATCTTTTTTAAAGATGGAACTCTTATCGTTGCCCCTTTCCCTGGAAGGTGTTAGGGGAACACCATCGCTTAAAAGGACCCAGACAGCTGCTTCTTCAGTCACCAAGCCTGTCAAGTTGTTCCGACTTCAGTTCAGTTGACAGGCCATTGGATATGGGGACCCCATTTCTCTCTTGTTTTTGTTTCTCACTCGAATCAAGGGAAGTAGCTTCCATTGTGTGCGTATCTAAATCTAAATCACAGTGAAATAAGCCCATGCTGGGGCAGGTTAAACATTTGGCCTTTAGGGCTCTATCCAATTCTCATTGCTTGCTATAGAGCAGCCAGAAAATGCCGATTTATGGGGAGAATAAAAGAAAGGTGGTCTCCATGGTCTTGTTTCATCCTGCAAAGCCATGATTTTTCAGATGCCATATGGATGAATTCCCTTTTTAAAGACGAATTCTCACCCCTTCCGTTGGAACTCTCTCATCCTTCAGATCTGGGGACAGCTTAGGTTTTGCTCTTCATTTTCTCGAGACCCATACTTGATCAGAATTGAATGATCCTCTTTGGATGCATGTGTATTATATTATCTGTCATGCATTTTCTCTCTGCAATGAGTTGAAATAAAAGCAATTATCCTATGACTTCCCTCTTTTATTCCTCTCCTGGACTTTCTGAGTATAACTAATCAGAACGAAGCCGACATTAGCATTTTCCGCAGCAGACACTGAGCCAGCGTAGAGGCTCCTTTGAAGGAAAGAGTGTGATTGCCGCTCTCATGTTGCTGTCATTCTCTTGCCCGAGTAAGAAATAAATGAGAAACCACCAATTCTCATAGGGAAGGTACTTTCAGACTTTTCGGTTGATGGTTAAAGTACTCTATTGCTCTCTCAAAACGTACACACTACTAATCTCACTTTGATGGCTGACATGTAAAATACACCGTGCAACTGGCAAGGGAAACCATTTTGAATAAAACAGAATGATACCAGTGAAGGCTCAATGATTATGAAAACTGTTTCTGGAGCTCTTTTCCCTTCATTGGTCAGATTTATTTGGTCTTGCACTGTCCCATGTATATTAATTGTTGGCTAGAAATTTCCTTGTACAACGCAGGTGGGTTCTTGTAAGCTGGCTGTTGGGAAAATGATTACAAGACCGTCGACTCTCATTCTCTCTGCACGTGGGGGTGGGGAGTAAGCTGATGTAAAGAGCTTTTAGTATGTCATAGTGGAATGAATTACGTCTGAACCCATGCCTCCTCCCTCATCACCTTTTTGCCTTAATATGTAAGGTTCCCTATTTCTAGCAGCAGGCACAAGGCTTGCAGGAGGCCCTCAATACGGTATGTTATGTGCTTATTTGTGGCAGAAGTATGAACAGTACATATAATGCTTACACAGACAGATACACACACATACACACTATTTATTGACAGACTGTGTGGCAGGCCTTACATGTCACTGAATTCATGACATTCGTACAGTGGTTCTGTTCGTTCAATTAACAAGTATGCCAAGGGTACCTATTCTGAGGAAGGTATTTGTATTCTCATTTAACGTGAGAAGACTTCAACCCAAGATGATTAAATTTTTCGCCTGAGTGATCGCAAAATCCTGCATTCATGCCTCTTACTCTTAATTACATCACAGTGCAATTCCACCTCCCTGCCGCCTCTGACTGGGTACCAGAGCTTCTCAGGCTGATCAAGACATAGGCTTCTGATACATGACCTTGAGCACATTTGGCTTCACTGCTCACAGATGCAAATGTGGAACTTTCATAGATCTGGTATTTTCAAATATTTTTGCATCATCCAATGTATAAAGGAAGCTATTTGAAAGGCCGCTTAGCTGAAGTAGGACTGGGATCCAGGGCCAAGATGTTGACTTCTGACGAGGGGCATTTCCCCATCTTGAATCAGAACCAGCTGTTGGTCAACTTGGTTCTTTCCTATGTTTTTCCTTTTGAGTGTTTGCATGCGTTCTAAGTTGCTCAGTCATGTCCGGCCCTTTCTGACCCCTTGTACTGTGGCCCACCAGGCTTCTCTGTCCAGTGGGATTCTCTAGGTGAGAATACTGGAGTAGGTTGCCATGTCTTCCTCCAGGGAATCTTCCCAGTCCAGAAATTGAACCTGCATCTCTTACATCTCCTGCAAATGGCAGGCAAGTTCTTACCACTAGTGCCACCTGGGAAGCCCTTTGAGTGTTTAAATACCTATAAAGTGAACTTACCTAATTTTTGTTGGACAGTTAGTTGTGCTATGATATATGTGTGTTTTAAAAGTTATTGTGCCATGAAAAATTATGTAATGAAACCATAGGGATGATTGAACAGAATGAACTCAGGGCCACAGTACTCAAAACCTGTCACTGAAACCTGGTGAAGCTAAAGAAGACCAACCACCCCAGCTCCTCAAAGGCAGGGCCCTGCCCTGATGGTCTCTTCCTGACCCTGTATATAGCCATCAGTCTCTCATAGTGGTTGAATGATGTGTAAGGAGACAGTTATTACAGATGAAGTTTCCATTGCTATCTCTTTCTTTTCTTGTCATCCTCTGAGACCCTGAAAACCAAGCTCTTGCCTTGCTTGCTCCCCAAATTTCATTTATAGACCATTCAACCTAAGTTCTTAACAGCTGATAACGAAAAATCTCAGGCGTTGTAGCTAGCATTAGTGAGAATGATCACCACTTAGAAGGCATCAGGTGAAGTTCTTTAGAATGATTGCTTCATTTCATCCTCACAACAACATAGGAGGAATCGACGATTACTCTCCATCTAGCGGATGCATAAAAGTTTAGAGAGGTTTAGGAATTCATTGCAAATCTGTAGAGGAGATCAATAGCTGATTTGAAGATAAAAATTCTGAATCACTTGCTCCTTGACTGCTGCACTCAGGACACTTCATAAGCCCTGCTGCTTCCTGAGTGGAGTCCTGGGTAACAAGCATAACCCAAGAAGTCTTCATTTACCTGTGTCCTGATCCTATTCACTTCCCACTTGTAGCTCTTTTTGCCAGATTGGATGTCTTTTTTCCTTCTCCCTTCCATTTCTCCTGCCACCAGCCTAGCTTTCTTAACCAGATATCTAAGGTTTCTGGGCTTGAGCTTCAGATGAACAGCACCATTTGTCACTGTGTCTAGCCTGTCTGACTTGACCCAAGAGTCACCTCTGCCACTAATCTGACCACCTTGTACCTAGCTGGACCTGGACTGGGTTCTCCCATTAAGGGAGCTGAGGCCTGACTTTTGGGCCAGTCTTCCTCCAAGGGCCCTTGCCTTATACCTACTCCTTGATGAATCTTTAATGAAACATCATTTTTGAACGTGAAATAAGGTTCATCTCCTCTGCAGATATTAGTACTTCCCTACCTGGGTTGCCCCTGAATCTTAGAAACAGACCAAGAATGCTCATGTTTCAAGTAATGTAAAACGAAGGCAAAGTCTTTTTCTTTTTCTCAGGAACCTCTCACTTTCCAACCAGAGTCCGGTTCTAGCATCAGAGTTTATTTGCTCCCCACTGCAGTTCAAGGAGCCAGATACCCTCCCTGCAGGTAGGTAAATACTGTGAGTCTTCAAGTAGGTTCAGTATTTTTTTTTTCCCCTTTATGTTGGAAGATATTGAGCTTTGAACAAATTTGCCCTGAACTGTTCATCACTACAGGGACATTTATTATCGTCACTATTTCTGTTTTCAAAACCAGGACACCTACTGCCCCTTCACACTCAAAATGATAGCTGTCACGCTGTCACAAGTAGAATTAATGAGCCTCATCAGGTTGATTTGGAAAAGGCTGGAGCAGGGACAAGATAATTGTGTCATCGACAGTAAGAATGGCAGATCGAAGCGAATGAGTTAATTGATTTGTATGCCAAACCAATCTTTTAGAATTCAAATACTTTTCAAGATTTAGGAAAGGATGGTCAATTTTTCTTGGCAGTAGACCATGTTTTCTGCTGCACAGAGTAATTGTGTGACAAACTGTCTATCCTCTCTGAGAAAAAGACTTTGCTGCCTTCAGATTGCTCTCTCATGTACAAGTTAGGGTTTTGCATTGCTATTATTCCTCTTCTTTCTATTAGGACCTGAGACTTGAAAGAAAGTCTTATTCTCTGGGTGATTGTTTGGGTCAGTGTTTAGTGTAGAAATGCCTCTTTTGAGGTAGTCAAGAAAGAGGGCAAGCAAACTTTTCAAGCAAAACTAAACAGCAACTCAAGTGTTGGGAAAAGGGGGCAGGGCTGAAATGTGCCATCTACACAAGGCATCTCTCCTTTTGTCTCCATTTTATACCTTCAAAATAATTATGCACTGCAAGTTATTTTCTGGGACAGAGAGACTCCCATAATGTACTTTTAAATGCCCTGAAGAAGAAAAAAGGCTGTGTGTCAGAATCTAATTGACAGAGAGAAATTGTTTTTACATTGTTTTTGTGCATTGACAGCCAACATTTAGGGTTTTTTTTTTTTTTTTTTAAGGAAATGAGTGCATGTTTTTATGCTCAGAAAACGCTATTTCCTCCCTTGTAAAATGAGTGCTTTTTGGACAAAAAATTATTGCCTATGTCCACAGGCTCCCCAAAGCACAGCATTTTGGTTGACTGATACAATAACAAACTTCCTGCTTTGTAAAGTAAGTCCTATTGAATATTTCAATATCCTTCTTTTATTAAAAGGAAACTGGGAGGTCATCTTTCCTCACCTTCGTTTTACAGATAAAAAATAGAAACTTTGAGAAGGTTGTCAACTCTCAGGAGTACTTACAGCTCTTTAGAGGCTGATTGGACTATGCCATTGTCACATTCTGTGAAAAAGTGGAAATGTTAGTTGCTCAGTCATGTCAGACTCTTTGCAACCCCGTGGACTGTAGCCTGCCAGACTCCTTTGTCCATTGAATTCTTTAGGCAAAAACAATGGAGTGGGTTGCCATTTCCTTCTCCAGGGGGTCATCCCGACCCAGGGATCAAAACCAGGTTTTACATATTGAAAGTGGATTCTCTACCATCTGAGCCACCAGGGAAGCCTACTTCTGATTATATTTTTTCTGTAAACCTCCATATACATATGGGCTTCAGTTCAGTCTCAGGAACCACGGGTTTGATCCCCAGGTCGGGAAGATCCCTTGGAGGAGGAAATGGCAACCCACTCCAGTGTTCTTGCCTGGGAAATCCCATGGACAGAGGAGCCTGGAGGACTGCAGTCCATGGGGCCTCAGAGTCAGGCACACGGAAACCACTTACCATGGGAAAGGGAAATTTGGAGTGAGAATGGGGTGATGCTACAGAATGTGTGTAGACAACATGAATTTGTAACTTTGATTAAAAAAAAAGTAAACCCAACAAAATAAATGATCATTCTCATGCTCTAATGACAAACAATGAAATCATCCTGAGGCCCACATATACACAGAGTTCTCTCAAGAGTTTTTTCCCCATGTCACATTTATCAAAATATGGCATTAGACTGAAAGCTCTTATGAGTTAGGACAGCACATGGCCTTGGACTAATAACTTAACCACTGAGGAATCCGTTTTTCCACCTATTTTAATTTGTGGAACATACATTTTGTTACAAAATGATATTGTATCCAAACTCTGAATTGCACTGAAGAATGGGTTTCATTACTTATATTAACAATTACCTATGCCTTTCTCGGGGGCTTCCTGGTGGTTCAGAGGTAAAGAATTCGCCTGCCAGTTCAGGAGACGTAAGAGACAAGGGTTTGATCCTTGGGTAACGAAGATCCCCCGGAGAAGGAAATAACAACCCACTCCAGTACTCCTGATCGGGAAATCCCATGAACAGCAGAGACTGGCAAGCTACAGTCCACAGGGTCGCAAAGAGTGGGACAGACAGCGACTAACCCAGCCAACCAATGCCTTTTTCTTCCTCTGTGCCTCTCTTGTCCCTTTGCTCTCGCTTTCTCTTTCTGCGGTGTTATGCTTGATTATCACTCCTACCAAATGAGACAGGCAGGATGGGAGTACACCAGTATTGACACTGTATCAGAAGATGATACAATACATGGTGAATCCAAATAAAAATTACTAAGAAGTATTCTGTTGGAAGGAAGGCAATGTAGTAAGAATTTGAACCCAACTGCTGCTGCTGCTAAGTTGCTTCAGTCGTGTCCGACTCTGTTCGACCCCATAGACGGCAGCCCACCAGGCTCCCCTGTTCCTGGGATTCTCCAGGCAAGAACACTGGAGTGGGTTGCCATTTCCTTCTCCAATGCATGCAAGTGAAAAGTGAAAGTGAAGTCACTCAGTCGTGTCTGACTCTTCGCGACCCCATGGCCTGCAGCCCACCAGGCTCCTCCGCCCATGGGATTTTCCAGGCAAGAGTACTGAATGGGTTGCCATTGCCTCCTCTGTTTAACTCAGTTGAATGGGTTCAAATCTCAGCTCCATCTCTGAGTAGCTCTGTGATCTTAAACAAGTTACTTAACTTCTCTCTGTGCTCCTACTTGTAAATCTCTAAATAAGGTTAATAATAGAATTTCCTAAAATTGTTGCAAAAATAAGATGATTTGATGTTTTAAAATTCTTAAAACAATGTCTGAAGTACAGCTAACACACACTGATGTTAATTTCATTATTACTGACTTCAACAAATAACCATTTGGTTGCTATATGGCTGGGAATGAAGGAGAGAGCTAGTTTCATGAGAAAGAACTACAAATTCCATTAATATATTAAAATAGCATTTTCTCTGTACTAATGGAGCTCTTTATTCCCTTTACTAATAGAGGTATATTGCTGGTGCAAGAAAGCATAGACTTTTTATTCCTACAGTATTAAGATCTTGGTTCCTTATGACTGCAGATATTTAGCTTTTGGTTAATTGATAATACTAAAGTAAGTAGAGTTCATACATTTCCCCTAGATACTTAGTAAACATGAGTTTACAGTGATAACATGATCCAGGAGACCTTAACATAAGAAGATTACTTTTTCTTCTTGCTGCTTGTTAATTTTCAGGATTTAATTGCACAGCTTAAAAGTAATGTGTATCTTGCAAAGAAAATATTTACAAAGGGCAGGTAAGAGAACACACACAAGAACTGATCGTGTACAAAATCAGCATTCCACATGCTATCACTCACAGTATGACTGGAAGTGGTCAGTACACAGATAGGCACTGATAAATTTCTGTTTGAAAATGGTAATAGCCTTCTCAGAGGTCATTCTAGTTCCAATCACTCTTACACCCACCTGCCCACAAAACCCTATCAGATACGGTTACAAACATAGCAGTACCCTGCTCAAACATCTTCAGCGGCTCCCCATCTGCTGTAAGAATTTCATATGCTTGATCCAAGGCACAGCACAACGTGACCCGCACTTGCTAATAGGCACAGAACACAGCTGGGCTTGGCTTTGCAAGATACTGAAACAGAGCAGGACCCTGTGGTCTTTGCCCTCCCCACCCCTATATCTTCTGCCTGCCTTTTAGAAAACCTTAGTCAAAGAAAATCAGAGAAGTAAGAAACATGTCAACAAAGGAAAACAGTCAAAGGAGACTAAATTCTAACAATGTAGTCATTAAGCCTAGTCAAGGAGCTTAAGTTCCTTCTCAAGGATGATAGATGATATTCTGAGCCATATCCAATGAGTTGTCTTTATAGATACTGAAACCTCAGGTGGAAGAAGTTAACTACATGATGACCAGACCACATCCACCACATAAGCTGTCACAATTCCCAGAAGTAGCTTCAAAGAAAAAATGGACCCTGGAACTGAAGGTTAACTATACCGAAAACCATCAAGATGCCACTGGTCAGACCACTGATGACCAATCTGAAGATGACTGTGCTATTTCTGCATATAATCCCCTCTCTCACTTCTGTCTATATAAGCTCTTGCCCCCCTGGTTGCCAGGGTGGGGGAAGGGGGGTGTTGGCCTTTGGACAGATGTTCACCCACCCCTGCCCCCGAACTTTCCTTTCCACCAACCCAGCCTGTTTATTGGCTTTAAAGAAGCAAGCAGCCAGACCCCTTCCTCTCTTGGTAATATCACCAAAGCAGAATATTTTTGACTCTTCTTAATTGCACCCTATAACTATAGTCATCTCAAAGCCTACAGTAAGGCTTTAATCCACAATATTTGCCCACACGAGTCTACATGATAGCCCACCTCTGACTTTTACCGAGTTACACTAATTCTTTACTTATTAAATCAAAGAGCATTTGATTTAATAAGTAATCAAAAATAAATAAATCAAAGAGCATATCTTCACAAAGCCTCAGATTTTCCTTCACAACACTTTTACAGTGTTTTTGTAGCTATTAATATTTTTTAATTCTTATGTTGTCATGGATTATCTATAGCTATCAAAAGATGGTAGTTTCACGGAGGACAAACTCTTAAAGTTGTCTTTTAAAAAAGTAATTCATAGAACTCGGTAAAATGCTTTGAACATAAACCATTTTTAATACTTACTGAATTAAACTGAGTTATAGTGACCACACTTACCCAAATTTGCCTTCTTAAAATAGTCAGAGATTAATTTTTCAAGCAGTAAACCTGTCTATCATTATATAAATGATTTTCTAATACCAAATGTGTAAAAACCTAACAATGATTAAGTTAATCTTAGAGACAGTGCGCCACTCATTAACCCTGAAAAATCATTACTGAAAACCTTATTTTATGTGTTAGTTACTAAACTAAAACAAGTGATTGGGTTATCACATTAGAACTACATGAATCAGAGGTCTTATCTACTTTTGGTTTTCTTTTGCTGTTGTAACAAATCACCACAAACACAGTGACTTAAACACAACACAATTTTTATCTTACCATTCAGAAGTCAGAAGTCTGAAATAGGTTTCACTGGGCTAAAATCAAGGTGTCAACAGGGCTGCATTCCTTTTGGGAGAGTGAGGAAAGAATCCATAACCTTGGCTTTTCTAACATCTGAAGGCTGCTTTCATTCCTCACCTGTGGTCCTAGTCCCTATTTTCAAAGCCAGCAGCAAAGTTAGGAATCTGAGTCCTTACCATTCTCCCCTTACTATAGTTCTCACTTATCTGCATCCTCTTATATATAAGTAGGCTTCAGTCCGAGGTCTTGTGATTATCTCAGACCAGTCCTGATGATCCACGTTAATTACCCTGCGGCAAAATCAGCTGATTCACAATCATCTTAATTACACCTGCAGCCTTAGTTCTTCTGTGCCCTTTCTGTTGTCGTTCAGTCACTGAGGAGTCGTGTCTGACTCTTTGCAACCTCAAGGGCTTCACCAGGCCAGGACTCCCTGTCCCTCACTATTTCCTGGCGTTTGCCCAAATTCATGTCCATTGACTTGGCGATGTCATCCAACCATCTCATCCTCTGTCTCCCCCCTTCTCCTCCTGCTCTCAATCTTTCCCAGCAAAAGCATCTTTTCCAATGAGTCAGCTCTTCGCATCAGGTGGCTAAAGTATTGCAGCTTCAGCATCATTCCTTCCAATGAGCATTCAGGACTGATCTCCTTCAGAATGGACTGGTTGGATCTCCTTGCAGTCCAAGGGACTCTCAGGACTCTTCTCCAGCACCACAATTCAAAAGCATCAATTCTTCGGCATTCTAGGGCATAACATATACACAGATACTGAGATTTGAGATGTGGACATATTAATGCTTAAAGGCCAATATTCTGCTTACCACAGCTAGTATCAAGCTTTACTAATGGATTTAAAGGAAACAAGCAACAGAGAGGCACAGGTGAACCAGGTCAGCCACCCATATAACTCCCCAAGTCCTTAGCACTCTCCATATTCACTCTCTGGCCCATTCAGAACAGAAGGCACCTCTAAGCAAGTTGTATAGGTTATTTTCACAGCAAGCGAGGAGCATTTCTATTGTTAAACATCTCCAATTTGTACTCAGATCATTTAATGGCTTTCATGATACCCTCCTGGCTTTCCTGGTAGCTCAGACAGTAAAGAATCTGCCTACACTACACGAGACCTGGGTTCGATACCTGGGTCAGGAAGATCCCCTGTAGAAGGGAACGGCAAGCTACTCCAGTATTCTTGCCTGGAGATTTCCATGGACAGAGGAGTCTGGCAGGCTACAGTCCATGGGGTCTCAAAGAGTCAGACACGACTGACCAACTAACCCGTTTATATCTTCCAGGGAAACTTGCTTCATAAATCTATCATATAAAATGATTCTTAAAACAAGGATACTCTGTCAAAAACTTTCTACTGCTAAGTACTGTTTCCCTAGCCAATGGCATTAGTCTATTTACTATGACATGCTGATGCTAAAAGGGTACAATTATGTGAAGACAGAACCTCGTTTTTGAGGAGCTCAGTTTTAGTAGAAATAAATAAGGAACTTCAAAATCAGACTATGTGTGCTATGTGCTGCTAAAGAAACAGGACTCAA
The DNA here is from genome assembly GCA_006410675.1 of Oreotragus oreotragus. NCBI lineage: Eukaryota > Metazoa > Chordata > Mammalia > Artiodactyla > Bovidae > Oreotragus > Oreotragus oreotragus. Next base: position 259,930 of record SJYX01000235.1, on the reverse strand, counting down.
TGTGAAATAATGGCGAGCCATTTAAAAAATATTTAGTCAGATATGATTAGAAGGTGGGCCTACATGGAGATGGGCTTCCCAGGTGGTGATAGTGGTAAAGAACCCACCTGCCAATGCAGGAGACATAAGAGATGTGGGTTTGATCCCTGAGTGGGGAAGATCCCCCTGGAGGAGGCCATGGCAACTCACTCCAGTATTCTTGCCTGGAAAATTGCATGGACAAAGGAGCCTACAGGCTACAGTCCACAGGGTTGCAAAGAGTCAGATACGACTGAAGCAACTTTGCACACATGTTATACAGAGATAGGAAAATACACTCAAAATTTTACTAAGTAAAGAGGAATGCAACTGCATCCTAAGGAAAGCAGAGAGTGTGGAAATGAGAGAAAAGTCATTGGGAAATGAACATGATATTAAATGTTGGCAAGAAGGTGGAGCAATTGAAATTCTCACACGTTTCTCATGGGAAAGCAAATCATGGAATATTTATCAATGGAATACTATTCAACAATTCAAAGACTAAACCACCGATACAGGCAACAAGATGGATAAAGCTCAAAAGTCACCCTGCTGAGTGAAAGGCAATACAAAGGATTACAAACTGCATAGTTTCACCTGCTTTAAAACATAGAAAAGGAAAAGTACAATGACAGAGAGTTGGTCAGTGATTGTCAGAGGCCAATGGTATAGGGAAAACACTAACTGCAGAAGGATATACGGGAAATGTTCAGAAAATCAAAATATTCTCTATCATGATCATGGTGGTAATTACAGAAATCACATATTTGTCAAGACAATAAACTGTACTTTAAAAAGAATACATTTTATTTTATTAAATTATACTTTTAAAATGCTTGTTAAAGAAAATTAAGCACATTATGGGAAATACTTTGCATATACATCAAAGAAAAATATTAACTCAAGGCTAGAAATAATATTTAAGTCTTGCTGCAGAGCAATCATAGTCACTGGTGATGCATAAATGTATTCCTCTAGATTATAATTTAATCCACTGGATATTATGCCCATGTCTGATTAACCCATCATTTTATTTTGTATGTACTTTTAAAAATTAAAATGACTGAATTGCTTCTCTAGTGTATCATCAGATCATACAGGCATTCCTTCATTTTTCACAATATAAAATAATAAAATTTTTAAAAGGAAGTTGAGACCTGTGTCCATTTGCAGAAAGCAGTAAAGGAAATAAAAAACTAGAATTCTCAAATTCAGTGTGAACTCTATTGACCTTTGTGAATTTTTTATTATATTCTTACTTTTCTCCTACTTGTCCTTCATAAAAGGACCTTCACTTTTATGAAGGCTTTGATCTCTTAAGAATTATTCACTTTTTAAATCACTTCGTTTTTATTAATATCCTATCATCTCCAAACATGCATACAGACACACACACATTTCACAGACACACACAATTAACAGTCTATATATATCTTCAGGAGGAAATTTCATAGGCTTTAACCATTGTTTTTGAAGGTTGAATAATTACTTGGAATCTTGAAACTATTTCAAAATAGAGTTGCTAAGGTTTCAAAAAAAATCTCAACTGAGAAATCTATAAAATAGAATGTGTTTCTCTGTTAATTAACCATCTAATGAATAACCTATGATCCCTTCTCAAGTGAATAGCTTGTTGTTTCAGAAATTTCATCTCCACCTAGTCAGAAGAATGCAAGAGACAATCTCTTCCTTTGCTTAGGAAATTAATTGCTCTCAAGATATGGTGACCCCATATTTTCATGTTTGGAGTACAAAGATAGCTGATAGTTGATGTATGAATATTCTGAGTAGATGGAATCTAAGTAGATTATCAAGTAGTTGAAATTGGCATTACAGTATTTGTGATTTTAAGGACACCTAAATTTTATGTTCTTCATGTCTTATGATGTGGGGTGGGAGGTGGGAGGGGGGTTCATGTTTGGGAGTTCGTGTAAAAAAATAAATAAATACAAAAAAAAATAAATAAAATTTCCACTGTATTTTAAATACAGCTCCTCCCAACAAATAATTATTCACTGTTAATATCCTTGAAAAAATTGACATCATTTGTGAAATGTGTTCCTGAAACAAAAGAAAATTGGTAGGCCATTATTAGCTACTAAATCTAAGTAAAGATTAGGTTATAAGATTCAGTTCAGTTCAGTCGCTCAGTCGTGTCCGACTCTTTGCGACCCCGTGAATCGCAGCACGTCACGCCTCCCTGTCCATCACCAGCTCCCGGAGTTCACTCAGACTCACGTCCATCGACTCAGTGATGCCTTTCAGCCATCTCATCCTCTGTCGTCCCCTTCTCCTGCTGCCCCCAATCCCTCCCAGCATCAGAGTCTTTTCCAATGAGTCAGCTCTTCGCATGAGGTGGCCAAAGTATTGGAGTTTCAGCTTCAGCATCAGTCCTTCCAAAGAACACCCAGGGCTGATCTCCTTCAGAATGGACTGGTTGATTAGCACCCACAAAACTATACAGCACACAAAGCAAGTTATAGAATGAAAGGAGCAGAGAGTAATAAACTCATGGCACAAACTTTTGCATTTTGACTTGTCTCAATTAGCATATTTGATGTATTTGTCAATAATAACTTTTAATAATACTTATTCCTATTCTCTAATGCCTTCCCTTCTCTAGCTGAAAAAATTTCCAGCATTTGCAATTAGTGACCAACTCTTCTTTCATAAAAGAAAGAAAAGTTCTCTCTTAACATATCCATTATTTCTCACTCTTTCTCAGCCTCTGACCATTTCATTTCTGTCTCTTCTTCTAATTGCTTCTAATCCTTCTGCTGCTGAAACTAGACATTCCTCAAATTTTTTCACAGCTTTATTTTTCGTTTCAATCTTCCAGCTTGCACAGCCTGACCATTTCAACATTATGACTATCATAATATGAAGGACTCCAAAATTTATAGTTCCCCAAATTAACCACTCTTTCCAATTGTATTATGATATGTCCAGCCCCTTGTAGGACTTTAATATCAATCTCCAAGTACCACAGGTATTTCAAACTCATGTACAAGATAAATTAGCAATTTCTCCTTCTCAGTCCAGTTCCTAGTCCTAAATTTCTATTCTCTTCAAAAATACCAAATTCTTTCTGCTGTCCAAACTCAGAATCATATCCTCTTATTTCTGTCATTCCTCACAATCAGTCATTGCAGCCTTGTTGGCTCTCTTTTTTCCTATTTCTAGGACCACCTTTCTCTTATAGGTTGTTAGCTGAGCTGTTAAATGAACTTCTGATTTTTTTTTTAATTTATTTTTTTATTGAAGGAAAACTGCTTTACAGAACTTCATTGTTTTCTGTCAAACTTCGACATGAATCACCCTTCAGTCCAGTTCAGTTCTGTCACTCAGTCATGTCCGACTCTTTGCGACCCCATGAATCACAGCATGCCAGGCCTCCCTGTCCATCACCAACTCCCGGAGTTCACTCAGACTCGCGCCCATCGAGTCTGTGATGCCATCCAGCCATCTCATCCTCTGTTGTCCCCTTCTCCTCCTGCCCCCAATCGCTCCCAGCATCAGAGTCTTTTCCAATGAGTCAACTCTTCGCATGAGGTGGCCAAAGTACTGGAGTTTCAGCTTTAGCATCATTCCTTCCAAAGAAATCCCAGGGCTGATCTCCTTCAGAATGGACTGGTTGGATCTCTTTGCAGTCCAAGGGACAGCCATAGGTATACATATATCCCCTCCCTTTTGAACCTCCCTCCCATCGCCCTCCCCATCTGATTTATTTTTTTAACATTTAGTTTCTCTCCTCTGTAATGAAAACAGTTCATGGTCATAGGACTAAATCTCTACTTGTGATTTACTTACTTTTTGAAAAAATCTAAATGACTTCCCTTGTTGATGAATATAGTGCACACTCTCTTACTGGATATTTGGTGATGTTTGAATGGGTTCTCAATTTCCATTCTTTTTTCTTTAATTGGAGTGTAGCTGCTTTACAATATTGTGTTAGCTTCTGCTGTACTACAAAGTAAATCAGCTCTATATATGCATATATCCCCTCGCTCTTGAGCCTGTCTCCCACCTCCCTTCTCCCCTCCCCCCATCTCACCCATCTAGGTCATCACAGAGCACGGAGTTGAGCTTCCTGAGTTTCCACATCGGCTTCCCTCTAGCTATCTATTTTACACATGGCAGTATATATATGTCAATTGCAATATCTCCCCATTCTCCGCCTCTTTCCCTACCCCATGTCTACATGTCTGTTCTCTATGTTTTTAGCCTTCTCCCACTCTACTAGTCTACCTTCATTAAAATCCACCTGGATTACTCACAAATCTTTGCACATATGTTTCATTTTTTAATCCCCATGCCTTTGCACATATGGATTTTCCATCCAGCATAATTTCTCCCATTTCCGTTAGCTGAAATCCTACCCATATCTCATTTTAAATGGGGCTTTCTTCATAAAGCTGTCTTTATTCTCTGATGAAAAAGGATCTTTCTCAACACAAAGTTTTCATAGACATTTCCACCAGTGCCTTCTGCCTAGAGTATAAGTGTGCCTTATCTTCCCTACTAGCTTACAACACTCTGAAGGGAGGCACCCAGTCTTATTTTTGTATCACCCTACAAACATGGTTACAATATGCATGAACTGTTTAAATAAAACAGAAAGGGTAAGAGAGGCCAGAAAGATCTGTGAAAATATGTGATCAATACAAAGACAAGAGCTACTGATATAACAGCAATAAATCATATGATCCCTCTAATATATTGCCAGCATGGCTCTAGGCACTGGTAAACACATTTTACCATAATTTGAAGTGACTTGAGTATGGTAGTCTAGATGTTGTCTTATTTTTCTTGTGAGTTTGATTTTTTTTTTTTTTTTTTTGAGGAAATGCCAGCCAAGTTGCTCGGTAAATAATAAAATTACAGGTGGCATTAGGTTCTCCCTTCCTTTCAAATTTTTCCACTGATAATTTCCATTAAATGAATTTTGTGGACAATTCTTCAGCATATAATGTACATTTGGAGTTCTAAAGGAGCCAATAAGATATTTTGTTCATAGAAATGATGAGCAAGGAGGGGGAAACAGTTCAATAGCCAAATTGAGTCTATAGAATAGAAGGTCTGTAGTGCCTCAGGAGAAGCAATAGAGCAAGTTAGTTAAACTTGGATCCTCTGAAGCTGGACTGTCTGACTTTGAATCTATGATTCAGTTTTACCTAGTTTTATGACCATGATCAAGTTCCTTAGTCTTGCAAAGCCTCAATTCTGTAAAACAGCAGTAATAACATAACTCATGAAGTTGATGGAAAAATTAAATGATTTAACACATATTAAGGGTCTAGGATACTACCTGGAATGTAGCATGTCTTAAAAATTACCTGTCATTTTTTTCTATCCTTTTTTTTTGTTCAGATTTAACTATGTTTACATTTTATAAATGCCAGAATAATCAAGATTATAAAAATTTTGAAAGATGTGAAAAATAAGAGAAAGGTCTCTGAAGTCTTTTTAACCAATCTTGAAAAAATCATATTAAAATGTTGGCATATGTTATCATTTTAATATTTTGTTGGCACCTTTTATAACATTCATATATCTCTGATAACAAACTTAACTCACCTTACAATTCAACTGTTCAGAGAAAATGTAAATTTACCCATTTTACACAGTGAATCTAGTCTTCCTCATGCATCCCCAACAACTACCTTGCAGAATAAAACAAGTCTTGGTGTCCAATCTGATGTACAGCTTAGTCTCATCCCATAGTTCAGATGGGTTGACCTTTGCATGGGCAGCTTTGAGCACCTCTCAGTATATGTGTTCTGTGCTTAGAGAAAAATAATGCTAATTCAATCACTAGGATTTCTTACTCATAGGTTCTTCAAAAATAGCTTATATTCAAGATGGTATTTGGGTACGAGGACTGGGAGGGAAAGGGGTATGACTGTTGAAGCCTCATGGTATAAAAAAGAATCAAGATTATCTAGATTCTACCTCTTCTAGTCTCTTATCATTTCAAAAACTCCTTGTTCAATCAGATTCCACTTGTAAATAACATCTGTGACTGGTAGGATTATGAGCCATTCCTAAAACTTGGCGATTCTCAAGGATCATTAGTATTCATACATACTACTATCTGCATTTTTCCATTTTTCTCTTTCCACAGTCTGCATATTTATTTTTTGATATGGATATTGGCTTTCATTTTCTTTCTAACAGATGCTGATTTGTATACAGCAAAGCTAATGGTATTTTCATAATAATTAAAATCTAATTATACTTTATCATTGTTTATAAACATTTTATTTTTAGTTGTTTTACTTGGATTTCCCCAAGATTGATAGTATAGCTTTTATTGAGGTGACTGCAGAGCTAGCAGGATTATCAAGGGAGCAGCTCTCCTGCTGCCTCCTGTATTCTAGTGCGGAACGCAGAGACCTAACAGAGCTGGACCTCAGGCTCTGGGAGAGGTCCCCAGACTTTAAGCTGTAAGTCTTAAACCTGAGTGCTTAAGAATATAATCATTCCTCTAAAAGGTGGAATGAAATTGGAGTTCAAACTTTTCAACTGTAGTTGACAGAGAAGCACAGAACCTGTGGACATCGTCTCAGATCCTCAGAGCTCTCTAGAGAAGCAAGCCTTCAAGAAATTAGTCTAAATTTTACCTCTTGCAAGACTTCCCTGGTGGCTTGGATGGTAAAGCGTCTGTCTACAATGCGGGAGATCCGGGTTCAATCCCTGAATCGGAAAGATCTCCTGGAGAAGACAATGGCAACCCACTCCAGTACTCTTGCCTGGAAAATCCCATGGACGGAGGAGCCTGGTAGGCTACAGTCCATGGGGTCACAAAGAGTCGGACACAACTGAGCGACTTCACTTTCTTTCCTCCCTTCTTGCATTACCTCTCTAAATAACTGCTTTCTCCCTATTCTTTTAAACATTTGCCAATTATTTTTTTGTCTTGCTTAATGACATTGGCAAGTATCTACAAAAAAAAACAATGTAAAAAAAAATGGTGATTAATAATTTTTCAGTTTTTTCTAACAATGTTTTATCACTGAACACTTAAGAACCATATACATGACTATAATTACTAGCTCTATATGTGTGTATATATATATATATTCATAAGTTGTCTTATATATTTTCCCAAAACTTGATTCTATTTGATTGCTTTCTCTTGGTGTTGTTTAACTTACTGCATGATCACTTCTATTTTCTATAACTGAAAGTTAGGTTTAGAAGCTTAACAAAGAGTTTCAAAGTTTTGTTTGAAGTTCTTGCAGGTTTTTTTGTTTGTTTGTTTGTTTTCAAAAAAGTCTGAAGTTTTGGAGTGTTTGCTTATCATAATGTATATATAAAGTTTTATCAGGAACAAAGAAGGAATTTTAGCCAAAGCCTTTCCTGTGTATCAAAAGAATTATATGGTTTTTATTCTTTAAGTGTGGTAAATTGTACTAAAATATTTCCTCATATTAAACCATATTTGGACACCTTAGGATAAACCCTACTGGAGTTATATTGAGTTATATTTAATATTTAGCTCTATTGTATATATTTTTAAATATTAGTCTTTAGAATTGTGTCATATTTGTTGAATTTTGCCATCTTAGACACATGACTTTACAACAAGAAACAGAAAGCAGAACTTTTTCTCTTTTTTGCCTATTTTGGTGGAATCATTCAGTTGACATAAAAATTAGATGTTCTGATATTAGATTGACAAAGTTAAAACATAGTTATCTGAACTGTGTGACGTTTCTAACTCAGACAAATTTTTTTAGTTTTTTCCTCTGGTTATTTTATTTTTGTGTTTCTTTTTTTTTTTTTTTCCATTCTTAGGTCCATTTTACATATTCCAATTTTGAATACAACATAACTTAACTATCTTGGATATCAATTCACCAACAGAGTTGGATGAAATAAAATATTATCTTAAAATTATCAGGAACATTTATGCAACATTTTCTCTTTTTCTCTTGCATGGGTGAGTGGTTTGAATTCTTTTTTTCCCTAAAAATAAGCTGTTGGCAATTCTATCATTTCTATTTCCTGATTAATTTATGCTTTTCTCTTCATTAATTTTTTTCCCATTTGTGTTCCTTAGGTTCACTGTGTTGTTTTTTCACCACTTAATAGATTTTATTCATTATTTTTGCTTGCAATAAAAATTTTGAGGTTATTATTCACTATTTAATAAATACTCTGAAACTGTGGGGTTTTCATTCCTTTTGCTACAAGAGTTCTTTAGAAAAGAAAGGCATTAAAATGTCAAATGCTTTGGTATTTTTGTTTCTTAAAAAATTTGACATTTATTTTTCACTTTATTAGATTGTGGTTTTAGAATATGATCTAAAGTATTTTTCCTTTTTGGAATTTAAAGAGTATTTCTTTTTGGCTAATATGTGATTACATTTTTTGTAAAATGCTCCAGGGGCCATTGAAAAAATATTCTCTTTTTATTACAGCTTTTAACATATGTGTTTACTTATTGATTAGAATATATCAATCTTTCACAGTATTGCTTAGATTTTCATGTAGCAACACCATATATATGTGTATATATATGATATTTCAAGGACAAAAAAATTATCTCTTTAATTCTCTCTCTCCCGTTGCTCTTCCATCTGTTTCTCATTTCATTTCCCACAATACTTTCTTCAGGTATTCTGATGTGTCAGTGGAATAGAAAGGCTCATTGAGAACTTATTTATCACAATTTTAAAGGTACCATGGTCCCATTTAATAATTTTTTTCTAAAATTATATTTTGGGTAACCTTGATATTCCCTTTTTGTTTATATATGCTAATTATATCTTAGACCATTATTTCAAATTTCTAAGTTATTGTGGAAAACTTGCTAACATAATTTGGAATTATTTATGAGTTCATATGAGTTTATTGTGCATTCACTATTCACGTAATATTCCTTCCACTGGTATTTTTTGTTTTCATTGCTCACAGGAGTAGAAATGGTTTTTAATACTATTAGAGATTGTGTTTATACATTTAAATAAAATAGTTACGTGCCTATGTATCAATGTACCATCTTCAGAAAATCTGTGGAGAGGATACCATACCATCTAAGAGAGACTGGGAAACTACAGGAAGCCCGCTGCTTCTCTTCCTTGTAACTTTCCACCCTAGCTTTTGTAGTTACATTTGAGGTTTCCTTTCAGCCTGTTATTTTCAAATCATAACTATCTTAAGATACAATTCAAGAATTGTCCTTTGTGTAACAATATTAGCCATGTTTACTTACATAATTCGTTTGTATTATTTCTATTTTAAAGGAATTTTGTGCTCATCTCTGGTGTTTTGTCAGCATTCGTATTCATGAGTTGTGTTTTCATGTACATTTTTTGAAATATGCTAATACATTCAAATCCCCAACTCCCTCCAGCCAGTTCCTGTCTTCACAGATAACTAACGGGATGAGTCTTTGTGCTTGAATGAGGGGCATGTATGCATATGGTATACATATACTCACATAATCAAAAAGACAGTTTAACCAGAAATGAGACTCTTCCACTTATGACATGGCTTGTATGACATGGTTCAAGCTGTTTAACCTATTTGAGCTTTAGTTTTTTCATCTTTAAACAGGAAATCCTTTATTCATTTATTGTCCGAATATTGAGTGAGCTCTCTCTGTGTCAAGTTCTGCGGTAGATACTGAAGATAAAACAGGAAATAATACAGATGTGTTGCTTATGGTGTAACAAAGCAGTGACAGTACGTGCCTTAAAGAGTGATCTGAAATGGATAAGAAGTGTTTTGTAAGTCTTGGCTATTATAAGTACATTCTTTGCTTTCTCTTTTCACACAACTCAGCATTGTACATATTAGTCTATTTTTGATTTTTTTTTTCATTTAAAAATATGTCATGGAGATATTTCCATACTCTACATCAACACTTTTATGATTATATTTTATAGCTAAATAAAATCCATTGTGTGGTGTACCATAATTTATATAACTAGTCCCCTACTGAGAACTGTTTAGGTTTCATGAAATATTTTGGTATTAAAAATAGAGATTGCTACGGTCAGGGCAACAATGTCCCCTGACAGAGAACAGTAGGAAGGACAGTGTGGGATGAATTGAGAGAATAGCATGGAAACATACACATTACCATGTGTAAAACAGATAGCGAGTGGGAATTTGCTGTGTGAGCTCAACACAGTGCTCTGTGACAACTTGGAGGGGTGGGAGATGGGTGGGGATTTCAGGTGGCTGAGTCATGTTGATGAATGGCAGAAACCAGCATGGTGTTGTAAAGCAATTCTCCTCCAATTAAAAGAGAAAAGGATTGCTGCAGTTACTAATGTTTTTAGTTTGTACATAACTGGATACATTGTAGGTGTTCGATTGTTGGATGCCAAAGTTTGTGATGTGTAATTTTAGTAGACAATACTTCCACACAACAGGACTGTACCAATTTACATTCTTATAGGCAATAAATGGATGTGGCTTTTCTCTTCACCCTCACCCACAGCAGAGTCTATTAACTTCTTGCATTGTGGATGACCTAAAAGGTGACAAGTGGTATCTCAATATAGATTTACTCATTTTTGTTTTGACTCATAGACAAAGGTTTGAGGATATTTCCACACACCTAAAATCCAAATTGTCTTCCCTTTTTCTTTGCTATCTTTTCATAGCCTTTTACATTTTTAATATTTGTTTATTGATCTTTACTTTTCAATTTGGAGGAATACTTTATATGTGAGGGAAATTAGACTACCGTCTATGAATTACAGATAGTTTTACCCCACCTGAATTTTTTATTTAGTTGTGATGAATTTAGGCTTTTTGATTGCTGTTTTTATTGGTTAAGTAGTGGAAAATTTTAATCGTTTCTCTTATTGAGTCTGGTTTTTCTGTCACAGAATGATCTTTCTTGTTCTTATAACTTTATTCACAGATTCTTATAGTAATTTCATGGTCTTATTTCTAGCTTTACATTTTTGTTCATTTGGAAGGTACTCTGGTATAAAATAAGAGACATAGAAGAAAACTTTTCAGCCTAGATGACTACCAAGAGTCCCAACACATTTGGTTTTAAGATATAATTTTTTTTACCAAGTTGTGATATTTATCATTTAGTAAATTCCCATTTGATTAGGGCCTGTTTCTGGACTTTTTAATGTGATTCCATTGATGTGTTTATTTATTTATGAGTAATGTGACACTGTTTGAATCACTGAACCTACATCTGATAACACCTTCTTACTCTTCCTTTCCAGAATTTTCCTATTTATTCTTGTTAGTTTTTTTTAATGTATTTTAAGAATTACCTGTCTCTCAAATTATTGAGTCAGTTAATTTCTTATTATGACACATTAAATGTAAAAGTTAATTTAGGGATAACTGATAACTTTGTAATGTTTATTCCCATTAAAGTGTATACTGTTTCTCTTTAACCAAGAAAACAGTGAATTTTGCCTGTAGCTCAGAAGGCAAAGAATCTGCCTGCAATGCAAGAGACCAGTTCGATTCCTGGGTCAGGATGATCCTCTGGAGAAGGGAATGAAATCCTTAGGTTTCATGAAATATTTTGGTATTAAAAATAGAGATTGCTACGGTCAGGGCAACAATGTTCCCTGACAGAGAACAGTAGGAAGGACAGTGTGGGACGAATTGAGAGAATAGCATGGAAACATACACATTACCATGTGTAAAACAGATAGCGAGTGGGAATTTGCTGTGTGAGCTCAACACAGTGCTCTGTGACAACTTGGAGGGGTGGGAGATGGGTGGGGATTTCAGGTGGCTGAGTCATGTTGATGAATGGCAGAAACCAGCATGGTGTTGTAAAGCAATTCTCCTCCAATTAAAAGAGAAAAGGATTGCTGCAGTTACTAATGTTTTTAGTTTGTACATAACTGGATACATTGTAGGTGTTCGATTGTTGGATGCTAAAGTTTGTGATGTGTAATTTTAGTAGACAATACTTCCACACAACAGGACTGTACCAATTTACATTCTTATAGGCAATAAATGGATGTGGCTTTTCTCTTCACCCTCACCCACAGCAGAGTCTATTAACTTCTTGCATTGTGGATGACCTAAAAGGTGACAAGTGGTATCTCAATATAGATTTACTCATTTTTGTTTTGACTCATAGACAAAGGTTTGAGGATATTTCCACACACCTAAAATCCAAATTGTCTTCCCTTTTTCTTTGCTATCTTTTCATAGCCTTTTACATTTTTAATATTTGTTTATTGATCTTTACTTTTCAATTTGGAGGAATACTTTATATGTGAGGGAAATTAGACTACCGTCTATGAATTACAGATAGTTTTACCCCACCTGAATTTTTTATTTAGTTGTGATGAATTTAGGCTTTTTGATTGCTGTTTTTATTGGTTAAGTAGTGGAAAATTTTAATCGTTTCTCTTATTGAGTCTGGTTTTTCTGTCACAGAATGATCTTTCTTGTTCTTATAACTTTATTCACAGATTCTTATAGTAATTTCATGGTCTTATTTCTAGCTTTACATTTTTGTTCATTTGGAAGGTACTCTGGTATAAAATAAGAGACATAGAAGAAAACTTTTCAGCCTAGATGACTACCAAGAGTCCCAACACATTTGGTTTTAAGATATAATTTTTTTTACCAAGTTGTGATATTTATCATTTAGTAAATTCCCATTTGATTAGGGCCTGTTTCTGGACTTTTTAATGTGATTCCATTGATGTGTTTATTTATTTATGAGTAATGTGACACTGTTTGAATCACTGAACCTACATCTGATAACACCTTCTTACTCTTCCTTTCCAGAATTTTCCTATTTATTCTTGTTAGTTTTTTTTAATGTATTTTAAGAATTACCTGTCTCTCAAATTATTGAGTCAGTTAATTTCTTATTATGACACATTAAATGTAAAAGTTAATTTAGGGATAACTGATAACTTTGTAATGTTTATTCCCATTAAAGTGTATACTGTTTCTCTTTAACCAAGAAAACAGTGAATTTTGCCTGTAGCTCAGAAGGCAAAGAATCTGCCTGCAATGCAAGAGACCAGTTCGATTCCTGGGTCAGGATGATCCTCTGGAGAAGGGAATGAAATCCACTCCAGTACTCTTGCCTGGAAAATCCCATGGACAGAGGAGCCTGGTAGGCCACATCCCTGGGGTTGCAAAAGAGTCAGACACGGCTAAGCGACTAACACTACTCACTACTACTAAGAAAACAGTATGTCTTTCAATTTGCTCAAGCACCGTTTTGTAGCACTCTAAAGCATCTCAAAGTTTTCTTATAATAAACTGCACTTTTTTTGTTGTTAAGTTTATTACTAGATAAGAAAACCTTCTTCAGCGATCAATGCAAAGAAATGGAGGAAAACAACAGAACAGGAAAGACTAGAGATATCTTCAAGAAAATTAGAGATACCAAGGGAACATTTCATGCAGAGATGGGCTCGATAAAGGACAGAAACGGTATGGACTTAACAGAAGCAGAAGATATTAAGAAGAGGTGGCNTGCAGCCATGAAATTAAAAGATGCTTACTCCTTGGAAGAAAAGTTATGACCAACCTAGATAGTATATTCAAAAGCAGAGACATTACTTTGCCGACTAAGGTCCGTCTAGTCAAGGCTATGGTTTTTCCAGTAGTCATGTATGGATATGAGAGTTGGACTGTGAAGAAAGCTGAGCACTGAAGAATTGATGCTTCTGAACTGTGGTGTTGGAGAAGACTCATGAGAGTTCCTTAGCCTGCAAGAAGATCCAACCAGTCTATTCTGAAGGAGATCAACCCTGGGATTTCTTTGGAAGGAATGATGCTGAAGCTGAAACTCAAGTACTTTGGCCACTTCATGCGAAGAGTTGACTCATTGGAAAAGACTCTGATGCTGGGAGGGATTGGGGGCAGGAGGAGAAGGGGACGACAGAGGATGAGATGGCTGGATGGCATCACTGACTAAATGGACGTGAGTCTGAGTGAACTCCGGGAGATGGTGATGAACAGGGAGGCCTGGCGTGCTGCGATTCATGGGGTCGCAAAGAGTAGGACATGACTGAGCAACTGAACTAAACTGAATGGTGCTTCTTCCTGCCCTAACGATGTCTACATTCTAATGCTCAGAAACTGTGACTATATGAGTTACATGGCAAAGCGGAACAAAAGTTGCAGATGGAATCATGATTACTAACCAGCTGCCCTTGAAATGAGAGTATCATGATTACTCAGGTGGGCCCAATGTGATCACAAAGTTCTTTTCTTAACGCAAGGAGGAGGCAGAGGACCAGGTGCAAAGAGAGCTAACAGTGCAAAAAGAATTGGCCTGAAGAGGTTTGGGAGGTGAAAGAAAAAGGTTCTGAGCCAAGAAATCTGGGTTGCCTCTAGAAGCTGTCTGGGCAAGGAATGCATTTTCCCAAGAGCAACCAAAAGGAATGCAATATGACTGACCTGATTTTAGCCTATCACTTAGAAACATCATGGTTCTACGTGAGACATCTGACATCCAGAAGTATGAGACAATAAATTTGTATTTAATCACTAATTTTGTGACTAGGTTTAAAACACTAATTTGTTACGACCACCATAAAAAGCTAATATACTAGGCCTTCTGTCTTTTACTGTTGCTAACATAAATGAGGTCTTGTATTGCATTATATCATGTAATTTATTGTTTCTATCAGTGGAGATTATTGATTATGTATATTAATTTTGTACTTCACCACCTAACTTTATTCCTGACTGAAGTAATAGTTTTAGCTTAAAAATTTAAGGTTTCCAAAAATATAATCATATCATCTGTGCATAGTAATAACCTTTTTTCCTAAATTTGTAGCTTCTTTCTTTTATCTAAATATGTTGGTTAGTATCTACACAATTAATAGCAGTAATAATCAAATATGTGCTTGCTGCTGATATAGAGGAGAATACTTCTAAAGTTTTATCAACAAAGATTGGTTCAACCTTTTGTCTGAGATGCTTATTTTACCATGTTGAGATAGTATTCATCAATTCTGACTTTATTTTTAAGCATTCATATCAAGAATAGACATATAATCTTGAAAAATACTTTTTCAGCATGGAAATTATGGTAGGGTGCTTCTTCTTAAATCAATTACTATGATTAATTTTAGTCATTATTGAATTGTCCTTTCTTTTCTTGAATTAATAGCACTTTGCAAAGGTATGATGGTCTTATACCAACTGCTGATTACTTTGGAATTTTGCTCCCATATTCATAGTAGATGGGTTTGTGGTTTTTTTATACAAAACTTCCTTGGTTTGTTTTTTTTTTTTTTTTTTTTTGCTATTCTTCTTTGCTTAAAAAAAAAAACACTTTATTTTTAAGAGTAATCTTAGGTTCACAGCAAAATCAAAAGGAAATGATTGAGACTTTTCATATACCCCCTACTCTCACACACGTACAGCTTCCCCATCATCAATGTCACACACCAGGATGGCACTTTTTTTTTCTTCCAAGGATGAATCTACATTGACACATCACAATCACCCAAAGCCCATAGTTTACCCCAAGGCTTACCCTTGTTTTTGCACTTTTTATGGTTTTGGACAAAGGCATATTACCCATATCCATCATCCTCTCATAGCTCAGCTGGTAAAGGCAGAAGACCCCTGTTCACTTCTTGGGTCAGGAAGATCCACTGGAGAAGGGATAGGTTACCCACTCCAGTATCACCCACTCGGCTTTCCTGGTGGCTCAGCTGGTAAAGAATCTGCCTGCAATGCAGGAGACCTGGGTTCAATCCCTTGGTTAGGAAGATCCCCTGGAGAAGAAAATGGCTGCCCATTCCAGTACTCTGGCCTGGAGAATTCCATGGACTCTATAGTCCATGGGGTCGCAAACAATCAGACACGACTGAGTAACTTTCGCTTAATCACTTATATCTATCATTATAATATCCTACAGAGTATTTTGTGTCCTAAAAATCGTTTTTTCTCTCTATTCATATCTACACACCACTGCCAACCATTGACTTTTTTATTGTCTCCATAGTTTTTCCCTTTCCAGAATGCCATACAGTTGGAATCATACAAGTATGTAGACTTTCAATATTGGCTTATTTCACTTAGTAATACGCATTTATGTTTCCTCCATGTCTTTTCATGGCTTGACAGCTCATGTTTTTTAGCTTCCCTGGTTTGGACTTCCCTGATGGAAGTCCTCAGTGGTAAAGAATTCACCTGCCAATGAAGAAGACTCAGGGTTCGATCCCTGGGTCAGGAAGATGTCCTGGAGAAGGAAATGGCAACCCACTCTAAAATTCTTGCCTGGGAAGCACCATGGACAGAGGAGGATGCCAGGCTACAGTCCATAGGGTTGCAAGAGAGTCAGACAAGACTTAGCATCTCAAACAATGACAACATTTAATTGCCTGCATGAATCACAATTTATGTATTCATTCAGTTACTAAGCATGTCAAGGTTGCTTCCAAATTTGGGCAATATGAATAAAGCTGCTATACATCTGTGTGCAGGTTTATGTATGTATATACATTTTTAGCTCCTTTGGGTAAATTCCATGGAAAACAACTGTTGGGTCATATGGTAGAATTATGTATCATTTTGTAAGAAACTGTCAAACTGTCTTCAAAAGTGGTTTCACTATTTTGCATTTCTACTCCTTTTCCTACTCTACCTCCTAGCCAGTGTGTGGTTTTGTCAGTGTTCGAGACTTCAGTAGGTATATAGTGGTACCTCATTTTAATTTGCATTTCCTTGATGACACATATTATGTCGAGCATCTTTTCATTTGTTTCTTTGCTGTCTATATATCTTCTATGGTGAAGTGTTTATTAAGGTCTTTAGTCCATTTTTTAAAATCAGGTTATTATTTATTGTTTTCTTATTTTGAGATTTAAAAGTTCTTTGTATATTTTTAATAGCAGTTCTTTATCAGTTTGTCATTTGCAAATGTTTTCTCCCAGTCTGTGGTTTGTCTTTTCATCTCTTGACATTGTCTTTTGCAGAACAGACATTCTTAAGTTTAATAAAGTCCAGCTTATCATTTATTCATGTATAATGCTTTTGGTGTTATATTTAAAAAGTTATCACCATCATCACCATACCCAAGGTCATCTAGGTTTTCTCCTATGTTATCTTACAGCATTTTTATATTTTTGTGTTTTACAGTTAGGTCTATGATCCACTTTGACTTAATTTTTGAGAAGGATATAAATATATGTAGATTATTTTTTAATCTTTTTTAAATATGGATGTCCAGTTGTTCCAGACCATTTGTTGAAAAGACTGTATTTGCTTCACTGAGTTGCCTTTGCTCCTTTGTGAAACGTCAGTTGCTATCTTTATATGGGTCCGTTTCTGGGTTCTCTATTCTCTTATATCAATCTATTTGTCTATTCTTTTATTAATGCCATTTTCTTGATTACTACAGCTGTATAATAAGTTTTAAGTCAGAACTCCACCTTTGTTCTTCAATATTGTGCTGGCTATTCTGGGTCTTTGCCTCTCTAAATAAACTTTATAATCAATATTTTTGAGAGTCATAAAATAATTTGTTGGCAGTTTGATTCTTTATTCTTTCAACTAATATATTTCATAAAATAATTTTGTGTCTTGTTATTGTTCAAATAGCCCTGGAGATATTGATTATAAGGGTTTGGCTGAATTCTCCCTTAAAATTGCATAAGCTTAGTGTGGCAACACACTCCAGTACTCTTGCCTGGAAAATCCTATGGGTGGAGGAGCCTGGTGGGCTGCAGTCCATGGGGTTGCTAAGAGTCGGACACGACTGAGCGACTTCACTTTCACTTTTCTCTTTCAGGCATTGGAGAAGGAAATGGCAACCCATTTCAGTGTTCTTGCCTGGAGAATCCCAGGGACGAGGGAGCCTGGTGGGCTGCCGTCTATGGGGTCGCACAAAGTCGGACACGACTGAAGCGACTTACTTAGCAGCAGTGTTACACTGAGTAATCATGCTCTAACATCTTTCTCAAAGTCTTCACTGATAATTTGTCTTTACATATGTTTTTGTTTTTCTGCTTCTAAAGTTCAGTTCAGTTCAGTCACTCAGTCGTATCCGACTCTTTGCGATCCCATGAATTGCAGCACGCCAGGCCTCCCTGTGCATCACCAACTCCTGGAGTTCACTCAAACTCAAGTCCATCGAGTCGGTGATGCCATCTAGCCATCTCATCCTCTGTCGTCCTGTTCTCCTCCTGCCCCCAATCCCTCCCAGCATCAGAGTCTTTTCCAATGAGGCAACTCTTCGCATGAGGTGGCCAAAGTACTAGAGTTTCAGCTTTAGCATCATTCCTTCCAAAGAAATCCCAGGGCTGATCTCCTTCAGAATGGACTGGTTGGATCTCCTTGCAGTCCAAGGGACTCTCAAGAGTCTTCTCCAACACCACAGTTCAAAAGCATCAATTCTTTGGCGCTCAGCCTTCTTCACAGTCCAACTCTCACATCCATACATGACCACTGGAAAAACCATAGCCTTGACTAGACGGACTTTTGTTGGCAAAGTAATGTCTTTGCTTTTCAATATGCTATCTAGGTTGGTCATAACTTTCCTTCCAAGCGTCTTTTAATTTCATGGCTTCAATCTCCATCTGCAGTGATTTTTGAGCCCAAATTTAGTTTTGGCTAATTTTCCTACAAAAATTAGTTTTTCAATTCTTTTTAATCTTTGAGTAGAATTAAATATATAATGTAGAACAAGCAGTTTTGTTTTCTCTGTATTTGTGGTTCTCATTTCTATCTTAAGTATTTGTGTGTCCTCCCTTTTTTTTCCCCTCAGATTAACAATTTATCTGCTTTACTTTTTTTTTTTTTTCAATGAACACACTTCTGGATTTATTCCTTGGATACAGTTTTCCATGTATTCTAAATATTGATTTCTACTTTTATCTTTACTGACATCATGAATGATATCCTAAATTTTTTTTATTGTTCTTTTCCTACTTTTTCAGTTAAATCCTGAATTTTTATTATAGTTTGCTTAATAAGTATTTAAGGATATAAAATTATCTCTAAGGTCTCCTTTTGTTCTATTGCTAAGTTTCTAATTAGTAGTGTTATCATTTTTATAATATTCCAGGTGTTTTGCAATTGAGAATTAGGTTTTCTCTTAAACCAAGATTCAATGAAAGAATTTATTGTTTTGTAGATGTATTTGCTTAATTTATAAAAAGTAGTGTACACTTTTTAAATACACTTCCTGTGTATTTAATTGATTTTGAGATGTATTCCAACCACTTTATAATTTGCAATGTTTCAATGCTTTCTTAAATTGACACTTTTTATTAGGATTTTCCTTGAAATCTATGCATGGCCTATTTTTATGACTGCTTCAAGAATAGGTAAAGGGATATAAGATTTTATTAATACATGCAATATTTGATACATTTCAAGTATATCTATTTTATTAATTATACCATTTGAGTCTTTGAAATCTTCACATGATTTTTGTTTACATGTCACAGTAAAGTCTATAAATTTATATTTTACTGCTAATGATATATGTTCATTTCTCTCTCCTGTAATTTCAAATTTATGCATAATATTAGGTTTATTTATTCATAGACATTTATAATGTTAGATCTTCTTCACTGTTAACTGCCCACCTTAGCAATTCTTTAATTCAAACTTGAATGAAAGTAAGATCATAACTTTTTTTCTTTGCATTTGCCCAACATATCTATCTCTATATATTTCATTTTCAAACTTTTTAAATTACTTGGGAAGTCAGTTCTCTTATGAACAACATGGTACATGCTTTTGCTTTGTAATCTAATCTTAAAGTCTTCTTTGATATGCCTATTTATATTTGTTTACAAGATTATAATTGTTTAATTTAGCTCATGCTATATTTTCTGATTTTGTTACTTTCAAACATTTAATTGTCTTCTTTTAACATTTTTAATATATCCTTTGTTTATGCTTATAACTTGGTATATAATCTTATCTGATACTGATAATACTCCATTTTGTTTGACAGTATGTATTACTTCTCTTCCCTTTTAATTCTAATTTTTTACATTGCCAATGCATTTAACTTTCATATTCTACAGTCTCCCCATCCTCATACTTTTTAATGTTACTAATACATTCAAAGTATAGTAAGGATTGCTAGTGGTCCTGCTGTAATGTCATCATTTCCATTTTAATCATGAGATCCTTTCATTTTAGCTGGGCTCATAGTCACCAAACAGTAGGCTAAATTTCTCAGCCTCCAATCTACTTAAGTGTGTCTTTTGTATTAAGTTCAAGCCAGTTGAGTATGAACTAAAGCAATGTGTTCTCCTTCCAGGATATTTCTTTAAAGAAGAAGCTGTTTGCTCTTGACATCCATATTCCCCTAGAAGCATGGATTGGGGATAAGTCAGTGTAAGCCATGCAGATGAAATCTGTAGTTAGCCTGGGAGATGGTGAAGAAATATGATGTGCAGACTTAGATCCCCTAGAGTACAGCTTCTGCATCAGCTCTGGACTACTTATCCCTGGATCACTTCATGAAAACAGAATAACAACAACAACAAAAATGTATCCAACTTAAAGCAGTGAATGTGGGGTCATTCTCTTACACTGCCTTAGTCTCTACTATGCGGCTACTCCTTACTTGCTTCAGTCATATCTGACTCTGTGCGACCCTTATGGACTGCAGCCTACCAGGCTCTCTGTCCATGGGATTCTTTGGTCAAGAGTACTAGAGTGGGTTGCCATACCCTTCTCAGGGGATCTTCCCGACCCAGGGATTGAACCCAGGTCTCCTGCACTGCAGGCAGATTCTTTACTGCTAAACTACTAGGGAAGCCCTAGTCTCTACCGTAAGTAATACTAAAATAAATCCAGCAATCATTACTCATTTTTTTTCTTTTTTGAAAATTTTCCAGTCATATCTTGATAAGCTAAAGTTTTCTTTCAGTGCATTCCTCAAAAAGAATTCATGGGAAAATAGTCTCCATGTTTGTGCAACTTAAAAACTTGTCAAGCCTCTAAATCTAATTTCCGGTTTATAAAAATTAGGAGTGATAAAGGAGCAGGTTAAATACCACAAAGAGAAAACAATCATGTAAATGCAAAGTTGGAAAAATATGTCACTTGTCCTCAATTCTTCAAAAAGTGAATGTAATGGAAAAAAACTAAGTCAAGGGTATTTTCTCACTAAGAGAAACTAAAAACAAACAAAATCACTAGTAACACAGCATCAGCCTAAGTTGGATCCCAGTTCTTTAAAAAAGCAAACTGTTGAATATATAAATTATGATGATTTATAAAATTTTAACATGGACTATATACACAATCTCCAGTGTTCTTGCCTGGAGAATCCCAGGGACAGTGGAGCCTGATGGGCTGCCATCTATGGGGTCGCACAGAGTCGGACACGACTGAAGTGACTTAGCAGCAGCAGCAGCAGCATATACACAATGGAATATTACTTAGCTATAAAAAGGAACACATCTGAGCCAGTTATAATGAAGTGGATGAAACTGGAGCCTATTATACAGGGTGAAGTAAGTCAGAGAAACACTGTTTATTAACACATATATGTGGAATTTAGAAAGATGGTAATGACAATTCTATATGCAAGGCAGCAAATGAGACACAGATGTAAAGAACAGACTTTTGGACTCTGCGGGAGAAGGTGAGGGTGGGATGATTTGAGACACTAGCCCGGAAACATGTATATTACCATATGTAAAACGGATGACGAGTGCAAGTTAGATGCATGAAGCAGAGCACTTCGAAGCCAGCGCTCTGGGACAACCCAGAGGGATGAGGTGGGGAGGGAGGTGGGAGGGGGTTCAGGATGGGAGGACACATGTGCACCCGTGGCTGATTCATGTTGATGTATGGCAAACCCACCACAATATTGTAAAGTAATTATCTTTCAATTAAAATAAATTAATTTTTTTAATCTAACATGGGCTGGACATTAAATGAAATTACAGAATCATTTTCTACTTCTTAGATGTGATAACAACAGTTACATAAGAAATTACCCTTGTCCTTGGAAAATGAATGTTTAAGTAATTAGGGATGAAGTGATTTGACGTCTTAAAGTTACTTTCAAATAAAGAGGGAAGGGAGACATTAAAGGTGTAGAAATAATGTTCCAAAAAAACATACACGTTGTTGAATTCAGGGGAGGATATATACAAGTGTTCGTCAAACTATTCTAGTGGTGAGATGATTTGGGAGAATAACATTGAAATTTGTATACTATCATGTAAGAAATGAATTGCCAGTCTATGTTCAATGCAGGATGCAGGACTCTTGGGGCTGGTGTATGGGGATGATCTGGAGGGATGATGTGGGGTGGGAGGTGGGAGGGGGGTTCATGTTTGGGAGTTTGTGTAAAAAAATAAATAAATACAAAAAAAATAATTAAAAATAAATAAATAAATAAAATAATCAAAGAAGAAAATAAATAAATAATTTAAAAAAAAATAAAAAAAATAAAACTTAGCGGAGTAAGTAAAACGTATTTAAAACACTCAAAACCGTGTTGATTGCCCTAATACTTGCATGACAGTGGGTTAGACATAAAATCCTTGGGTGCATTCTGTTTTCTGTAGCGTTTTGTAAATATTGTTCTATTGACTACTTGCATAAAAGACTGCTGAGGAAAAGTATATGTTTAACTAACTGACATAATCAGTTGCTTTATAGTCTCATATTTTTGTACATTAAAAGACAAATAACTGTCCTAAAATAAGTCTATTGTTAACCATCATTTTCTTCTGGGAACAACACAATAGTACCTTTCAATTTGCAAGTTCATTTCTTTTTATCTCAAATAGTTATTAACATATCCTTATATATTCATTCTGTTTCACTGTTTCCATTTCTTTGTAGAGGATTCCAACTATACCTACAACTTCCAAATTAGTCACATTTTAAATGTCATTTTTTCCTTAATTGTATAATTCTCATACTAATATACTTTTCTACTTAATTTCATTTACATTTTCCATTGTAGCCTTTGTTTTCAGAAGTCTATTCTTAAATGAATTTTCTTAAGTTCCCCTTAATATGCTTAATAGTTTTGTGTTTTTTTTCTATACTTGCCTGATCTCAGTTACTTGATAATTTTTATTATCTCAACATATCTTTCCAGAGCTTTTGCATTTTTGCTTTGTACTCTTGATGGGAGAGTTAATTTACTGATGTCTTTTTAATATTATAGTGATGAATTTCCTTCCTCTTTTCCAATTCTGTCTTTGAACAGATCCTGTGCTGTTGCTTTCTTATATTAATTCTATCATTGAAAAAAATGAGTTTTTCATGCATCAACCGTTAGCCAGGAGTATATATCAGACAGAAAACAATAGTATGCAGGAAAAGCATGAATTCTTCTTGTGATCAAGGATTCTGGGTGTGATTTTCCCCCTGCAATGAAGACAGGCATCACTGGACCTCTTCTCAATTCAATCTCTTTTCTGCTTCAACAGAAACAATATCACTTGCACATATGGATTGTCCATAGGATTGCTCATTTAGTCCCAATTCCTCTGCTTCCTGGGACTACATTGAGTCAAATAAAACCAACACCAGATGCATCCTTCTATCTAATGCTGAAAATAAGGCACTTGGGCTTATCACCTCGCATGACCTTCATCTTTGATTCTGTATTTTTTGCTGGCTCTTTTTCTGATCCAAAGCTCTTTTCTGATCTATCATTTATTGGCATCTTTCTACTCATTCCACTGCGTGATTTCTGTTCTAAGCCACTCTTCCAGATATTTTAAAAACTATTTTATTGACGTACAACTAGCAGAACAAAAAGTTGTACATATTTAAAATATACAACTTAATGAACCTGTAGATAAGGATACATCTGTGAAACTATAACTACAATCTACACTACAAATATATTCATCATCTCGATAAGTTGCCTCCTATGCTCTTTATTTACTGCTATTCTTTATACCTCGTGATCTTGGACGTTAGTTGTCTTCCAGTTTCACCAAACATGGTGTTTCTATCTATCCTTCATTGTTCTCCTTGGTGCTTTTGGACAAATTCTAGGAGATAAGGGGAAAATGCTGATTTTTATACTTTAACGTTCAAACAAAACAATCTATTCATGATTTCTTTATTTTGAAGTTTCATTCTTCTATTTTTAATGTGGCTAGGTTTGGTCTTCAGGAAGATCTTTCATAATGGTTAAGAGATGAAATATACTTTGAATGCTTACATATTTAATTAAACATTTCTTCCTGTCATTTTTATACACAACACTTGTATATATAGACCAGATATAAGTTATTGGGACAAAAGTCTTTTCTCCTAACTCTAAAGAAAAGTGCTCCATCATCTCCTGTCCTTGAATAATATGTGTGGAAATCTCAGCCCATCCTAAATTTCCCTTTGCATGTGATGATGTGTTCTTCCAGAATAATTATAGTATTCTTTCCTCAGTCTTCAAGTTCTAAAGTTTCACTCTGTTACGTCTCTGCCCATTACTCTCTATTATAATTTTTCCTTGTCCTAACTACATTCATAGCAACATTTCAACATTTCAATATGGGTGACATTACATTTTCAAAATCACCATAACAATATCCTCTAACCCACATGCCCTTCTTAAAATGTGACACCATCACTTATACAGAGGTGGAGTGTATGGTCCTATATCTGAAATGTTGGCAGGTTTGTGATTAGATGTGACTGTGACTCCAAGTGACTTTTGAGAGTAGGTGATGAAAATGCTCTGCACTTCTGCCTCATTCTCTTAAAAGCATTATCTCTTGGAAGTCTTCAGCCACAGGATATGATGCTCTGTAGAGTCCTAAACAAGATTACCGTGAGACCCCAGGGGTAGGCCATAATCTCCATAGAGAGGACTGCTCAGCCTCAGCTGTTCTAGCTCTAGTTATCTCTGAGGGTCCTCAGCCAGAAACACTCAGGAAAACAAGAGTGCATTTTTTTTTTAAGTTGCCATTGTTTTAGGTCTTTAAGATTTGAACTAATTTCTTTTACATCAATAGATAATGATGTAGATAAAATTTTCTTGGGTTCAAAAATTACTGCAGATGGTGACTACAGTCACAGAATTAAACGGCATTTGCTTCTTGAGAGAAAAGCTATGACAAAAGTAGACAGCATATTAAAAATCAGAGACATCACTTTGCCAACAAAGGTCTGCATAGTGAAAGCTATGATTTTTCCAGTAGTCATGCATGAATGTGAGAGCTGGACCATAAAGAAGGCTAAGCACTGAAGAATTTATGCCTTTGAACTGTGGTGTTGGAGAAGACTCTTGAGAGTCCCTTGGGCAGCAAGGAAATCAAACCAGTCAATCCTAAAGGAAATCAACCCTGGATATTCATTGAAAGGACTGATGTTGAACTTCAACACTTTGGCCACCTGATGAGAAACACTGACTCCTTGGAAAAGACCCTGATGCTGGGAAAGACTGAAGGCAGGAGAAGGGGATGACAGAGGACAAGGTGGTTGGATAGCATCACCAACTTGATGGACATGAGTCTGAGCAAGCTCCAGGAGATGGTGAAAGACATGGAAGCCTGGAGTGCTGCAGTCCATGAGGTGGCAAAGAGTTGAACATGAATGAGCAACCGAGCAACAACAACAAAGAGTCATTTCAGTCACGTCTAACTCTCGTGACCCTATCGTGCCGCCTGCCAGGGTCCTCTGAACATGAGATTCTCCAGGCAAGAATACTGTTGCTCTGCCCTCTCCAGGGGATCAAACCCAGGGATCAAACCCAGGTATCTTAAGTCCGCCACACTGGCAGGCAGGTTCTTTACCACTAGCACCATCTGGGAAGCCCAGATGATGATAAACATGCATATTTAAATCTCCCTTTATTTAAAGAAAGTTTTTGTCTATATTTCCTTAATTGTTTTTATAACCTCACTGTTGATTTCTCATCCTAAGAAATCTTAACTATCCATTAATTATCTATATATTGCACAGGTATTTACATAGCCATTCTGACATATGTGTGTTATCATTTTATCTCTAATCAGTTTTGTTATTTAAAAATATTTTTGCAGAGTGTATGATCTTACCTTCCCTACCTCCTATATGACTTTCTTGTTTTTTAGTATTTACTGTTATGGTTTTATTTTCACTGTACCAGTTCTAATTCATTCTAATGTGGGTTTTAAGTATTTTCATATTTTATGTTTCTTTTCAATGTCTTCCCCTGAATTTGTCTGTTATACCCTTTTATATAATCCCTTGTTACATAGAAATTCCATATTCACTTTAATTTCCTTGAGAATGCAGATAATTTTTTAACAATCTTTTCTTTCCTAAGTTCTTCTAAACTTCAGTCTTCATAGTCTTTTGAATGAAATGCAGAACCATTTCTGCATTTGTTTGTGTGTCATTTTAGGCATTCCAGATCTTTTGTATTTATTAATCATCCTTAAATGGAGGCCATAGCATCTGATTTACAATGTGCAGAAAGATAGTGTGGAGTCAACCCCGTTGACTTGCCTCTTCTTTAAAGAACATGTCTTTCGAATCATTCTTTGTCTCCAGCTGGATAACTACATCAGTTCAGTTCAGTTCAGTTCAGTTGCTCAGTCGTGTCCGACTCTTTGCGACCCCATGAATCGCAGCACGCCAGGCCTCCCTATCCATCACCA
>SJYX01000235.1:207492-222515 GCA_006410675.1 Oreotragus oreotragus | reverse complement strand
TGTTGGAGAAGACTCTTGAGAGTCCCTTGGACTGCAAGGAGATCCAACCAGTCCATTCTGAAGGAGATCAACCCTGGGATTTCTTTGGAAGGAATGATGTTAAAGCTGAAACTCCAGTACTTTGGCCACCTCATGCGAAGAGTTGCCTCATTGGAAAAGACTCTGATGCTGGGAGGGATTGGGGGCAGGAGGAGAAAGGGACGACCGAGGATGAGATGGCTGGATGGCATCACGGACTCGATGGACGTGAGTCTGAGTGAACTCCAGGAGATGGTGATGGATAGGGAGGCCTGGCGTGCTGCGATTCATGGGGTCGCAAAGAGTCGGACACGACTGAGCGACTGAACTGAACTGATGTTCTTATTATTTGTATGTTCACTGGAGTCGCACTTCTAATTTCCTTCAAGAACTTTTTTGTTGCATTCACAACATGACTAACTGGAACAAGAGGCCTAGCCTTCAATGTATCTAGGTTTTTGACATGCCTTCCTCTGTAAACTTATCATTTCTAGCTTTTGATTTAAAGTGAGAGACCTGCAACTCTACTTGAACATTCAGAAGTCACTGCAGTGTTATTAATGAGCCTAACTTCAAATTGGTATGTCTCAGGGAATAGAGAGCCCAAGAGGAGGGAGAGAGATGGGGAAGGGCTGGCTCATTGGACAGTAAGAATAGAAACAACATTTACCATTTAAATCTGCCATCTTATAATGGGCATGGTTCTTGGTGCCCCCAGTTATACTAGTAACATCAGAGATCACTAACCACAGATAACCAAAACAATTCAATCTCAATAATAACAAAAGTTCTGCAATAGTTAAAGAATTACCAAGATATGACATAGAGATAGAGGTGAGAAATGCTGCTGGAAAAATGGTGTTGATAAGACTTGCTGGAGGCAGGGTTGCCACAAACCTACTTATAAAAAATGCCACATCTCTGAAGGGCAATAAAGCAAAGTGCAATAAAACAAAGACATGCTTGTACTCGGATCTGGGATAAGGAAGAGAGCAGAGTTAAAGGAAACCCAAACGAGCTGACACACTCCACAGAAGAGTCATAATAATATTCAAGGACCCAGGGAGCTGTCCCAAGTGAGCACGACAGTCTTTGATGAACAATTTAGCGGTAAGCGGACTTGCGTGACTATTACTTAGAAGTTGGGTTTGCAACTTCTAAGAAAGATTTCACTGATGTGGAATAGAAGACACAGCAATTGAAAATACCTGGCCCAAAGTCCCCTGTCTTCTCCTACCTGTTCTGAAGAAGAACCTTGGCCAGTTGCTCTCTACCGTGCACAAGCTCAGGGAGCCTCTGTGTGCATTTTTCAAGAGTGCATTACAGGTAAGAGGGTAGATGGTTGCAGAAGTAAGTGTCCACCTGTATCCTTCAAAGTGCAGGATCTTTCTTCCTGTGTCTCCTACCACTACTGCAACGCTTCATATCACATCAAAAACCGTACACCAAAAGGAAGGAGAATCTGAATCTGCTGCCAACAGAACATAATACAAGCCTTGGAGCCAGCTGCTTCATTATGCTCCCAGATGTACAGCAACTGGCCTACTCACACCACAGACATTTGAAGAAATAATCACTATGCATGAAATGTCAGAGCTTCCTCTCCATCCAGCCAAAAGTTTCATTTTCTCAACTAAATGGGAGATAAGATAATGATTCCTACAAAATTTTAGCTGGTTGTAGAGAGAGAATATTTCTCTCTGTGTACTCTAGATTGTCCAGTGTATTGACACTTGGTTAATATCCTGTTAATATCCTTTGTGGCTCAGCTGGTAAAGAATCCACCTGCAATGTGTGACACCTCGGTCTGATCCCTGGGTTGGAAAGAACCCCTGGAGAAGGGAAAGGCTACCCACTCCAGTATTCTAGCTGGGAAAATTCCATGGACTGTATAGTCCATGGGGTTGCAAAGAGTCAGACACAACTGAGCAACTTTCACTGTTCACTAATATCCTGTTAGTAGTATTAATGATACTATCATATTTAATGCTTAGAAAATATACCTGCAAATCTTAAAACTGATGAATTAAGGAAGAGTTTTTTCAATAGAAAATATCTGTAACCTTTAGAAAATATCATTAATGAAGCATAGACTAAAGAGCCTTAATACAGAGAAATGACACCAATTGGGTCAAGTAATTAGACCCAAATCAATACAGCTGTAAGAAATACTTACCTGAACAAGCGGAGGCGCTTCAAAAACTTGTCTTGGAAAACAGAAAATTCCCTTTAAGATACATTCTCAAAGGTGCTACACAATTGCAGGATCTAATTCATAAAATTAAGAACCTAATTCATGAAAGGAAAGGGAGGCTGGCAGTACAAACCTGAAACAACTGCAATGTTAATGCAGCAAAAACCACTGACACGAAAAGTTTCTATTTTAGACTCACAGACAGAAATTTAAGTGGAAAATTACTGTGCTATCTTCCAAACTGAGGAAACATGGCTACTTTTATGGCCCTAAACCTCATCTCATGCACAGCCCTTGCTAGCTTGTATCTTGATGATTGTTGAACTATTTACTGCAAACAAGTGTGACAGGAGGAGCCTCTCAAGAGTGATGTACTCATTTTAGAGAGCTAACCCAAAAAGCGTGCTGTTAATGAAAAGAACATTTCAAAGAGACAAATTTGTTTCCCTATGGATATATTCATAAACTGTATTTACTGTCTTTTGGTTCTCTATTCAGAAGTGCCATATAAGCATGTAACCTTTCTTAACTAGTCCCATCCTTCACCTTTTCAGAATTCTGTCACAGTCACCTACTTCAACCAGCAGCCAGACCGTTTTATCTGAGTGTGCTATACGAATACTATCATTTTCTATGTGTGCCGGGATGTGAAAAATGCAGGAGGCATTGTTTCAGGACACAGGTTCTATGTTTTGATGTGTGTGTGAGTGTGTCTACATTTGACCTAAATATTTTGACTCATCTCTTTGTTCTTAACTAGTGTTTTGGTCTTCTGCAAGCATGACTTGAAAGAATGTTCTTTAGTTGGCCAGTTTCTCTCTAAATGGCTGCCTCTGTGAGAGATAAACCAACTTTCATACTACAATTTAATAGTATTCTATCTAGAAGAATTTTTTTCTCTGAATCACTAGTGGGTGAAAATAAGAGAGAACTTGACAGTCTTTAAAGTTTTCACTAATTCTGTAAGTGAAGTGAAAGTCGCTCAATCGTGTCCAACTCTTTGCAACCCCATGGACTATACAGTCCATGAAATTCTCCAGGCCAGAATACTGGAATGGGTAGCCTTTCCCTTCTCCAGGGGATCTTCCTGACCCAGGAATCGAACCGGGGTCTCCTGCATTGCAGGCAGATTCTTTACCAACTTAGCTAGCAGGGAAGCCCTGATTCTATACCTAGGAGCTTTATCAAAGTTTTTCTCACAAGAAGTGTACCTGGGACTTCCCTGGTGGCTGAGCGGTGAAGAATCCGCCTGCGAATGCAGGAGACACAGATTTGATCCCTGATCTTGGCAGATCCCACATGCCACAGAGCAATTAAGCCTATTTGCCACAACTCTTGAGCCTGTGGTCTAGAGCCCAGGCCCTCCAGCTACAGAAGCCCATGCAAGCAGAGCGAGTGCACCACAGCGAGAGAAGCCACTGCAAGGAGAGGCCCGGGGCTGCAACCAGAAGGCCCGCAGAGCAACGAAGACCCAGCACAGCCACAGATAAATGAATAACTAACTAAATAAAATGTACTCATTCAGTCATATCCTTATTAGTCACCTGCCACAGGAAAAAAAATATGGAGGTAAAATGAAGTGCTACATATGGCAATTAGAATACATTCTCCTTTTCCTCTGGCATTCAAGTCTTATCTCCTATGGCAATTGCCCTATAGGCAATTCGGGTTCATTGAGGTAACACAAGGCCACTGAACTGAAAGCAGCATTCGCCAGGCAGAGTACCTGCTGACAGCACTCTTAGCAGCCAAGACTGCAGTTGACGGTGAAAACTACAAGGAGCATAAAGAACACTCAGGAATGAATATTTTCAGCCATAAGTGTCATCCGAGGACATCTACATTGCTGAAGCCACAAAGTGGTGTTTAACCTAGAACAGATCTCTTTCCTGATTAAAAACCTCTGAAGTCTAGAATATAAAACCAAATCTACTTTGTCCTTCATGGCTGAATATAATCTGGGTCCCCTTAGGTACCCACTTCACCTACTCTTCCCACCCTAGATCATTACACTGGTGAAAGGACATACAAACTGAGACAGTAAGACTCTGTAAAACATTAAACTAAAAAAGAAAAAACTCAATACTATATTTCTTTAGTAATATACAAAGCTCAGAAAAAATAAACAGCATAATAGTTAAGGAAATTCTGGAACCAGGCCCTTACTCCTTAAGCTTTCCTCAACAAACTCAGTAAATATAATTAATACATGATTTATCACCTACTGGGTTGACTGTTTATGCCCCCCTCCAAAATTAGAATGTTGAAATCTTAACCCCCAATATAATGGCAATAGGAGGTGGGGACTTTGCCAGGTGATCCGGTCATGAGGGTAGAGCCTTCGTGAATGAGATTAGTTCCCTTATAAAGGAGACCCCAAAGAGTTCCTTCACCCTTTCCCCACATGAGGACACAGTGAGAGGATGACCATCTATGAACCAGGAGAGGCTCCTCTTCAGACACCAAATCTACTAACACTTTGATCTTGAACTTTCATGCCTCCAGAACTGTAAAGAATAAATGTTAGATGCTAAAGCCATCTATCTATGCCATCCTCTTTACAGCAGCCTGAATAGACCAATGCACCAATGGAATGTATTTTCACTTGGTCGAACACGTAAAAGCAACTTTTAGATCATCAGCACTACAAAAGAACATAGAAATGCAGCAAGGTAGGACCACTTTAGAGGCCTATACAGACAGGAAATAAACAAAACATTCCTTTACGCTTACAGTATTCAGAAGATCCTAAGTACAACACCTCATGCTGAAGTACCTTGGCCTTTGTCCCTAAATTATAATTTGGGGGGATCAGTCATTTTTCTGAGCAGTTTAAAGAATTATTAACTCAAATCTGTAACTAATACAGTTAAAGTTACCATGAAAAAGCTAGAATTAAGCACAAAATACTTATGCAATCACAGTTACAAGTTACCAGCCAAAATAGCAGAGCACATTGATGATCTATAGGAGTAGTCTGCTAAATGTTTAATCAGAACAGTATAAGTATGTGTTACCTAAAGGGTTAAAAAGTCAAAAGAAAATGCTCTATTTTGTTCACCCATAAGAGGAGAAATGTTGAAGCAGGAGTGAGACAACCACTACTGTCTGCTAATAAAATACAATATTCTTACATTGTCAAGCATTCTTTCATTCTAGAAAGAACCCTACTACACACTTTTTTCAGTTGTTATTCTACATATTTAATACTAACAAGGAAAAAAAATTTATTTCCTATCATTTTAAAGGTTCATGTTCCTTATATATGCTAGCTGTCAAAAATAGCTAGACTTCTTTTCTTCTTTCCATGAGAAAATGTTGAATCATGGCACAGAGGATGAGCTGTTTATGCAAAGCTGTGTAGGAGCAGTGATTGTGCTTGCTATTATTCCCAAACATCTAGATAAAAGTCCAAGTGTCAGTTGTTCTATACAATGTTAGTTACTCACGGAACTGATTACCAGATGACAAAATCTTTCAACTATTTTCCAAATATTTAATACTAGCAACAACTTTAAACCCATCAATCAATATTTGTGCTATGATTTTATGAGTATAGATGAAGGAAACATTGCTTGGATAAAATTTAAATCTAAACATCCTAATTTCTTAGGGAATTTTGTTTTTTCTTGTCAAAAACATTGTTTGCTTGGAGTTGGCACCCTAATTCTCAGGAATTTTGAACAAAGATTATTATCCCTTTATTCAACAAGAATATTTTGAGCATCCTATAAATGCCAGATAACCAGGTAGGGACTGGGTACATACTAAAAAATGATTGATTTTTTTCTTTCGACAGTCCATATGATCTAGTGGAATGTTAAACATGAAAATAGACCATTGCAGTACATTTTGCTGAGTGCCATTTTTGAGATAAGTATTGAAGAGTTGAGACACAAAGAAGGGTTAATATATCACTCTTTTTAATTTGCAACTCTTCACAGAAGCATGGTATTTAAAATTTTAGGTGTCCACTTAGTAGAAAGTGTGGAGAAAGGATTACAAGGACAAATGATAAAACAATCGGTATGGGCTTGCCTGGAAAATATAGGGAGTTAAGCAATAATAGACAATAAAATATCCTGAATCTAGTGGCAAGACATGGAGTTTAAGAGGCAAGGATAACCATAACCAAACTGTAGCCATAACAGTGGATAATGGGGAACTCAAATAGCTGGTTCAGGTTAACGTTGGTAGTCAACAAGTTGGTAATAAACTGGCTAGATTGGAGAATTAAAGCTGCACAACTCAAACCATTTGGGCTCCAAAATACAACATTGTAAATCAATGAATACCCCAATAATAAATTAACTTAAAGCATAAAATATATAGGATTACAAAGGAAACTACTTATACTGAAATACAGTTACAAAAATATTTTATGTATGATAACATTTACACATTTAAATAGCTTGTAAAATAACAATATCTACTGGTGGGTCTAATACCTACCACATTTTTGAAGTCATAAATGAATGAAAATGATATTTCCAAATCTATCTAAGATTTTCATTTAGAATGGTGAAACTGTTTCAGAAGTAGAGAGAAGTATGGTTGCACAGCATTGTGAATGTTGTAAATATTGCTGAATTGTTTAAAATTGGGAAAGAAATACAACGAGGCTGTATATTGGCACCCTTTTATTTAACTTACATCAGTACATCATGCAAAATCCTGGGCTGGATGAAGCACAAGCTGGAATTAAGACTGCCAGGAGAAATATCAATGACCTCAGATATGCAGACAACACCATCCTTATGGCAGAAAGTGGAGAAGAACTAAAGAGCCTTTTGATGAAAGGGAAAGAGGAGAGTGAAAAAGTTGGCATAAAATTCAACATTCAGAAAATGAAGATCATGGCATCCGGTCCCATCACTTCATGCAAATAGATGGGGGAAAAATGAAAACAGTGACAGACTTTATTTTGGGGGGTTCCAAAACCAATGTGGGCAGTAACTGCAGCCATGAAATTAAAAGATGCTTGTTCCTTGGAAGGAAAGTTATGACAAACCTAGACATCATATTAAAAAGCAGAGACATTATTTTGCCTACCAAGATCCATATAGTCTAACCTATGGTTTTACTAGTAATCATGTATGGATGTGAGAGCTGGACAATAAAAAAGATTGAGTGCCGAAGAATTGATACCTTCAAACTGTGGTGCTGGAGAAGGCTCTTGAGAGTCCCTTGGACAGCATGGAGTCAAACCAGTCCATCCTAAAGGAAATCAACCCTGAATATTCACTGGAAGGACTGATGCTGAAGCTCCAATATTTCAGCCACCTGATGTGAAGAGCTGACTCATTGGAAAAGACCCTGATGCTGGGAAAGATTGAAGGCAGGAGGAGAAGGAAGTGACACAAGACGAGATGGTTGGATGGCATCACTGACTCAATGGACATGAGTCTGAGCTAACACAGGGAGACAGTGAAGGACAGGGAAGCCTGGAGTGCTGCAGTCCATGGCGTCGCAAAGAGCTGGATAGGATTTAGCGACTGAACAACAAGGCAAACCACTCAGTTCACCAACTTCACCCCTGCTTCTTTGGAAACAGTATGGAGACATAATCAAAGAGTCCTTGAGTGCTATCAACATACAGTGGAAGAAGCTATTTGACTGCTCCATGAATCAGTACCAAGGTTGATTTAGGTTAGACACGCTTCCCTGGTGGCTCAGAGGTTAAAGCGTCTGCCTCCAATGTGGGAGACCCGGGTTCGATCCCTGGGTCGGGAAGATCCCCTGGAGAAGGAAATGGCAATCCACTCCAGTATTCTTGCCTGGAGAATCCTATGGATGGAGAAGCCTACTAGGTTACAGTCCACGGGGTTGCAAAGAGTCAGACACGACTGAGCGACTTCACCTTCACCTTCAAGACACTTATGGTACAGGGAAAACAAAGTGATTAAAAACACATTTAGGCAAATCTCATTTGTGGCAGATAAGGCTCTCAGACCTGGCAGTTGTTTGATCTAAGCAAATATGGCTTTAGTAGTGAATTAAGGCTTAATTTATAGATTTTCCACATCGGATTGTTTAGAAACTAGTGCCTGTTTGGGAAAGATCCTGTTGCACGGAAATTAGTGTATAGGGACTGGTAGAAGGTTAATGAACTTGGTGTTTGGAATACATTTGTTCACTCAGTTCATTAGAAAGACAGCCTGAGGCCTAAAAAGAAAAACTATCACCATTTGAACAGCAACAGTTAGTATTTATCAAACTATATACTCAAAACAACTAGTTAGGGCCTAGCAAATCTACAAAAGAAACCATGAGACCCTTAACCCAATTTCAAACACTAAATGTGAGACCCAAAGAAGTTAAATGGTTTGTCTAGTGCCATCCTTTGGGCATAAGCAAAGCCATAATTTATCCCATTTGATCTAAGCAAATATGGCTTTAGTAGTGAATTAAGGCTTAATTTATAGATTTTCCACATCGGATTGTTTAGAAACTAGTGCCTGTTTGGGAAAGATCCTGTTGCACGGAAATTAGTGTATAGGGACTGGTAGAAGGTTAATGAACTTGGTGTTTGGAATACATTTGTTCACTCAGTTCATTAGAAAGACAGCCTGAGGCCTAAAAAGAAAAACTATCACCATTTGAACAGCAACAGTTAGTATTTATCAAACTATATACTCAAAACAACTAGTTAGGGCCTAGCAAATCTACAAAAGAAACCATGAGACCCTTAACCCAATTTCAAACACTAAATGTGAGACCCAAAGAAGTTAAATGGTTTGTCTAGTGCCATCCTTTGGGCATAAGCAAAGCCATAATTTATCCCATGTTCATCGTTCATCATTCAGTCACTCAGTCATGTCCAACTCTTTGCGATCCCAGGTTGACTGACTTTAAATCAAAATCAAATATTTTACCACACCAGAGGGTCTCCAATTCCATAGCTACTTACTTGTATACAATGGGACAACTGTTTTCTCTCAAATGTAGACCTCAGTCATCATCCCAGGTTGAATATGAGTGTAACAGTTCCCTGGGTATTGTGGTTGATTAGCATGTAAATCTTACAAAGTATCTGTCTGGTCTGTAGCCTACTGTTTTTTATTTCTGGGAATTTCCCTGACATTTCAAAGGGCTGGACCTCTTGCTACCATGTTCATACTATGTGACCCACCTTTCAGCATACACGCTGTAGATGGATATTGGAGTTGGACTGAGTCAGATGGATATGCCAGAAATGCTCAGAGGGCTCAGGAAAGCCTTGTGCACACCAGGACCCAGAGACTGAGACGAAACTGTGTTTGAGTGTCTCTGTGGAGGAACGGGTCAGCAGTGGACTGGCACAGGGCCAGGGGCCCTGGGTGCAGCAGACCTGGGTATGGCATAGGCACTCTTGGAGGAGGTCGCCATTAACCCCACCATAGAGTGGCCAGAACTTACACAGGACAGGGACACACACTCTTGGTGGACACAAACAGAACCTTGTGCACACCAGGACCCAGGAGAAAGGAGCAGTGACCCCACAAGAGACTGACCCAACTTGCCCATGACAGTCCAGGAGTCTCTGGTAGAGGCTTGCGTCAGAAGGGGCCTGCTGCACGGCTGGGGGCACTGAGTGTAGTACTGCATGCAAGGGACCTTTTGAAAGAGCTCACCATTATCTACAACACTTCCACCATATTTCTGTTCAGTCACTCAGTCGTGTCCAGCTCTTTGCAACCCCATGGACTGGAGCATGCCAGGCCTCCCTGTCCATCACCAACTCCCAGAGTTTACTCAAACTCATGTCCATTGCGTCGGTGATGTCATCCAGCCGTCTCATCCTCTGTCGTCCCTTCTCCTCCTACCTTCAATCTTTCCCAGCATCAGGGTCTGTTCAAATGAGTCAGGTCTTTGCATCATGTGGCCAAAGTATTGGAGGTTCAGCTTCAAATCAGTCCTTCCAATGAATATTCAGGACTGATCTCCTTCAGGATGGACTGGTTGGATCTCCTTGCAGTCCAAGGGACTCTCAGAGTCTTCTCCAACACCACAGTTCAAAAGCATCAGTTCTTTGGTGCGCAGTTTTCTTTATAGTCCAACTCTCACATCCATACACGACTACTGGAAAATCCATAGCCTTCACTAGATGGACCGTTGCTGGCAAAGTAACGTCTCTGCTTTTTAATATGCTATCTAGGTTCATCATAACCTTTCTTCCAAGGAGCAAACATCTTTTTATTTCATGGCTGCAGTCGCCATCTGCAGTGATTTTGGAGCCCAAAAAAATTGAGTCTCTCACTGTTTCCCCATCTATTTCCAATGAACTGACGGGACCAGATGCCATGATCTTCATTTTCTGAATGTTGAGTTTTAAGCCAACTTTTTCACTTTCCTCTTTCACATTCTTCAAGAAGCTCTTTAATTCTTCTTCGCTTTCTGACATAAGGGTGGTGTCATCTGCATATCCAAGACTGATATTTCTCCCAGCAATCTTGATTCCAACTGTGCTTCATCCAGCCCAGCGTTTCTCATGATGTACTCTGCATATAAGTTAAATAAGCAGGGTGACAATATACAGCCTTGATGTACTCCTTTTCCGATTTGGAACCAGTCTGTTGTTCCATGTCCAGTTCTAACTGTAGCTTCCTGATCTGCATACAGATTTCTCAAGAGGCAGGTTAGGTGGTCTGGTATTCCCATCTCCTTCAGAATTTCCCAGTTATTGTGATCCACACAGTCAAAGGCTTTGGCATAGTCAATAAAGCAGAAGTAGATGTTTTTCTGGAACTCTCTTGCTTTTTTGATGATTCAGCAGATACTGGCAATTTGATCTATGATTCCTCTGCCTTTTCTAAAACAAACTTGAAAATCTGGAAGTTCACAGTTCACTTACTGTTGAAGCCTGGCGCGGAGAATTTTGAGCATTCCTATGCTAGCATGTGAGATGAGGGCAACTGTGTGGTAGTTAGAGCATTCTTTGGTAATATCTTTTTTGGGGATTGGAATGAAAACTGACCTTTTCCAGTCCTGTGGCCACTGCTGAGTTTTCCAAATTTGCTGGCATATTGAGTGCAGCATTTTCACAGCATCATATTTTAGGATTTTAAATAGCTCAACTGGAATTCCATCACCTCCACTAGCTTTGTTCATAGTGATGCTTCCTAAGGCCCACTTGGCTTCACACTCCAGAATGTCTGGCTCTAGGTGAGTGATCACACCATCATGATTATCTGGGTCGTGAAGCTCTTTTTTGTAGAGTTCTAGCACTTTCACAGCATCATCTTTCAGGATTTGAAATAGCTCAACTGGAATTCCATCACCTCCACTAGCTTTGTTCATAGTGATGCTTCCTAAGGCCCACTTGGCTTCACACTCCAGAATGTCTGGCTCTAGGTGAGTGATCACACCATCATGATTATCTGGGTCGTGAAGCTCTTTTTTGTAGAGTTCTTCTTGTTGCCTCTTCTTGAATCTTCTGCTTCTGTTAGGTCCATCCCATTTTTGTCTTTTATTGAGCTCATCTGTGCATGAAATATTCCCTTGGTATATCTAATTTTCTTGAAGAGATCTCTGGTCTTTCCCACTCTATTGTTTTCTTCTATTTCTTTGCATTGATCATTGAGGAAGGTTTTCTTATCTCTCCTTGCTATTCTTTGGAACTCTGCATTCTAATGGAAATATCCTTCTTTATAGTTCATCAGGCACTCTATCATATCTAGTCCCTTAAATATATTTCTCACTTCTACTGTATAATCATAAGGGAATTGATATAGGTCATATCTGAATGGTCTAGTGGTTTTCCCTACTTGCTTCAACTTAAGTCTGAATTTGGCAATAAGGAGTTCATGATCTGAGCCACAGTCAGCTCCTTCTAAGGCCCACTTGACTTCACATTCCAGAATGTCTGGCTCTAGGTGAGTGATCACACCATCATGATTATCTGGGTCGTGAAGCTCTTTTTTGTAGAGTTCTTCTTGTTGCCTCTTCTTGAATCTTCTGCTTCTGTTAGGTCCATCCCATTTTTGTCTTTTATTGAGCTCATCTGTGCATGAAATATTCCCTTGGTATATCTAATTTTCTTGAAGAGATCTCTGGTCTTTCCCACTCTATTGTTTTCTTCTATTTCTTTGCATTGATCATTGAGGAAGGTTTTCTTATCTCTCCTTGCTATTCTTTGGAACTCTGCATTCTAATGGAAATATCCTTCTTTATAGTTCATCAGGCACTCTATCATATCTAGTCCCTTAAATATATTTCTCACTTCTACTGTATAATCATAAGGGAATTGATATAGGTCATATCTGAATGGTCTAGTGGTTTTCCCTACTTGCTTCAACTTAAGTCTGAATTTGGCAATAAGGAGTTCATGATCTGAGCCACAGTCAGCTCCTGGTCTTGTTTTTGCTGACTATATAGAACTTCCCCAATTTTGGCTGCAAAGATTATAATCAATCTGATTTCGGTGTTGACCATCTGGTGATGTCCATGTGTAGAGTCTTCTCTTGTGTTGTTGGAAGAGGGTGTTTGCTATGACCAGTGTGTTCTCTTGGCAGAACTCTATTAGCCTTTACCATGCTTCATTCTGTACTCCAAGGACAAATTTGCCTGTTACTCCAGGTGTTTCTTGACTTTCTACTTTTGTATTCCAGTCCCCTATAATGACCTTGGGGGAAATTGTGGGGCCATGTTCAGTGAATCTTTAATCCAATTTTCTGTTGATGGGTGGGGCTGTGTTCCCTCCCTATTATTTACCTGGGGCCAAACTTCAGTATTCCTGCCTTGAGAACCCCATGAACAGTAAGAAAAGGCAAAAAGATAGGACACTGAAAGATGAACTCCCCAGGTCAGTAGGTCCTGAACATGCTGTTGGAGATCAGTGGAGAATTAACTCCAAAATGAATGGAGATGGAGCCAAAGCGAAAACAACACACAGGTGTGGATGAGAGGGTGATGGAAGCAAGGTCCGATGCTATAAAGAGCAATATTGCATAGGAACTTTGAATGTTAGGTCCATGAATCAGAGTAAATTGGAAGTGATCAAACAGGAGATGGCAAGAGTGAACGTTGACATTCTAGGAATCAGCAAACTAAAATGGACTGGAATGGGTGAATTTAATTCAGACGACCATTATATCTACTACTGTGGGCAGGAATCCCTTAGAAGAAATGGAGTAGCCATCATGGTCAACAAAAGAGTCTGAAATGCAGTACTTGGATGCAGTTCAAAAACGACAAAATGATCTCTGTTCATTTCCAAGGCAAACCATTCAGTATCACAGTAATCCAAGTCTATGCCCTGACCAGTAATGCTGAAGAAGCTGAAGTTGAACAGTGCTATGAAGACCTACAAGAGCTTCTAGAACTAACACCCTCAAAAGATGTCCTTTTCATTATAGGGGCTGCTGCTGCTAAATCACTTCAGTCGTGTCCAACTCTGTGCGACCCCATAGATGGCAGCCCACCAGGCTCCACCATTCCTGGGATTCTCCAGGCAAGAACAAGGAGTAGGATGCCATTTCTTCTCCAATGCATGAAAGTGAAAAGTGAGAGTGAAGTCACTCAGTCATGTCCAACTCTTCGCAACCCCATGGACTGCACCCTACCAGGCTCCTCCATCGATGTGATTTTCCAGCCAAGAGTACTGGAGCGGGTTGCCAGTGCCTTCTCCACATTATAGGGGACTGAAATGCAAAAGTAGAAAATCAAGAAATACTTGGAGTAACAGGCAAATTTGTCCTTGGAGTACAGAATGAAGCATGGTAAAGGCTAATAGAGTTCTGCCAAGAGAACACACTGGTCATAGCAAACACCCTCTTCCAACAACACAAGAGAAGACTCTACACATGGACATCACCAGATGGTCAACACTGAAATCAGATTGATTATGATCTTTGCAGCCAAAATTGGGGAAGTTCTATACGGTCAGTAAAAGCAAGACTTGGAACTGAATGTGGCACAGACCATGAACTCATTATTGTGAAAGTCAGACTTAAGCTGAAGAAAGTAGGGGAAACCACTAGACCATTCAGGTATGACCAAATCAAATCCCTTACAATTATACAGTGGAAGTGAGAAATAGATTCAAGGTATTAGATCTGTTAGAGTGCCTGAAGAACTATGGATGGAGATTCGTGACATCGTACAGGAGGCAGGGATCAAGGCCATTCCCAAGGAAGAGAAATGCAAAAAGGAAAAATGGTTGTCTGAGGAGGCCTTACAAATGGCTGTGAATAGAAGAGAATCCAAAGGCAAAGGAGAAAAGGAAAGATACCCATTTGAATGCAGAGTTCCAAAGAATAGCAAGGAGAGATAAGAAAGCCTTCCTCAGTGATGAATGTAAAGACATAGAGGAAAACAACAGAATGGGAAAGACCAGAGCTCTCTTCAAGAAAATTAGAGATACCAAGGGAATATTTCATGCAAAGATGGGCTCAATAAAGGACAAATATGATAGGGACCTAACAGAAGCAGAAGATATCAAAAAGAGGTGGCAAGAATACACAGAAGAACTATACAAAAAAGATCTTCACAACCCAGATAATCATGATGGTGTGATCACTCACCTAGAGCCAGGCGTCCTGGAATGCAAAGTCAAGTGAGCCTTAGGAAGCATCATTATGAAAAAGCTAGTGTAGGTGATAGAATTCCAGTTGAGCTATTTCAAATCCTAAAATATGATGCTGTGAAAGTGCTACACTCAATATGCCAGCAAATTTGGAAAACTCAGCAGTGGCCACAGGACTGGAAAAGGTCAGTTTTCATTCCAATCCCAAAGAAAGGCAATGCCAAAGAATGCTCAAACTACCGCACAATTGCACTCATCTCACACGCTAGTAAAGTAATGCTCAAAATTCTCCAAGCCAGGCTTCAG
>SJYX01000235.1:153466-203481 GCA_006410675.1 Oreotragus oreotragus | reverse complement strand
AAAAAAAAAAAAATAGACTGCTTTGCTTATGCATTTTTTTCCAGTGCCTGATTACTTTCTAGTTTCATGGTTTCTCTATATTTTCTAATTTTGCCTTCTATAAAATACCTCTGAATCCTTACCACACACTCATACCAGGAAATACCTGTTGCCTCTCCTGCAGCAGGCTCTAAGAGAAAGTGTCATATTGGCTGAGCCAAAACAGCATAGCTATGAGGATTTCCTCTGCACCAAGCTGGCAGCTAGCACTGTTCGGAACTAAACTGGAAGAATAGGGAACATTATTTGGTAACTCTCAGAAATTTGAGTCTACCAGACCAGAAAGAAATCAACTCTATTCCAGGCTTTTTTTACACTGAATAGATAGAATAGAGCATATACATAGAGATGGCTGATGTCTAGATCAATAAATTTATGGTAAGAAAATTCTGGTTTTTGCCCATATAATTAGTAAATACAGGCTAACTGCTGTGACAAACATCAAAATTTCTCAGGCTTAACATGCTAAAAGATTATTTATCACTCAAGCAAAGATCTGTTTAGGAAGATATCCTACACTTACCAGGGAAACAAACTCCAGCTACCAGTAACTCTTTATGACCTCATGGACTGTAGCCTGCCAGGCTCCTCTGTCCATGGACTTCTCCAGGCCAGTATACTGGAATGGGTAGCCATCCCCTTCTTTAGAGGATATTTCCAGACAAGGGATTGAACCCTGGTCTCTTGTATTGCAGGCAGATTCTTTACCATCTGATCCATCAGGGGAAGCCCATCCATTTGTAGCTCTACTATGCCCTAATTTTGATTCCTTTGTTAAATCCTCTAAATCTAGGCAGTAGATGGAGGAAGAATAGAGTTCAAAATTTTGGAAACTTGACAGTTAAAGCACTGCTTACTTCAAACCCCAAGAAGAGTTAAGACTGAAAAAAAAAAAAATTGAGCTATAAAAATCCCTTAGTATTCAGCCCTACAAAAATGATCAGATTCAGAGTGTAGCCATCCCATCTATTCTTTCAGAAGGCATTAAAGTGGCCAGATACAAACTGAGAAGGAGGCATGAGGGCAAGAAGACATAAATCAAGCTTGGGCATTATATCTAGGAAAGAATTGGCTAGTGGTCATTGATATATGAAACCTACTCAAGCAAGTACATCAGCAGCCTACTAAACTTATAATGGAATTGTATTTCCAAAAGCAAATCCCAGACTGAATTAATCTTTATCTGTATCAAGCTTAATGTAAATTTGGGGTTCTCAAGTTTGCACTAGCAGGAAATAGTCTGAAAACTATGTGGCCACTAGATAGGATAATCTTCAGTGTCAGTTTTAGATGTGACCATGAAGGATAATTTAAAAGAAAGCATCCTCAGAAGATGGATCCTAAGTTCACAGAGTACAGCAAACAAAGCATTTTCTCCAAAGGAGCAGAATCAGGTTCTAATCAAGGACATTTCCT
Organism: Oreotragus oreotragus; assembly: GCA_006410675.1. Classification (NCBI taxonomy): domain Eukaryota; kingdom Metazoa; phylum Chordata; class Mammalia; order Artiodactyla; family Bovidae; genus Oreotragus; species Oreotragus oreotragus. The sequence goes on along the minus strand of SJYX01000235.1, from coordinate 202,026 downwards.
TACTCTTCAGATAAAATTTTGTAACTTTTATGAACCAATTATTGCCATATTTCTACCACTTTTTTCTGTGTCTACATAGGAGTTTGATTTCTATTATCTGTTGCTGGTTATGTGGGAGAAAAGATGGATGGGACAACTTGTCTTTAGTTCTAACGTCATTGAATGAAGATGCCAAACTTTCGTCTGATGAAGATGGCAAGCCAAGGGGACTCTGGGTAATCTCCACGTGTGGGGGAAAGAGTAACACAGATACCTGGTCACCAGAAAAAGACTACTGATTCAACAGTTGCAGAGGGTGGCTTGCTACTGACCAAAATAATGTGATTTTCCTCTAGGGCACACAACTAAACTTTTCCTTCCTTGTGATGTGACTGAATTCTGTTCAGCTGGAAGAAGCAATGCAAAGCTCTCAGGACCAATCATCTCTCTCTTCCCACATCTATTAGTTGGAGATACAACCCCATGAAGTCCCTGCAAGCAAATATTTTAAGATGGCAGAATTAGCTTCAGTTTTTGAATGACTGTCTTCTCCACTGGTAATCAACTAGACTTGTGAGTTAGAAACTTCTACTGTGTTAGACTGAAATTTGGGAGTTTATCTGTCAAATTCCAGAATTATCTTTGCTAATAAATCACTCTCCCCCACTTAACACACTGCAAAAAAAGTTTAATGAACTGACTGAAAGAAGGTAGATGCTTGGCTATTTAGAGTAGAAATAACTAAAAGGATCCAACTTTGAGATCATTACTAGGGCCATCCAAGTATCCAGCTTGTATGTAATGAAAATAACCTAAATAAATCCAAACAAGCAAGCAACAAAACAAAACACCTAGATCTCTAAAGATGAAATGTAAATAGTCTCCACTATCTCCACATTTTTATTCACATTAATGCCCTAAGACTAAGGCCAATAAGAAGATGAATAATATATTTGTACCCAAATTTGCTGCTAAGAAACTGAAGTCTTCTATTACCTATAGTCCAAAAGTGGTAAAGAACCTGGCTGCCAGTGTAGGAGATGTAAGTGACTTGAGTTCAATCCCTGGACTGGGAAGATCCCCAGACTGGGACTATCTCCTGGAGGAGGGCATGGCAATCCACTCCAGTATTCTTGCCTGGAAAATCCCATGGACAGAGGAGCCTGGNAAAGTGGTAAAGAACCTGGCTGCCAGTGTAGGAGATGTAAGTGACTTGAGTTCAATCCCTGGACTGGGAAGATCCCCAGACTGGGACTATCTCCTGGAGGAGGGCATGGCAATCCACTCCAGTATTCTTGCCTGGAAAATCCCATGGACAGAGGAGCCTGGTGGGCTACAATCCATAGGCTTGCAGAGTCAGACATGACTGAAGCATCTTACCAGGCATGCGCTCATGGTCCAAATCTGGCTTTTAACTCACATCCCTGCTTATGGCTTTTTAAGAATTCTTGAGAAGTCTTATAGCAAACCAAAGCTCACATATGGTGCTAGTGTTTAAGAATCCACCTGCCAATGCAGGAGACACGAGACATGGGTTTGATCCCTAGGTCCAGAAGATCTTCTGGAGGAGCAAATGACAAAACACACCAGGATTCTTGCCTGGGAAATCCCATGGACAGAGGAGCCTGGTGGGCTACAGTCCATGGGGCTGCACAGAGTTGGACACAACTGAGCATGTACACATACAAAAGACGAACCTTAGGGCAGTGGGTTACAGCTCCTTTACATGTCCTGGGACTGATTGCAAATATATAAAGCAGTGTCTTTACCACCTCCAAAGAGTATGCTACCCCAAATCTTTCCAGCGGTTCCTAAAGACCCTACCCAAGAAAAAGCCACTCAGTAAAGGAAAAAACAGAGTTCATGTTTATGAACTAATTAACACAGATTACTACAATGAACAGTGATCCTTTCATTTACTTTGTTGTGTGCCTGTTTCATCATGGTATTTATCCTTCGGATACACAATTCCATGAAATATTTTGGAAATGTCAGCTTAGCCCCCTTTGCTAGTAGGAATTTTTTAATGACAGCTTTCTCTTCTACTCCTTTCCTCCTATGAAGGTGAAATTTGCTTAGTCATGTCCATCTCTTTGCAACTCCACGGACTATATAGTCCATGGAATCCTCCAGACCAGAATACTGGAGTGTGTAGCCATTCCCTTCTCCAGGGGATCTTCCCAACCCAGGGATCAAACCCAGGTGGGTGGATTCTTTACCAGCTGAGTCACCAAGGAAGCCAGCATTTCCTCTGGACACTACAGCTGCCCAGGCCTGTGAATTGTTGTGTATTACAAAATGGTGGAGTGATACAGTCAAGAACATCTGTGAATATGTGGGAAGAATGTTATTTTTTCTGTTGAGCAGCTGAGGAAATATACTAGGGAAACACCTCAGACAATGCCTCCCACCCAACGACAACTTTTTCCTATGGTACCTGACCTGCAGAGCCCCTGGCAGTCTGTCTATACAACCTGACTATGCAGATATCCTCTCTGGGCATAATGGATAGACTGGAAGTGGGCACAGCACTGAAGAGTAAACCAGTGAAATTATATTTCCTGGAATTTTCCAATTTGAGATTCTAGATCAACCCGACAGTCTACTCAAGCAGATCATGCAAAAACAGTGAAAATGAGGTTAGCATTATCTGCTAACATCACAGAGGAGAGGGTAATGCTAGACTGCAAAGAATGGAGAATGACGCAAACAGGCAGAGAATCAGAGGCAAGAGGCCATGAGACCTGGGAAGCATGAGGCTCAGAGTGGCTGCACAGACCAGCCTTGAGTCCTCCTGAAGAACAAACTGTCCTCCACCATCTCCAGTTTTGTAAAAGAGAATTCTGTATCTCCTCCACAAATGCCTTTCTGTTCTTGTTGTCATGCTGTTGGCTCTAGCTAGCTCCTGTCAGTTTAGTTTCCTAATGCCCAAAGCACANGCCCTAAGACTAAGGCCAATAAGAAGATGAATAATATATTTGTACCCAAATTTGCTGCTAAGAAACTGAAGTCTTCTATTACCTATAGTCCAAAAGTGGTAAAGAACCTGGCTGCCAGTGTAGGAGATGTAAGTGACTTGAGTTCAATCCCTGGACTGGGAAGATCCCCAGACTGGGACTATCTCCTGGAGGAGGGCATGGCAATCCACTCCAGTATTCTTGCCTGGAAAATCCCATGGACAGAGGAGCCTGGTGGGCTACAATCCATAGGCTTGCAGAGTCAGACATGACTGAAGCATCTTACCAGGCATGCGCTCATGGTCCAAATCTGGCTTTTAACTCACATCCCTGCTTATGGCTTTTTAAGAATTCTTGAGAAGTCTTACAGCAAACCAAAGCTCACATATGGTGCTAGTGTTTAAGAATCCACCTGCCAATGCAGGAGACACGAGACATGGGTTTGATCCCTAGGTCCAGAAGATCTTCTGGAGGAGCAAATGACAAAACACACCAGGATTCTTGCCTGGGAAATCCCATGGACAGAGGAGCCTGGTGGGCTACAGTCCATGGGGCTGCACAGAGTTGGACACAACTGAGCATGTACACATACAAAAGACGAACCTTAGGGCAGTGGGTTACAGCTCCTTTACATGTCCTGGGACTGATTGCAAATATATAAAGCAGTGTCTTTACCACCTCCAAAGAGTATGCTACCCCAAATCTTTCCAGCGGTTCCTAAAGACCCTACCCAAGAAAAAGCCACTCAGTAAAGGAAAAAACAGAGTTCATGTTTATGAACTAATTAACACAGATTACTACAATGAACAGTGATCCTTTCATTTACTTTGTTGTGTGCCTGTTTCATCATGGTATTTATCCTTCGGATACACAATTCCATGAAATATTTTGGAAATGTCAGCTTAGCCCCCTTTGCTAGTAGGAATTTTTTAATGACAGCTTTCTCTTCTACTCCTTTCCTCCTATGAAGGTGAAATTTGCTTAGTCATGTCCATCTCTTTGCAACTCCACGGACTATATAGTCCATGGAATCCTCCAGACCAGAATACTGGAGTGTGTAGCCATTCCCTTCTCCAGGGGATCTTCCCAACCCAGGGATCAAACCCAGGTGGGTGGATTCTTTACCAGCTGAGTCACCAAGGAAGCCAGCATTTCCTCTGGACACTACAGCTGCCCAGGCCTGTGAATTGTTGTGTATTACAAAATGGTGGAGTGATACAGTCAAGAACATCTGTGAATATGTGGGAAGAATGTTATTTTTTCTGTTGAGCAGCTGAGGAAATATACTAGGGAAACACCTCAGACAATGCCTCCCACCCAACGACAACTTTTTCCTATGGTACCTGACCTGCAGAGCCCCTGGCAGTCTGTCTATACAACCTGACTATGCAGATATCCTCTCTGGGCATAATGGATAGACTGGAAGTGGGCACAGCACTGAAGAGTAAACCAGTGAAATTATATTTCCTGGAATTTTCCAATTTGAGATTCTAGATCAACCCGACAGTCTACTCAAGCAGATCATGCAAAAACAGTGAAAATGAGGTTAGCATTATCTGCTAACATCACAGAGGAGAGGGTAATGCTAGACTGCAAAGAATGGAGAATGACGCAAACAGGCAGAGAATCAGAGGCAAGAGGCCATGAGACCTGGGAAGCATGAGGCTCAGAGTGGCTGCACAGACCAGCCTTGAGTCCTCCTGAAGAACAAACTGTCCTCCACCATCTCCAGTTTTGTAAAAGAGAATTCTGTATCTCCTCCACAAATGCCTTTCTGTTCTTGTTGTCATGCTGTTGGCTCTAGCTAGCTCCTGTCAGTTTAGTTTCCTAATGCCCAAAGCACAACAGCTAGCCATGCCCACTGAGGCTTACCCCTTTGTACCCTTAATTCCCTAATTTCCACCTCCCCCAGAGATCTTAGTTCATCCTACCCACTGTCAGTCTGCCGAGGTGTCAGCATTGCCCCCTCCAAGTCTTAATGATGCAGAGTTCCTGGTAGATTCACTAGACTGTAGACTTTTTTTTTCTTTCTCAGTTTTGTTGACTGCAAAATTCCTTTCCCTTTGCTTTACTGAAGTCAGATTTCAAATACGTAAGGATTAACCTTTATATGCTTTTAAAGGGGCTGCCAGGTGGAGCGGTAAAAAATAAAAAATGAATGCCAAATGTAGAATATATAAGAGATAAAAGAGTATTAGTAGCAGAATAGCCGACTGAGCGACTTCACTTTCACTTTTCACTTTTCACTTTCATGCATTGGAGAAGGAAATGGCAACCCACTCCAGTGTTCTCGCCTGGAGAATCCCAGGGATGGCAGAGCCTGGTGGGCTGCCATCTATGGGGTTGCAGAGTCGGACACGAGTGAAGTGATTTAGCAGCAGCAGCAGAATAGCAGCTTTAAAAACATGTATGTATGTATGTGGGGGGTGGGTGCGCGCACGCTACTTCATGTCAAACTCTGCAACCCTCTAGACTATAGCCGAATAATTGATGCTTTTGAACTGTGGTGTTGGAGAAGACTCTTGAGAGTCCCTTGGACTGCAAGGAGACCCAACCAGTCCATTCTGAAGGAGATCAGCCCCGGGATTTCTTTGGAAGGAATGATGCTAAAGCTGAAACTCCAGTACTCTGGCCACCTCATGTGAAGAGTTGACTCATTGGAAAAGACTCTGATGCTGGGAGGGATTGAGGGCAGCAGGAGAAGGAGACGACAGAGGATGAGATGGCTGAAAGGCATTACTGACTCGATGGACGTGAGTCTGAGTGAACTCTGGGAGTTGGTGATGGACAGGGAGGCCTGGCGTGCTGCAATTCATGGGGTCGCAAAGAGTCGGACACGACTGAGCGACTGAACTGAACTGAGACTGTAACCTGCAAGGCTCCTCCATCCATGGGATTTTCCATCCAAGAATACTGGAATGGGTTGCCATTTCCTTCTCCAGGGGATCTTCCCGACCCAGAGATAGAACCCACATCTCCTGCATTAGCAGGTGGACTCTCTACCTCTGGCCAATCACAGAAGCCCATTATTTAAATCAGAGATACTTTATTCTGTCTGATCAAAAAACTTGTGATTTCTTAAAATCATTTCTTTAGTGTATTGAATTTTCTTTGCTTAGTTCAGTCTACAGTGGGGTTATTTGAGCTGACCTAGCTAAGGTCTCCTGTGCTTTACACTGACTTCTTAGGCCTCCTCCCAGTCCAGGCTAAAAGTCACCTGAAAATACTTACCTTCTAATAGATTAAACATGCATCAAAGCAAAGTTGCTTTTGTTTTTTACATTTTCACTTTGGGCTTTCAACTCTCATATACTTTAGTAAAAGTCTGTTCTCCATTTAATAGAGAAGCACTAGAGTTTACTGAGCACTTCTAACCCTATACTGTCCATGGGGTCCTCAAGGGAAGAATACTGAAGTGGTTTGCCATTCCCTTCTCCAGTGGGAGTTGGTGATGACAAGGAAGTCTGGCATGCTGCAGTCCGTGGAGTCGCAAAGAGTTGGACATGACTGAGTGAGTGAACTGAACTCTAACCCTATGGTCTATGTTATACCAATGTCAGATGCTCTCCAAATAACTTATTTTATTAGACAATGGAAAAGTAATGAGGAAGCACTGATAAGAAGACATCATTTCTGCAGGTTGCTTTGTTGTTCAATCACTTGATCATGTCTGACTCTTTTGTGACAGCAAGGACTGTAGTCTGCCAGGCTCCCTGTACATGGGATTTCCCAGGCAAGAATACGGAAGTGGGTTGCCATTTCCTTCTCCAGAGGATCTTCCTGACCCAGGGACTGAACTTGCATCTTCTGCATTGGCACATGGATTCTTTACCAGCTAAGCCTCCTGGAAAGCCAGAGTTAACACATGCACACACCTAAATCGACCAGTAAATTATATAAGGTGGCCTAGGGATTTGCTATTCTAGAGCTGGCTTAGATGAGACAGCTCCACTGGGGCAAGTTTGCTCAACTGTCTCATCCACTTCCTCAGGTTAACTCAGGCATGTTCTCTTTATGGGGATAACAGAAACACCACAGAACCACTCCAAATTCACTCAAGGCTTGACATTGGCACCCTGTCACTTATGCCTTACTGTATTACCCAAAGCAAATCACATGGCCAAATGCAGAAAGGGCCCAGATAGAAAGATTTTTTAAAAAAAATCAAGGACCATGATACAATCCACCACCACCACCATTCCCAGTGAGCCTGCTAGCACTATATTTGAAATGAATAAATTGGATTTGATATTTTTAGGTTCTTTCTAGCTCTGTAATTACGGTTCTGTAATAAACTTTTCAATATATTGCTTTACCATTCCAAATTATTTTTATTATCCTACTAATCATAGGTATTTGTGCAGATTAAATTTATAACACACTACAGATGCTTCAAGAAATGTAATACATTTATTATTCTATTTCCAGACAGGACCACAATTAGATTACACTTGAAAATCTATTAACTACTGCTTTTTTTACCTTAAGGGAAAAAAGAAAGGATTTTGCACTCTTGGATGTAATTCATATATCATCAGACCTTACTGGCCTGCAGAAATGAATGAGGTCACATCAGATTTTTTACCACATCACCATTTACTGGTTCTGTAATCCACCTGTATAAATTGCTACAGCTCCAACCTCCACACCCCACAATGCCACTGAATCATTTTTAAGAGTTCCTAGTCTGCACTGTGCATGCTTATAAATAAGTCCACTTATATTCTCCCCCTCCAGAAAATTTACTGATCCTTGTCCCTACAAATACACTTAAGGACAGCATCTTAAGTCTTTTTGACATAAAATAAAATGCACCCATTTTAGGTGTACACGTCAATGACTTTTGACAGATTTGTACACTTGAGTAACCTTAACCATAATCTAGATATTGAGCATTTCCATAACCCCAAAAGGTTCCAGGTACCCCTCGCCAACAGTCCTTCTCTTTCTGCCCCCAGTCTCAGGTAAACACTGACTAACTTCCTTTCACTCTAGATTAAACTTGCCTTTTTTGCAGAGGTTCATGTAAATGAAATTTTTACATCAGGCTTTGTATCTGACTTCTTTAGCTCAGAAGGATTTAATTGTGATTTATCCATATGGCTGCATGTATCAGTGTGTTTATTCTTGTATACTGCTGAGTAGTACTCCTCTGTATGTATACACAGCCATCTGCTTATCCATCCAACAATTGAAGAACATTTGAGATATTTTTCCAAAGAAGGGCATCATGAAAAATGTGAATGTGTCTGGCCAAGTTTTTACATAGGTACATATTATACCTTCTCATTGAGTCATTATTATAGGTATGTAATGGAATTTGTGGCTTTACTTTGCATTTTTTAGAAGGCTAATGATGTTGAGTAACTTTCCAAGTGATAATTAGTCATTTGTATATAGTATTTTATGTTAAGTATTTCAATCTTTTGCCTGTTTTTAATTGGCTCAACTTATTACTGAGTAGTAAGAATTTGTACATATTCTGGACACAGATCCTTCATCAGATACATGTGTTGAAATATTTTTCACCTGTGATTATATTAACTATCTTCTGTGAGAATTTTTTTAACTAAAACACTTTTATCAGTTTACACTTTTATGGTTTGTGCATTTATGTCCTATGTCAAACATTTGTGTCTATCTCAATTGATTTTATATCCAATTGTTTACTGCTAGTAAATGATACTTACTATTCTCTAATGTTGTTAAACCTATTTATTAAATATAATAGCTTTGGTGACTGTTTTTTAGTGTTTAAACAACAATTTTATTAACAGACATCTTTGCTTCTTCCTGTTCAAGCTGAATGTCTTTTTTTTTTTTTTATGTTTTCACTGAAATGTTGAATAAGAGAGAAGAGAAAGGACAGTCTTGCCGCTTAACCAATTTTAGAGCAAAACTATTCAATGTGATGACTAAGCATGGGGTCGCTGCAATATTTTTCTGTAAAAGCTTTTTATTAGATTGAGGGAAGTCTCTTCTGTTTCTAGTTTGGTGATAGTTTTTCTCACAAAATGGTTAAGTTTTTGTTATTTTTTCCCTGCTTCTATTTAGGGAATCATATGGATTTTCTCCTTTATTTCAGTTCAGTTCAGTAGGTCAGGCGTGTTCGACTCTTTGCGACCCCATGAATCGCAGCACGCCAGGCCTCCCTGTTCATCACCAACTCCCAGAGTTCACTCAGACTCACAATCATCAAGTCAATGATACCATCCAGCCATCTCATTTTCGGTCATCCCCTTCTTCTCCTGCCCCCAATCCCTCCCAGCATCAGAGTCTTTTCCAATGAGTCAACTCTTCTCATGAGGTGGCCAAAGTACTGGAGTTACAGCTTTAGCACATTTCCTCCAAAGAAATCCCAGGGCTGATCTCCTTCAGAATGGACTGGTTGGATCTCCTGGCAGTCCAAGGAACTCTCAAGAGTCTTCTCCAACACCACAGTTCAAAAGCATCAGTTCTTCGGTGCTCAGCCTTCTTCACAGTCCAACTTTCACATCCATACATGACCACTGGAAAAACCATAGCCTTAACTAGACGGACCTTAGTCAGCAAGTAATGTCTCTGCTTTTGAATATGCTACCTAGGTTGGTCATAACTTTTCTTTCAAGGAGTAAGTGTCTTCTAATTTCATGGCTGCAATGTGGTGAAATATATTTTTAAATGCAAAATTAAATTCCTGATTTAACATTACTTGGCCAATTACTTGATATTATCAACCGCGGTTTTTGTTTTTGTTTAACTGAATTTGATTTACTAGGATTTAAAGTTTTCAGCTTTCTTTTTTATAAATGTCTTTGGCAGATTTTCACATCTGAGTAAGTGCTGCCCTTATAAAATGAGCTAGACAGAATTCCTTCCTGCACTATTTTCTGAAAGAGTTTGGTGAAATTAGTGTTATTATTTGTTTAATTGTTTGCTAAAATTTACAAATGCATCTAGCTTGCAGTTGTCTTTGTGGGAAGAATTTAGTTATTAATTCAAGTTCTTTAATAGTTATAAAGCTATTTAGATTTTTATTTCTTCTTGAGTCAATTTTGGTAATTTGTGTCTGTTAAGGAATTTGTTTATTTCATGAGGATGTTATAATTTATTAATATACAGTGGTTTGTAATATTTCTTTTATCCCTACACTATCTGTTGAATCTCTGTTACATCCTTTCATTCATGATATTGGTGGTGTGTGTCTTTCCTCTTTTCCCTTCTTTAATCTGGTTAGAAGTTCCTCTATTTTATCACTCTCAAAGCATTTGTTTACACTGAGTCTTTTCATTTTCTCTTTCATGGATTTCTTTTTACATCCCTACTTCTACTGAGGTTGAAATTAATTTGCCCTTTCTTTTCTTGCTTCGTAAATTGAAAACATAGGTAATTTATTTTGGACCTTGTTGCTTTTCTATTATAAATATTTAAAGCTCTAAAATTTCTCTAGGTGTCACATCCTATAATTTCAGATATTTATATTTTTACTTTTTCCCATTTCTAAATCTTTTCATTTCCTCTGTGATTCTTTTTTTACTCATTAGTTAGAGAAACATTTTAAAATTTCTGGATATTTGGCTCTTTCTTAGAATATTGGAAAACACCTTGATGCTTGGAAAGATTGAGGGCAGGAGGAGAAAGGGGCAACAGAGGATGGGATGGCTGGATGGTATCAATGACTCAATGGACATGAGTTTGAGCAAACTCTGAGACATACTGAAGGACACGGAAGCCTGGCATGCTACAGTCCGTGGGTTGCAAAGAATTGAACACTACTTATCTGAACAACAAGTTATCTTATTATGTCTAATTTAATTATATCATGAGCAAAGAACATACCTTTTATGGATTTAGACCTTTAAATTTATTGAGACTTTTCAAATAGCTGCATATAGTCTAACTTTAAGAATGTTTCCATGCACACTTGAAATGAATGTGTTTTCTGCAATTGCTAGGTGAAATATTCTATAATGTCAGTTAGGTCAAGTTGGTGACAATGTTGTTCTAGTCTTCAATATCCTTATTGATTTTCTCTCTACCTGTTCTATTGATTACTGGCAGAAGACTGTTGTAGTTTCCAAATATAACTGTGGATTTAGCTATTTTTCCATTCAGTTTGTCGGTATTTAGTTCACGCATTTTAAAACTCTATTGTTAATTGTACACATATTTAGAATTACTAAGTCTAACTAATTAAATGGGGCCTCCCATGTGGCACAGTGGTAAAGAATCCACCTGCCAATGCAGGAGACGCAAGAGATTCAGGTTCGATCCCTGGGTCAGGAAGATCACCTAGAGAAGGAAACAGCAACCCGCTCCAGTATTCTTGCCTGAGAAATTCGCATGGGCAGAGGAGCCTGGCAGGCTACACTCCATGAGGTCACAAAGAGTTGGACACAACTGAGCACACACACAAACACCCATACACACATGTCTAATTAATAAAGTGACCTTCTATCATTTGAAATTCATTTCTTCATCTCTTGTTGTGAAGTCAATGTTTCTAAGATTTATTGTTAACCTTGTATATTTTGTTTCATCCCTCTAATTTTCATCTAGCTGTTTCTTTATATATTAAGAAAGTTTCTTGAGAACAGTTCAACTGGGATTTTTCATCGAATTTAATAATCTTTTATTTTTAATGAAGTGTTTAGATTATTTACATCTAATGAAAGTATTAGTATTATTAGGTTCAAGTATTTATTATACTATATGACACTTTAAATCTTTTTTTCTGATATTCTCCCTTTATGGAGTCTTATTACACAATTTTGTCACACAATTCACTAAAGATCTCTTCATTATTTTTTTTCAGAATTTTTTTCTCACTGTGCTTGATTTTGCAGTTTTTGTTGCTAGGATTTTAAGTTCATTGATTTTCTTCTGGAATTTCTAGCCTTCTATTAATACCATCAGTGACTATTTCATCTTAGATATTGTTTTTTTCCTGTAAGTTTTATTTTATTTTGTTCTTTTTATATCTTACATTTCCCAACTATCATATTTTCTTTTATGTAGTTGAGTATATTTGTAATAACAAAGGTAAACCCTTCATTTTTCAACTGTGGATCTTTTTCTATACACTCATTCAATGTTATGTTAAAGTGCTTCACCTATCAGCATATTGAGAAACATTTCTTTGAAAAATCAGACACTGTAAACTTTGTGTGGTTGAATGTTTCATCTTTGTTCACTACCTTTAAAAGGTGTTATTATTGTTCTGCTTATCAGTTTTATTATTTAAAGTTAAGCTTGATCCATTCAAGATTTACTTTAACTTTTGGGAGTACTTCTAGAGAAGTACTATATACTTTTATATAAGTATATAGTATATAATATTCCATAGAGTATAAGCTACTATATAATATTTTAATATTAATATTAAAATACTATTAATATATATTTATAAATATATTATATATTCATAATATTTATATATTATAAAATTTAATATTAATATTTATATAATAGCTTATACTCTATGGAATGTTTAGCCATATTTCTAAGGAATAACTTTTTGGATATCAGGTGAATGCCTTGAGTGATCAATGAGGACTCACAACTCTGGCTACTGGAAAATCAAATATCTTTCAATCCCACTGTGCAAGATCTGAAAATAGCTCACAGATCACACATACTTCTTTGTCCAACCTTATGGAGTTTCATCCTTNTGATGCTTAGAAAGATTGAGGGCAGGAGGAGAAAGGGGCAACAGAGGATGGGATGGCTGGATGGTATCAATGACTCAATGGACATGAGTTTGAGCAAACTCTGAGACATACTGAAGGACACGGAAGCCTGGCATGCTACAGTCCGTGGGTTGCAAAGAATTGAACACTACTTATCTGAACAACAAGTTATCTTATTATGTCTAATTTAATTATATCATGAGCAAAGAACATACCTTTTATGGATTTAGACCTTTAAATTTATTGAGACTTTTCAAATAGCTGCATATAGTCTAACTTTAAGAATGTTTCCATGCACACTTGAAATGAATGTGTTTTCTGCAATTGCTAGGTGAAATATTCTATAATGTCAGTTAGGTCAAGTTGGTGACAATGTTGTTCTAGTCTTCAATATCCTTATTGATTTTCTCTCTACCTGTTCTATTGATTACTGGCAGAAGACTGTTGTAGTTTCCAAATATAACTGTGGATTTAGCTATTTTTCCATTCAGTTTGTTGGTATTTAGTTCACGCATTTTAAAACTCTATTGTTAATTGTACACATATTTAGAATTACTAAGTCTAACTAATTAAATGGGGCCTCCCATGTGGCACAGTGGTAAAGAATCCACCTGCCAATGCAGGAGACGCAAGAGATTCAGGTTCGATCCCTGGGTCAGGAAGATCACCTAGAGAAGGAAACAGCAACCCGCTCCAGTATTCTTGCCTGAGAAATTCGCATGGGCAGAGGAGCCTGGCAGGCTACACTCCATGAGGTCACAAAGAGTTGGACACAACTGAGCACACACACAAACACCCATACACACATGTCTAATTAATAAAGTGACCTTCTATCATTTGAAATTCATTTCTTCATCTCTTGTTGTGAAGTCAATGTTTCTAAGATTTATTGTTAACCTTGTATATTTTGTTTCATCCCTCTAATTTTCATCTAGCTGTTTCTTTATATATTAAGAAAGTTTCTTGAGAACAGTTCAACTGGGATTTTTCATCGAATTTAATAATCTTTTATTTTTAATGAAGTGTTTAGATTATTTACATCTAATGAAAGTATTAGTATTATTAGGTTCAAGTATTTATTATACTATATGACACTTTAAATCTTTTTTTCTGATATTCTCCCTTTATGGAGTCTTATTACACAATTTTGTCACACAATTCACTAAAGATCTCTTCATTATTTTTTTTCAGAATTTTTTTCTCACTGTGCTTGATTTTGCAGTTTTTGTTGCTAGGATTTTAAGTTCATTGATTTTCTTCTGGAATTTCTAGCCTTCTATTAATACCATCAGTGACTATTTCATCTTAGATATTGTTTTTTTCCTGTAAGTTTTATTTTATTTTGTTCTTTTTATATCTTACATTTCCCAACTATCATATTTTCTTTTATGTAGTTGAGTATATTTGTAATAACAAAGGTAAACCCTTCATTTTTCAACTGTGGATCTTTTTCTATACACTCATTCAACGTTATGTTAAAGTGCTTCACCTATCAGCATATTGAGAAACATTTCTTTGAAAATCAGACACTGTAAACTTTATGTGGTTGAATGTTTCATCTTTGTTCACTACCTTTAAAAGGTGTTATTATTGTTCTGCTTATCAGTTTTATTATTTAAAGTTAAGCTTGATCCATTCAAGATTTACTTTAACTTTTGGGAGTACTTCTAGAGAAGTACTATATACTTTTATATAAGTATATAGTATATAATATTCCATAGAGTATAAGCTACTATATAATATTTTAATATTAATATTAAAATACTATTAATATATATTTATAAATATATTATATATTCATAATATTTATATATTATAAAATTTAATATTAATATTTATATAATAGCTTATACTCTATGGAATGTTTAGCCATATTTCTAAGGAATAACTTTTTGGATATCGGGTGAATGCCTTGAGTGATCAATGAGGACTCACAACTCTGGCTACTGGAAAATCAAATATCTTTCAATCCCACTGTGCAAGATCTGAAAATAGCTCACAGATCACACATACTTCTTTGTCCAACCTTATGGAGTTTCATCCTTCACATGTTCAATTTAATATTCAGAATAGAATCAATAGGGTACTTGGGCAGGTTTATGGAACACTTGTTCTATGTAAATACCTTATTTTCAACATCTACCCCACAACTTTCAACCATGATCTATTTTGGGATCCTTTTCCCTGATCTAAGGTTTAGATGGTGCTTCCAAAGAGAAAGCAGAGTTGATTTTAGGGTTAACCTTGTTTCCTTACCCACTCCCCCAAATCACAGTATTGCACTGGATGTTTTCCAACAGAAAAATCTCTTTGTATTATTTTCTTATTTTCTAGCTGTTTTTGATGGGAGGTTAAATATTGTCCTTGTTATTCAATTGTTTACCAAAAGCGAACATTTTATCTGAGAAGTGGGTAAAGTAGTATAGCTAGGAAACAATTTTAAGGGCAACACTGTTGTTTTTTAACACCAAGCATGGGAAACAGTAATAGTTTTGAAGTTACTCCAAAACAAAAGCCAGTGGAGTATAATAGCTATGGCCAACCTGACTTAAAATAATCAAATAACAATCTTACCAGTAAGAGCAGTGTGGCTGAGTAGAGAGATTTTATGGAAAACTTTAAGAAACTTTCTCTGATTCAAAATTGTATGTCAGCAATTTATAAAGGCAATTCTTAATGCAGGCGATTCTAGAGAAGCCCAGAGACAATCATTTCCAAATAATCATTCGCAGCTTAAAGTACTGTTCCAACATATTACACAGATAAGATACTGAACAAATGATATAAACTGTCAATATCCAGCTCTGTTCCAGTTTAAGAGAAGGGTTTGAATAACAGGGAAATAGAATACATAACAGTTCAATGAAAATGTCTCTACTGTAAGATGAGTTAAACAAAATAAATATAAAACTCTTTGACGGTTAAAAGGTATGGCGGTATGGGTTACAGTGTGTGTTGGGTGTGGGGAAGGAGAAAAAGAGGCCATGAAGAAAGGTAGGTTAAGAGAAACTTAATTCATTATTCCAGAAAACAGAAGAAATTTTAATATAACTGATTCATGTTATCAAAGATATAAAGGCAGATGTGGTCACTGAAATAGAAGTTTCAGAATGGGTTATTCAGCAAGAAAACAAGATAAAGCAGGTGCTAACTGATCAAACAGTTATTGACTGAGCAAAGAAATCCAGTGGATAAAAATGCAATGGGAGATTTTACTTGGAAGGGATAAAAACTTTATAGAGAATAAGAGAATATACACTATTTTGATGGGGACGATATTCTGAGAAAAAAACACAGAAAGATAAATAGAAGAGAAGTAGAATTTTGAAGAAAGGTGAAGAATATTGAAGGCAAACAAATGTGTTGACATATAGTTATTTGATGTGTCTAAAGAAGAGATGTGTACAAATGAAGCAAAATGCACTGTTAGATAAGGGAAAAAAAAATTCAAGAAACTAAGGTGGCCTCATATCTACAGTTGAATGGGCCTCCCTATCATACACACACAAAAAGAACTACAAGAAGATATACCTTAGTGATGATATTCTTTAGCTTCAAGGGGCAAGAAGAAAACCTTGCCTAATAGGGAAAAAAGAGATCATCTACTGATCAAAGAAGAAAAATGTGACTGGCCTGAATATTCTCAGTAATCTCAGATAACAAAGTTTTAATAAGAAAAGTCTTTTGACAAAAGTATCTATTCCATCAATCCAGTTATTAATCATATTTGAAGGGATTAAACAGTCTCAAATATTCAGAAATTGTGGAATTAGATAGACAGACAGACAGTCAGACATATCCTGGAGAGAAAAGTGTTTAAGCCAATCTAGGCAACCAACATATTCAAATAAAAAAAACTCACAAATGAATAAGTTACAGTATGAACAGGAAAAAAGGAGACAAAAAGAGAAAAAAGAAGTGGAGAATTTCATCATCTTTGGAAATAAAGAAAGTGTCCACTGTTTAATTTCAGAAGTTTATTAATTTGGAAATATACTAAGCATACACTTAAGATTACTGTTTGAAGTTATGACAGTGATAATTAGTTGAATCGAGGACATGTGGCCTACCTAACAAATGATCATTAGTAGTGGGTAGGAATTGGGTAATAGATCATATAGCAAAATTTAGAAAATAAAGAAACCAACAAAGAAGTCTACAGTTAACATAATCAAGATGAAACACAACCAACTATTGTGACAATAAGTGTAAATAGAATTGATCCTTAAAATAGTAATTAATTCAATAACACTTTGAGATCCTTTTATGTGACAGGCACTAGAAATAAGATAAGCAAAACAGACCAAATTCACACCTCTATTTAGTTTGCCAGATAACAGAAGATTAGAGAAGTAAGGAAACTCATGAGTGCTATAAAGAGAAATACGGAATTCTAAGAACTCTACAACCGATATATACGTTCTTTTCTTCTGGAAATTTAATGGCATCTAGTTAAAGCTAATATTTGTGACTACCTAGTGAGGATATATCATCCAAACTGATTATTTTGTTTATATAAATGCCCTGAAAGTTTGTTAACTTTAATCTTTTATATTTTTCTAATTTATCCAAATGAGGTTTAAACTTCCATCCTTTTATCCACTTGACAATATGGATAGAATACCTAATCCATTCATCTCTATGATGAACTAGAAGTGTTCATTTTTCATGTTTTCATTTTTTCTTAAACAAAGAGTAGAAAACAAGATTTACTTCTGATTCATGGCAGTCTACAGTGTTACAATGCCATTTCCAGATTTGCATAAGCTAAGTGGATTCCAGGGATAGGAAGGAAAAGAATTTGCATGTGAGCAATTCAAATCCTTTCAAATTTTCTGCATTGTGCACACAAGGATCTCCAGTCAGGAAAAAAAAAAAAAAGCTCCCTATTTTTTTTTCTTGCTTTCCTTTATTTTTACACTGATTTAAGTAGGAAGTAAATGTTTCTGACAGGTACTTGGTTGGAAAATACTTTGTAAATGTTTCCATTATATTTTCCTCCAAGGAGTCACAAGCTCTTTCAGGGTACCAGGGCCTACAGCACTGACCACATAATTAATGAAAAGTCACTGAATTGTGCAAAGATACAAAGAGGCCAAAACACGAACAGTCCCCACTCCCACCCCCCACAATTCAGCATTTTTCCTGAGGCTTTATCAGTTCTAACTGTGACCTAATTCAAATTGACACCTAGCAAATGGTNAGCTCTTTCAGGGTACCAGGGCCTACAGCACTGACCACATAATTAATGAAAAGTCACTGAATTGTGCAAAGATACAAAGAGGCCAAAACACGAACAGTCCCCACTCCCACCCCCCACAATTCAGCATTTTTCCTGAGGCTTTATCAGTTCTAACTGTGACCTAATTCAAATTGACACCTAGCAAATGGTTGTTCTACTAACGGTACTTTCCTAGTAACAGACGTTTTGCTTCCTTAGATGTTGTCATTGCATCATCGCAGCTTCTTGGAAACACTTTGATTTTAACTAGAAAAATCAAAACTGTTTGGAGAAAACACTGAAGACGCCTTTACTCCTTGGGGCCAGCTCTAAATGTGAACACAAACAATGCAAATATGTGTTTCATGAGGAGTGTCCTTTGGTCAAGCCTCAGCGCAGACATGCTTTCAACATGTACACAATGAGGCATTAAGCTTTATGAATTGCCAAGGGAGGTCCTGGGGAGGCGGCTTGGTCTGCCAAATTTTTACACATCTGAACTAACAGTTTAAGGATCAGTGCAACCTCTGAGACAGATTTACCTTTAAATGTTCGATATAATCTGTGAATTTTACCAATACTCTCATATCAGTTCAGTCACTCAGTCGTGTCCAACTCTTTGAGACCCCATGAATTGCAGCACGCCAGGTCTCCCTGTCCATCACCATCTCCCGGAGTTCACTCAAACTCACGTCCATCGAGTCCGTGATGCCATCCAGCCATCTCATCCTCGGTCGTCCCCTTCTCCTCCTGCCCCCAATCCCTCCCAGCATCAGAGTCTTTTCCAATGAGTCAACTCTTCGCATGAGGTGGCCAAAGTACTGGAGTTTNATTTGCATTGATCGCTGAGGAAGGCTTTCTTATCTCTTCTTGCTATTCTTTGGAATTCTGCATTCAGATGCTTATATCTTTCCTTTTCTCCTTTGCTTTTCACTTCTCTTCTTTTCACAGCTATTAGTAAGTCCTCCCCAGACAGCCATTTTGCTTTTTTTCATTTCTTTTCCATGGGGATGGTCTTGATCCCTGTCTCCTGTACAATGTCATGAACCTCATTTCATAGTTCAACAGGCACTCTGTCTATCAGATCTAGGCCCTTAAATATAGTTCTCACTTCCACTGTATAATGATAAGGGATTTGATTTAGGTCATACATGAATGGTCTAGAGGTTTTCCCTACTGTCTTCAATTTGAGTCTGAATTTGGCAATAAGGAGTTTATGATCTGAGCCACAGTCAGCTCCCGTTCTTGCTTTTGCTGACTATATAGAACTTCTCATTCTTTGGCTGCAAAGAATATAATCAATCTGATTTCAATGTTGACTATGTGGTGATGTCTATGTGTAGAGTCTTCTCTTGTGTTGTTGGAAGAGGGTGTTTGCTATGACCAATGCATTTTCTTGGCAAAACTCTATTAGTCTTTGCCCTGCTTCATTCTACATTTCAAAGCCAAATTTGCCAGTTACTCCAGGTGTTTCTTGACTTCCTATCCCCTATAATGAAAAGGACATCTTTTTTGGGTATTAGTTCTAAAAAGTCTTGTAAGTCTTCATAAAACCATTCAACTTCAGGTTCTTCAGCGTTACTGGTTGGGGCATAGACTTGGATAATTGTGATATTGAATGGTTTGTCTTTCCAACAGAGACCGACAGAGATCATTCTGTCGTTTTTGAGATTGCATCTAATACTGCATTTCAAACTCTTTTGTTGACATCATGGCTACTCCATTTCTTCTGATGTATTCCTGCCCACAGCAGTAGATATAATGGTCTTATGTGTTAAATTCACCCATTCCAGTCCATTTTAGTTCGCTGATTCCTAGAATGTCGACGTTCACCCTTGCAAATTTCCCAGGCAAGAATACCGGGATAGGTTGCCATTTCCTCCTCCAGGGGATCTTCCCTACCCAGGGATTGGACTTGAATATCCTATGTCTCTTGCATTGCAGGTTGATTCTTTACCTGCTGAGCCATGAGGGAAGCTCCATTCCCATGTATATCTAGCTGGGAATAATGAGTGAGTACCCATCTCATAGGGCTGTAAAATTTAAATGAAATAAATTTTAAATTAATATTAGCTACAATTATTATTAACTGTGTGGATTAGAACTCATTAAGTGTTGAAGGTAAGATAAAAATTCGGTAGTCTGGCTTGATACCTTGGTCTCATAACCACTGCATTATTCTCTATATATGACATAAAATGGATATTCAGAGAAGAACGGTTAAGATGAAAGAGGAAGATGCTTTTGCTCATTGAAGTATCAAAGATCATCTTAGAGACAAGATCATTTAGTTTCTTAAAATGTTTATTGTATGTGTGCGTGCTAAGTCACCTCAATCATGTTCACCTCTTTGAGACTCTATGGACCAGAGTCTTCCAGGCTTCTCTGTTCATGGGATTCTCCAGGCAAAAATACTGGAGTAGATTGTCACGGCCTTCTCCAGGGGATCTTCCTGACCAGAGATCAAACTCATGACTCTTATATCTTCTGCAGCATTGGCAGCCAGGTTCTTTATCACTAACACCACTGGAAAAGCCCAAAAATGTTTACTAAAACATTAAAACTTTTGAGGTTATGGCAAGGAAAATGGAGGATTGGACAGGCAGGTGGCAGAGCAATGAACTAGGGCCACCAAAGAATCAAGAAGAGGCAGAAAAATCTACGAAAGCTGACTGTTTCTTCCAGTAATGGATGGGGAAATACAAGCCATAGTGCTGAGAAGCAATAAGCAGAAGCCACCGACCTCCCCTCCCCCTCCCCCAAAGCTTAATACGATCTCCAAGTTTGGATTTCCTGAACATGGAGGTAGTTGGCAGTCTAGCAACTTGGTAGGTAGTCAGATGACAAAGAAAGCCTTATACATTGAACTTCATTTAAGTAAGCCTAAAGAAACCTTTCCAACACTTACTCCAAGATCTATTTTGGTAGCAGCAGCTTAAATGAGGATGAAAATAGTGAACTGGATGAAAATAGTGAACCAGAGGAAATGCCTCCAGAGGCAAAGATGAGGATGAGGCCTACTGGATGGGATACACCAACATCAGCAGAAACAAATTCCATCAGTAAAGGACATGAGTTTTCTGATAATCAGAAGATATGGAAGTGAAATATAAAATCTCATCTTAGAAATGTCCATGACCAAAATGATTAAATCATGTGTTTTGAAAATGGGGCATGGGGTGGGTGTAAATGTAAAAGGAACATTTTCATTTTTTAAAGAATGGCATTAGACTCTTTAGAGCATTTTTTTTTTTCTTTTAAAGACTGAGTGGTACACTAATAAGTGAAAATTTGAAATTAGAGGCAATTTGTGTTTTATATACAAATTTTAAGACATTTACTAATTTTGTAGTTACATGTGATTAGTTTCCAAAGTTAAAAGATAATTTTTAAAAATCAGAAATGTTATGTTTCTAAGAACTGCGTCTTTTTAGACACAACTATTAGCACATTAAGAGGGAAGCAAAAAGTTGTCTTTTTAAACTGCAAGCAATTGCTCTAATTTGATTCCTGTGTTAACAGATGCTGTCTAGTTCCCAGGGACAAATACAGAAAGAAGGGAGTATTGAATTGGGAGGAAAATATTACTGGATATATTAACTGAGAAAATAAATTAGATAAAATTAAAATATAGCTCCTTTTTCCCCTAATGGCATTTGTTATGTTTCAAATCATCAGAGACTATTTATTGCATTGTCAGTGAATACAGATATGTACCAAGCTCTTTAAAAAGAATATTTTAAAATTTATATAAGCCATCGAGAATTTAAAATAACATGTTTCATTTTAAAGAGTCTTGTCTACCTTTATTATTCTTCAGAGAACAGCCATTTTCTACCAAATTAAAATATTTTTGTTATCTAGTTCTGTTAACATTTCCACCAGCTCTCAAGGAAAATTATAAAAAAGCTCTTTTTTTCTAAAAAAAGGAAGCTACCATCAGCAATTTAAATGTAAATAACAGTTAAATATTTGGCTGTTATTTTTTTAAAGGGTGTAAACACCAAAAAAAGGCAACATTGTATGAAGATGGGAAATAAGAAGGATATACCATCTGTGGATTTATCAAATCATTTATGTTACTAACTTGAGAAATCCCATTTGTTCTGAACTAATTTATAGGAATTCTTATTTAACAGAAAGCCTTTGACTCTATGTATCACAACAAACTGTGGAAAATTCTTAAAGAGATGGAAATACCAGACCAGCTTACCTGCCTCCTGAGAAATCTGTGTGCAGGTCAAGAAGCAACAGTTAGAACCAGACATGGAACAATGGATTAGTTCAAAATTAGGAAAGAAGTACATCAAAGCTGCATATTGTCACTCTGCTTACTTAACTTATATGCAGAGTACATCATGTGAAATGCTGGGGTGGATGAATCACAAGCTAGAATCAAGATTGCTGGGAGAAATATCAACAGCCTCATATATGCAGATGATGCCACGTTAAGGGCAGAAAGCAAAGAGGAACTAAAGAGCCTCTTGATAAAAGTGAAACAGGAGAATGAAAAGGCTCTCTTAAAACAGAATTCAGAAAACCAAGATCATGGCTTCTATTCCCATAATTTACATATATGTATAGGTATATGCATATATGGCTGATTCATGTTGATGTTTCGCAGAAGTCAACACAATTTTGTAAACCAATTATATTTCAATTAAAAAAATAAAATTGAAAAATCAAAGTTACTCAGCACTCATAAAACCAAGATCATGACATCTGGTCCCATCACTTCATGGTAAATAAATGAGGAAAATGTGGAAAGAGTGATAGATTTTATTTTCTTGAGCTCCAAACAGCTGTGGACAATGAATGCATCCATTAAATTAAAGGACACTTGCTCCTTAGTAGGAAAGCTATGACAAACTTAGACAGTGTATTAAAAAGCAGAGACATCACTTTGCTGACATAGATCTGTATAGTCAAAGTTATGTGGTTTGTTTGTTTTTTTTTTTTTTTTTCCCCAATAGTCATGTATGGATGTGAGAGTTGGATCATAATCAAGGCTGAGCACTGAAGCATTGGTGCCTTCAAACTGTGGTGTTGGAGAAGACTCTTGAGAGTCCCTTGGACAGCAAGGAGATCAAACCAGTCAATCCTAAAAGAAATCAACCCTGAATATTCATAGGAATGACTGATGCTAAAGCTGAAGCTCCAATATTTTGGCTACCTGAGGCAAAGAGCCGACTCATTGTAAAACACCCTGATTCTGGGAAAGATTGAGGGCAAGAAGAGAAGAGGATGACAGAGCATAGCATGGTTGATGGCATCACTGATCCAAAGTACATGAGTTTAGTAAGCTCTGGGAGTTGGTGATGGACAGGGAAGCCTGGCATGTTGCAGTCCATGTGATCTCAAAGAGTCAGACAGAACTTTGTGACTGAACAACAAAACTTACCAAAACAGAATGGCTTAACTGCATACATATTAACCAGTGGCCTCTCAAAAGCACATTTTAGATACTGAAAACAAAATGAAAGAAAATACTTCTTTAAACATATGTTATGGAATCTTTGATTACATATCCTTGTTAATCTTCAATGTGGGATAGCTCCTCTAGGCCCTCATGCGCCCAAGCAGCCACCACTCCTCTGGCGTGGGGTTGCTCCTCCTATCGCCATCCCTGACCTCAGACACGGGGTAGCTCCTCTCGGCCGCAGACCCTGGCCTCAGACGTGGGATAGCTCCTCTCAGCTGCCGCCCCTGGACTTGGATGCAGGGTAGCTCCTCACGAGCAGTGAGGAGATATCCCTCGTCCAAGGTAAGGATCAGCGGCTGCACTTTGCTGGAACAGCCTTGAAGAGATAACCCATGCCCAAGGTAAGAGGGCAAGTAAGATAGTAGATTGCAAGCGGGCATTAGAGGGCAGACACACTGAAACCATACTCACAGAAAACTAGTCAATCTAATCATACTAGGACCACAGCCTTGTCTAACTCAATGAAACTAAGCCATGCCCATGGGGCAACCCAAGATGAGCAAGTCATGGTGGAGAGGTCTGACAGAATGTGGTCCACTGGAGAAGGAAATGGCAAACAACTTCAGTATTCTTGCCTTGAGAAGCCCATGAACAGTATGAAAAGGAAAAATGATAGGATATTGAAAGAGGAACTCCCCAGGTAACTAGGTGCCCAACACGCTACTGGAGATCAGTGGAGAAATAACTAGAGAAAGAATGAAGGGATGGAGCCAAAGCAGAAACAATATCCAGCTGTGGGGATGTGACTGGTGATAGAAGCAAAGTCTGATGCTGTAAAGAGCAATATTGCATAGGAACCTGAAATGTCAGGTCCATGAATCAAGGCAAATTGGAAGTGGTCAAACAAGAGATGTCAAGAGTGAATGTCAACATTCTAGGAATCAGCTAAATAAATGGACTCGAATGGGTGAATTTAACTCATATGACCATTATATTTACTGCTGCGGGCAGGAATCCCTCAGAAGAAATGGAGCAGCTATGATGGTCAACAAAAGAGTCCAAAATGCAATACTTGGGTGAAATCTCAAAAACGACAGAATGATCTCTGTTCGTTTCCAAGGCAAACCATTCAGTATCACAGTAATCCAAGTCTATGCTCCACCAGTAATGCTGAAGAAGCTGAAGTTGAACGGTTCTATGAAGACCTACCTGACCTTTTAGAACTAACACCCAAAAAAGATGTCCTTTTCATTATAGGGGACTGGAATGCAAAATTAGGAAGTCAAGAAACACCTGGAATAATAGGCAAATTTGGCCTTAGAATGTAGAATGAAGCAGGGCAAAGACTAATAGAGT
The DNA here is from genome assembly GCA_006410675.1 of Oreotragus oreotragus. Taxonomy (NCBI): domain Eukaryota; kingdom Metazoa; phylum Chordata; class Mammalia; order Artiodactyla; family Bovidae; genus Oreotragus; species Oreotragus oreotragus. The sequence continues at coordinate 177,423 of SJYX01000235.1, read as the reverse complement.
TTTGCCAAGAAAATGCACTGGTCATAGCAAACACCCTCTTCCAGCAACACAAGAGAAGACTCTACACATGGACATCACCAGATGGTCAACACCGAAATCAGATTGATTATATTCTTTGCAGCCAAAGATGGAGAAGCTCTATACAGTCAANACAGGTAAATTTGGCCTTGGAATGCGGAATGAAGCAGGGCAAAGACTAATAGAGTTTTGCCAAGAAAATGCACTGGTCATAGCAAACACCCTCTTCCAGCAACACAAGAGAAGACTCTACACATGGACATCACCAGATGGTCAACACTGAAATCAGATTGATTATATTCTTTGCAGCCAAAGATGGAGAAGCTCATATCAGTAGATAAATACAATGTGACAGTGAAATAAAACCCTTGAAGAAATGATGGCAGCCAGATTTTCATACAGTCTTCAAATATATTCTAAAAACCAAGTATGAATTCAGAACTATACTCAGTTATTCCAGTTTAATGGTGACTTTAGGAGGAAGGAGGAAGGAAGGAAAGATGGAAGGAGAATGGAGGGGTAAAGAAAAGGCTATTAGCACACAAAATATTTTATTTATATTAACTACATTAGAAGAGCAAAGGAAAGAGCAAAAGTGTTAGCAATAAGTCAGATGCGTAAAACATTCTTTATAAACATGAAATTAAACAGTAGACACTGGCTCTGTTTATTCTTAGATTAATGAAGAGGTCTTTGTGGCTCAGCTGGTAAAGAATCCACCCACAGTGTGGGAGACCTGGGTTTGATCTCTGGGTTGGGAAGATCCCCTGGAGAAGGGAAATGTTACCCACTCCAGTATTCTGGCCTGGAGAATCCCATGGACTCTATAATTCATGGGGTTGCAAAGAGTCAGACACAAGAGACTTTCACTTTCACTTGGAAAATTAATATTGACTTATAGTAAAGAGATGGGAAATAATTGCTCAGATGACAAGACTCAACTTCCTGTAATTTCCTAAATAGGTATTAAGATATAGTTCTGCAAAGGCAGTGTGCAATTTGATATTTTCCCACCACCAAGTGCAAGACTTGGCATACTCATTCATTGTGTCAACAAATCTTTAGTAAGCTACCATATTCGAGTTACTATGTTCGGTTGTGTTAGTCGCTCAGTCATGTCTGACTCTCTGTGACCCCAAGGACTGTAGTCCACCAGGCTCTTCTGTCCATGGAATTCCCCAGGCAAGAATACTGGAGTGGGTTACCATTCCCTTCTCCAGGGGATCTTCCCAACCCAGCAACTGAACATGGGCCTCCTGCATTGCAAGCAGATTCTTTACCATCTGAGCCACCACAAGCATGTAATACTGGAACCTTCCCTGTAAAACTTATAATACTGGAACCTTCCCTGTAAAACTTATATTTTGACAGGAAAGAGAAATACTGAATAAGAGACTGACATTAATGGATAACTCCTTGGATTAATAGATGGGTGGACAGATGGAGAGATGGCTGGATGGAATGGATGACCTGAGAATTTGCATGAGGCTCTGAAACCTTAACCTTTAGTACAATAGTGTCGGGCAATACTTGCTACTGAAGAAATGTTTGTTCAATGTATGAATGATTGACTAGATGATAACGCGAAAGTTATAAATTTTCAAATACTCAAATACCTATTCTATAGGCCTATTATACTCTAAATGCCACAAACAAGTCTTCTATTAGCCTGATATCACACTTTAAAATCTCACTGCTAAATCGCCCATTTCTAAAGAATATGGCAGAGAGTGCTCTTTCTCCACTACTAACTTATTAGAGCTAATCATAGTTAATGAATAATCATAGTTGATCTCACAAATGAGAGAAATTTTTATAAAAGTAAAAATCTCATTACCAAGAAAATGAACAGATGAGTATTGAAGGAGTGAATGGTGAGGTGGGTAGGATGGTAATAGAAAAAGGCCTTCAGTCCAAAATTCACTTCTTAGATAGCCATTGTAAAAATTAGGATTTTAAGTTGCTATTAGGTAATTGAACAAACCAATGATTCATTTCAATGATGTCATCCTAAGTGAAAAGTTAGTAAGTAAAGATAAGTAAAGTACACGCACAAAACCATTTAAATTGTATCAGTTTAGTTCGGTTGCTCAGCTGAGTCTGACTTTGCAACCCCATGCACCACAGCATGCCATGCTACCCTTTCCATCACCAACTCTCAGAGTTGGCTCAGACTCATGTCCTTCAAGCCGGCGATGTCATCCAATCATCTCATCCCTTATCGTCCCCTCCTCCTCCTGCCTTCAATCTTAATTGCATATTCATGCTATTATTTTCCCATTACAATCATAGACCAAGCAACATAATACTAATATTATCCATCAGCGGATGAATGGATAAGAAAGCTGTGGTATATATACACAATGGAGTATTACTCAGCCATTAAAAAGAATACATTTGAATCAGTTCTAATAAGATGGATGAAACTGGAACCAATTATACAGAGTGAAGTAAGCCAGAAAGAAAAACACCAATACAGTATACTAACACATATATATGGAATTTAGAAAGATGGTAATGANTTCACAAAAAGCCTCTTTGATTTCAATTATCAAACATTTCCCAATGTTGCGGCTTTTAAAGCCTTCATTCCCAGACACTATGTTTCTTGGCTTTGTGGCTCAAGTGATGACAAACAGATCATTTCCTATTCTCTCCACTTACCTCATCATCAACAAGACTGTTAGAATCCAGTTACGTTAAGAATTATTTTTAACAGCCACCTTCAATTACAAATGTTTGAGATGATCACAGACTTCCAATGCTAATCCCTTTTCAAGTTGAAATACCCACAGAAGGGCCCTTTGAGACACACGGCATGGCTATTTGCTTTGCTTTGCCTTATCCTGCAAAGCTGCTGAAATACATTTGAATTCTTTCTCTCCTCCCCCATCACTATCATACATTTCTTATGCAAAGTTATGTGCAGACCCATATGTTTTTGTCTGACAAAGCAGTTTTCATGGATAAAACGTTTTTCCTGTATACCTCTAAACCCAAAGGCTGATTTTAAAGAAAAGAAACGTTTCATGCAATTGACTCTCATTTCCCCAAGTTCCCTACCTATAGACTATGCTACCTTAGTTTACATATATTTGTATGACCTGAGTATATTTAATTTCCAGAACTTTATTGCTAACCACTCGGTTTAGAAACTTTCAGTCTTGTATATTCAGGAAGAAAGTCCACCACTTAACCCAATGTAAAGAAAACCTGAATCTATAAAGAATAAATAAAACTATCAACAAACTAAATAATACTTATCTTAGTTGAGGAGAGATTTTTAAATTTCAAAGAACAATACAATTTTCCAGCACACCAAATTCAGGCATTTATACCAAAGGAACAAATCTAAGTCTCTACTATTTCCAAGTGACAACCAACTGGGGTTTTGAACAGAAATCAATGTATAGGTGGACTTATTAAAATCTGTTCTTGAGTTTTCATAGGTGGGAGGGGGGTTCATGTTTGGGAGTTCGTGTAAAAAAATAAATAAATACAAAAAAAAGAAAAAAAAATCCTAAGATTTTTAGATCTGAAAAATAAATAAATAAATAAATAAAATCTGAGAAGTCTAAGAAAGTTATACATAGTTTATAGATGTATAGGCAAAGTCTGAAATTATAGCCATACTCAATTGCTAATCACTTTATAAAAATTTTGGTTGTCTTTAACTCAATGTTAATATTGAGAAAACCAGTTTAACCTCCTCCTATCTGCATTGACTTTGTTCTCTACATTTGGACTATCTGTAAACCTACAAAAAATGCATAAAATTAGATTCTTATTATTATTTTCATTCAAATGGATCACCTTCTAATTAGTATCAAAAAAAGACCAAATAACATTGGGGATTTCTGCTGAAAATTCTGTCCTGAGATCATAGCTTACCAATATTGGGGAAGATTATATCTATTTAGTACTGAAATGGTTCTGCAGTCACATTCACAAAATCTAGAGTGGACAAGTCAAATTTTTTATTCTCTACTTTCAGTATTATTGAAAATATCCAAAAGGCAAAGACTATTCTAACTAGTATCACTGTAGGAAATGTGTTTGAAGGAAGAGCTGGAAGGGAAAAAGAAATGATTGGGTTTAAGGCTCTAAGTTTTCATGGGAGCTCAGCGCCGTGTTCAAAAATATGTATGAAATAAGTGAGCCTGCCTCTTAGTTAAAAATTTTAAAATACCCAAAATGATTTTAACTGTATAGGACACTGAAACTATGACAACAAAATGAATGATAAATTCAGCTGACCTCAATTTAGAAATTCAATTAAGTAATAAAAAAACAATACAGCCATCTTTATTTGGCAATGTGTTGAAAAGTTGATTAATTTCTCTCTCTCTCTTTTTTTTTTTCACTTTGAACTTTTCAGCCAGTTGCTTTGTTCCATATGAAGCACAGCTTCTAACTCTAGAAAGTGAAGAGCTTGTTCAAAGCGATAGTTAATATTTTAGAAGAAGCCCAATTATACTGTTGTTTTTCCACACCCAAAGGGTGAACCAATTAAGAAATAAGACAGAAAGTCTGACAGAGTGAAGATTTTAGAAAATCATCTGTGTTACTGATAAAACTAATACTGATTAATGTGGCTTTCAGATGGAACTGCAGCTGCTCCCTTGAGTCTGCCCAGAGTTGGACAGTTCACCCACACACTCAGAGGCTGAGCAAGGCAAAACTCTCCACATGGAGCCCTTCTCTGTCAAACTTAATTCATGACAGAGGTCAAAAGGCCTGTTTTCTACAGGCAGGTTGACCCCAGAGAGTAGTATGGGGGATGGATTCCCAAAACTTCTGCCAAACTCAACAATGAAAGAACTCTCCTCACCTCCTTGGAGAGAAATAAATGTTAAGACCCAAGGTTGAGAGTATTTAGACAAAGAATATCCTCCTACATGGAAACTGTCATGGAAGTTTCCTTCCCACCCAAAAGTTTTATGAGGAAACTCAAGTTTATCGTGGAACTAAGAAGCCCTGGGGTTCAACACTGACACAGGACAAGAGCATCAAGTGTTTAAAGAGAATTTATCTCTTTCCTAAAGAAAATCAATTATGGGAGCTCAGAAGCCAAACAGATTTTCTTAAATGACTAAACTTTCATTAAAATATCATGAGCACATTTGCCGATTAGTCCAGGTTTTAAAGTCATGTGGTTGTTAATATCTGATGTGATAACTGTATTTTCAGAGGTAATGGCTTGAGGTTGAAATGTCTTAAAAATTATGCCACTGCATATATTTTATTTTTCTCCTAGTCTTATACCATATTCCTCCACCCATCATGCAGAAAAGTGGTTTAATGTAAGGTTAAAACACTGGCAGTGATACTGTGATTTTGAGATTTTTGAGTGATTTACAGGTCTTTTTTTTTTTTGCCCCTGATGTATTTTCCCTTTCCCCCTCACCACACATATTTCATCTGCCTTCTTTCCTATTGCAAACAGGGAACCAGCTCAGAGCAAAGAAGGTACATAAAAGAACTCAAAAAATGAGTAACCTGCAACATTTCTGGTTTTCCAAAGCTTAAGTCTGTAGAAAAATTAGTAAGTTTGTTGAAAAAGTAGCTTGCAAGTAGAGGCCTGATGATTTGAAGAGCTCAGAGAAAGACATCCTTCACCCGTATTTTCAACCCCCACACAAACTGTATTTATATCACTTAGTGCTGGTAAGGAAAGGAGGAGGGCCTCTTACAAAACCTTGAAAAACAAGGGAAGCCCAAGATTTACTGAGATTAAATTCTGTGCTCTCTGGGCAGGATAGTGGGCTTAATATGGGAATCAACTCATCTATGAAAAATAAAGAAATGTACTGTTTCTTGTTTGAGTTTTCAGAATGATTTCATGCCCATAGAAAATTCTCAGTCCTCATTTTCTATTATGATACCATATAATACTCAATTTGTAGAAATTTAGTTGAGAATTTATGTGGGCAATCAACAGGAAGTTTATTTACTTAACATAATAGAGAGATCAGGATACAAAGGATGAGAAAAGTTGTGTTCAAGTCCCACTGCCACCACTGACAATATTACTTTGGATACAAAATACTTTCTTGTCTGTAATAATTCTTAGACAACTATCCTATTGGCTTGCTTTGATGAAAAAGAGCAGGGAATTTGAGTAGTTTGTAAATCACACAAGCTCCAGGTATTATTATAATGATTATGACTGGGAATGTAAACAAGATTACCGGATGATGTTTAGATATATAGTTGGAGATAGATAAGAATAATTCTTACATGAGAAATATATAATTTGATGGAATTTAATTCAAGGGTTACTGACCCTTTCCCTTTAAAAATAAATTCAGCTATTTTTAATCATGCATACATGTTATCCCACTCAGAGAGAATGAGACTAGGGATCAAATACTTCATATTAGAAAGTAGAGACAATTAAACCTCTTGGAGAAGATCCATTAGTGATCATGGCTTGGGAAAACAATATTCAGAGCAGGTCCCTTTTTGCTGTAATTTGAGCTTCAATTTCTATCACTATCTATAGCACAGGGATGAGATTAACAGAGTGACTTGCAAAAATGTTATGGATACTGAGAAGAGGAGAAGCCCCTAGCTTCCTTAGCTGGTCAAGGGAGACTTCAAAGAGGACTAATGCTTGACTGGTAGGCAGTCTCCCAAGTGGACAACAGGAAGGGGGAGGTGTTGGAGGCGAGGTGTTGTGAGAAGAGACAGAATGTACAACATCTTAGGCAAGAGAGAATATGGCACAGTAAAAAAAAAAAAAAAAAATTAAAATGTTCTTGAGTGGTGAGAAATTAAGGAAGATGTGGTGGAGAGCTGGAAACTGAGTCAAGAATGATGTGGCTGGGGATAAAAATGACGGTCTTTCTATGACATATTCAAGAGTTTATAACTGATCCTATAGGCAGTAGAATTCTGAAGGATTTGTTAAAGAATAATTTATAAGATTGATATAATAGAAGTTTTCCAAGACTGAGCAAATATGTGGTACCTTAAGCTTTCGAGACTGCTTCACTGCCTTGCACACCCACTTCAGTTCAACCACAGAAGCCAGGAGAGTTAAACTTAGACATCAGTTCTTGCTCTGACAGAAACCTGAATGCACCAAGGGTGAGACAGTTTATTAGTCAGTGCGTGCTCAGTTGCTTCAGTCATGCCCAGCTCTCTGCACCGCTATGGACAATAGCCCACCAGTCTCCTCTGTCCATAGGATTCTCTGGGAAAGAATACCGCAGTGGGTTGTCATTGTCTGCTCCAAGCCAATGCGTGGATCCACTGTATTCAATTTTTAACCTACGCAAATTGCCTTGGTTTCTTTTACCACTGTTTTCTGTTTTTAGTAGGTCGATAGTTAATAATCCACATATGTCATGCTTATTTTCATGACGTTTTTTCATTTGCAAAAAACTTCAATGCCTTCCTGGTCCTCCAAGACTGTCTGTTCTGGCTCGTGACCTCATTCTGGTATTTCAACCTCTTTCTGGTGGTTCATCTGATTCCAGCAACCTGGCTCTGATTTGACTCTTTTCTTAGCATAAAAAACCCATAAATTTATCACCTACCTAAATCTACATTCTACATTTTGCTTTGGGCTTCTTATCTAAAGAACATTTCTTGAATTTCAAACCCTTTATGCCTCCAGATCCCTGTATAGTGAGAATCTTATCAAGCTCTCTCTTTCCCTGAAAGAGAGCCAAAATTTCCCCTTTCTCTCAGTCATATGGGTCAAACGAAGGAAAAGTCAACCTTCAGGTCAAATATCATTAGCAAATCCAGCTTGGGTTTATTTTGAAAACAGAGTGCCTTGATAAAAAGTAATGCCAAAATATACTCTTTTTCTCACAGTTATAAGTAACCTTACATTCCTCAATAGGCCAGCTATAATGTGTGCAAGGTCATTCTATATCTCCTTCCACATTTTTATTTGACAAGAAGACTGCAGCTGGACACTCGCGGAACTCTTGTTACCATTCTCCAGTACCAATAAGTCGGTTGCCAAAAGAAGCATGGTGAGATGGGAGCTGCCTGGGTGTGTGACTGCCTTTGAACCTTGTCATCACTTATTAATCATCATGTTCTGCTTGAAACACATTGGACTTTTACCAAATCCCAGTAACCAATATGAAATGAGGCAAAACACACCTTCTTTATTTTTTAACTTATTTTTGTCTCACAGCATCAAAATCAATTCAAAAGGATCTTGTTTTTCTCCTAGAGGATGGAAATCAATTCATGTGTTAGACTTTCCACCTGAGAATATGTTATTCCTTCTTAAAGGAAGGCTATATGTCTCTTATTAAAAGATGACATGTTTGTTTACAAAATCTGGAAAGCAATATTCTAGGGGAGTTGCTTTATGATTTAAAAGTAACAAAATAGCAAAGGAAAAATATCAAAATGGAAAACTTAGGTATACTCTGATCTGGCAGTCCAATTTCTAGAAACATATACTACAGTTACACTTACAAATGGGCAAAATAAAATTTATAAGAATATTTCTTTGTAGCATTGTTTACAACAGTAACAAAAAAATAATACTCTAAATCCTGATTAACAAGAAGTTAGTTGAATCCATTGTGCTCCATTTCTAAATGGAATAAAATGTAACTATTTAAAAGAATTTTATGAACTATTTTGTGTACTATTAAGAGACATGGGCAAGGTATATTGTTAAGGAAATTGATCCTTATTATTCACAGATTCCACATTTGTGGATTCACCTACTTGGTAAAATCTCTTTGTAACTCTAAAATCAATACTCAAAGAAGCTCTGCATTCATTTGTGGATATGGACAGGGCAGCAAAAAAAACTTAGACCCCCTAGTGCACATGTCCAGAGCTGAAGTCAAACAAAGTGATTCTTTGCCTTATTTCATTTATTATACTGTAAAGAAGTATTTTGGGGGGGCCTGTGCTTAGTGCCTCATTCTTTATATGTTTATGCTTTTTGTTGGTGATTTTCCTGTTTAAAATGGCCCCAAAAACAGTGCCCAAGGGGCTTCTCCAGGTGGTATGGTGGAAAAGAATCCACCTGCCAAAGCACGAGATGCAAGAGACACAAGTTCGACCCCTGGGTTGGGAAGATCCCCTGGAATAGAAACTGGCCACCCACTCCAGTATTCTGGCCTGGGAAATCCCATTGACAGAGGAGCCTGGCAGACCACAGTCCATGACATCACAGAGTCGGACATGACTGAGCCACTGAGCACGCACTGTGTCCAAATGCTGGTTGGAATTACTTAGCACAAAAAGGCTTTGACATGCCCAATCAAGAAAATATATGCCTGCTGGTGGTTACAGTGGCAAGCTCTGTGGAAGGTAATTAATTGACTAGAGAATATATTTTTGCACTTTGGGGAATTTTATATCAATTGCATGCATTACTGAACCAAAAAAGAAATTTTATACAAAAACAACATTTTACTCTCCCTGCTCACAGTGATTTGAAGAGCAGCTTCTGACGTGTGGCCAATGCAGCAAAGAGATTACTTAAAGAAGATTATAATTCCCAACGTCTGTCTCCAGATCTGCTTTATCCAAGGAGAACAACTCCTGTCTGGGATAGACTGTCATCCCTGGTGCTCTCCATACCCAGTGCTGAAAAGGGTCCCCAGACTACATGCTTTGTTTCTTTCATGGAGAGAGAAGCAAATGTACACTCTTCCAAAATTTCAGTTGGAAAATAGAAAGGGCAGAAAAGGGATTAGAATTTGCTATTTTAGTGAGAATATGTGGCTCTTTATTACCATAGTTTTGCAAAAGAGTATTTTATGCAAGGTGTTAACATAAGCACCATCACTGAAAATAGTTGCAGGTGTCTTTATAGCAATTTAAACCAAAAACCTTGTATTTTTGGTACAAGATTTGGTACAAATTTATACATTTTCTTTTTACATTTTTGTATAAATAAATATTTATATACATGTAATGCTCATGATACCATACATTGATTTTCTCAAGTATCATTTGCTAACTGTAATTAGGAACCAGAGAAAAAGATAAGTAATTAAGAGATGAAAATAAACATTTGGTAGAAATTTGGATTCTCTAAATCTGTTTTCATCAATACAAGTCATGGAGAAAGGGACAGGCCAACAGCATATATAAATATGGAGTAGGATCTATGGTAAGATTTCTCTTTTTCTAGCTTTTTTAGAATGTAACTGAAATCAGGGACATTTGAATGAAGAGGGTGCTGGTTATAGACTGTTGGAGGCAATTCTAGGAATGAGGGCAGAGGTGACAGGCATCAGTCTCACAGAACCTTGAGAACACTGGCGATCAAGGTCTTTTGAATAATTAGGCTGTTATTGTATCATTGTGGGTGTACAAGGATATAATGTTGTGAAAACCAAATATACTCCTTTCCAATCTGTTTATCATGTGACCTCCCCCTGCCTGAAGTAGCCAATATCAAAAATTCTTCTGTTAACCAGGAGGACATAAAAGAGAATGTGGAAACATGATAAATGAATTTTTCTATTGATAATATCTTTGAACTTAATAACAGTAAATTTAGCAAGAGCTTTCCTGCAATGAATAGAGATGCAAATCAATTTAAAATAGGGGCATTTCTCAAAAGAAACCATTTCTGTAGTGTTGAAAATTGTGGATAGTGCCTACCCTGATTGGATACTTTTTACTTGAACATCCCAGTTACACACTTTGAACAGAGTACAATAAAACCAATGTGTATTTGAGGCCTTAAACAATAAAACAGCTCCCTCACGACATAGCTTCCCCTCACTACCATCACAATCACCCACACAGACACACAACACAAACACACATATTTTTAAACTGGATTTTACTTTTGATTCCTCTGCCTTGGCTTCCTTTTGGTTTTCAGCCCCATCTGGGTTTATGAGGTTTGCTTGTTTGGAGCTTTTCATTTGGGGGGGACCTACAGAGGCTGATTGAAAATGTATGTTTCAGTGTTAAACTAGACATACCTGCTTCAACATTTACAAGCTGTGTTATTTATCTACTGCTACTGTAAGTAGCTCAGCTGGTAAAGAATACGCCTGCAATGCATCAGATCCCAGTTGAATTCCTGGGTTGGGAAGATCCACTGGAGAAGGGATAGGCTACCCACTCCAGTATTCTTGGGTTTCCCTNTTCAACATTTACAAGCTGTGTTATTTATCTACTGCTACTGTAAGTAGCTCAGCTGGTAAAGAATACGCCTGCAATGCATCAGATCCCAGTTGAATTCCTGGGTTGGGAAGATCCACTGGAGAAGGGATAGGCTACCCACTCCAGTATTCTTGGGTTTCCCTTGTGGCTCAGCTCATAAAGAACCTTCCTGCAATTTGGGAGACATGGGTTAGATCCCTGGGTTGGGAAGATCCCCTGGAGAAGGGAACAGTTACCCACTTCAGTATTCTGGCCTGGAGAATTCCATGGACTGAATAGTCCACGGGGTCGCAAAGATACAGGCATGACTAAGCAACTTTCACTTTCTGTATAAGAAATCACCACTAACTTGGTGGTTTGGAACAATACAAATTTTTATCCACATTTCTTGAGGTCAGACCCCAAAATGTGTTCCACTGGGCCTGCTTGAAGCTGTGAGCAGAGCTGCATATTTTCTGGATGCTCCAGGGAAGAATCTGTTCTCCTGTCTTTCTCAGCTTCTCAAAGCCACCCACATTCTTTGGCTCATGTCCCTCACCTCCATCCTCAAAGCCAGCAGTGTAGCATCTTTAAACCTCTCTTTGACTTTGACCCTCCTACCTCCCTGCTTCACTTACAAGGATTCCTTTGATTAAATCAGGGCCACCTTGATAATCCAGATTAATATCACCATCTCAAAATCCTTACCCACATGTGCAAATTTCCTCTAGACATGTAAGGTAACATAACCACAGATTTTAGAGGTTAGGACATGGACATCTTTGGAGTGAAAAGGGGTCATTATTTGCATACCACACTGGCAGTCACTGGACAAGTTATCTGCTCCTTAACCCTGCTTCCTCATCTGCCAACTTAAGATAATAATAATGTTTATCTCCCTAGCTTCAGCTCTTGATTTGGGGAAATTAAAAGAAATCTCCTTAGATTTTCCACACTTTTCGTTTGCCTTTGCCAAACACTCTTCTAAGAAAGATATTTTAGAATCTAAATTTATTTTGAAAGTTTTTGCATACTAATCAAAAAATTAAAGGCCATTGAATGTTTGGAATTTTACTACCTTTTCATGGTATAACACTTCTCACATGAATTTTGTTCATGTTAAAGATCTACAGAAGTGGCTGTTATGCTAAATGACACTTGTGAGATTGTATCATTTGGTACAATAGTCACATGGAGTAAAGTTACAGAATAAATACCTGTAAAGGGTGTGACCCAGGGGAGGAACAAACTTTAGATTTAGACTAAGACAGTCTATAGAGTACTGTCGTGATTAGTAAGAGCACTGAGCGTGCAACTTCACATCTCCAGTATGTAACCAATTGACTAATCACCCTGACAGAGAATCTGACAAAACTCCAGCCTGTATGGAGATGGGACTAACCCAAATAGTTGTAGGGGATATAAAAACAAGACTGAGGAGCATCTCCTAATGCCTAGATAAGATGACCTAGATAAGTGTATAGGGATATCCATCAAGACTTTCTGAACTTGTTTTCATAGATAATCAAATCTATACCTATCCTCTTTCTACACATTCACTGTAGTAAATTTAAAACATACAGAAACAGAAATAGACAGGGACAAGCAAAACAGTGGTTTAATTAGCAACAAGGCAACTTTCAACCACAGATGAGAGTTCATCAATACAATTATTAACCAAAGAATTCTCATCTGAGTTGGCCAAAAGTTCATTGGAAACCCATTGATTTCCATAAGATTGTATGAAAGACTCAAACGAACTTTCTGGCCAACCAAACATAAACTTATCATTTGTTGCTCATTGAAAAATAATTGGAACTCAGATCCAACTCAGGACTTGCCCCATCATTCTGGTCAGGGGAGGTTCCTGGGTCTTATGCTGTGGCCTTGAAAGGCATCTTAGCTGGATCCCAGTAAACTTTAAGATAGCTGAAAATTTCAAAATAACTAGCTTTAATAAAGTAAAATCTAAGACTATTTAAACTCACTTCGGTAAGGGAGAAAGAAATACCATCTTGACAAAGTTTTAAGGTATCAGAAGGGGGATTTTAGAAGTGAGATATTTATAGAGTTTGGATTCTGGCCTCAACTGATTTAAAGCAGACTCTTCAAAGAAGGGAAGTGATTGAGATCAAAGTTCAAGACCAGGCTGTTGAGGACTGGCAGAGATAGTAAGGGAAGGAAGGGTCTTAGTAAGTACTGAAATACTTTGATAAGCAACCTGTTTGCACAGATGAGCAGCAACTGTTGTCTCAGGCAAATTGACTTATAAGAATTTCTTGAAGCAAATAGTGAAGTTATTTATTGATTTACAGTCTTATCTCTTCTGGGCGCAAACAAACAGCTAAGTCATGTTGACACAGATGCTCTCAGTTCTTAGTCCTAGCTATGTCACATTGATGTAGGTGTCATAGTTCTGAGTCATGGGGGCCACCCAGTTAAAGACACGGTTTCCTAACCCCAAGCCCTGCTTGCAGGTATGTGCGATCATATAATATTGAACAGTGAGATAAGAGTGGAATTGATAAATGTAACTTTAGAGTGGTACTCTTTTTGTGGGGTTGGTGGGGAGATGTGTATAAGAGACAGCTTTTCAGCCAGTTGCTTTGTTCCATATGAAGCACAGCTTCTAACTCTAGAAAGTGAAGAGCTTGTTCAAAGCGATAGTTAATATTTTAGAAGAAGCCCAANGGGGGGGGGGGGGGGGGGGGGGGGGGGGATGTACCTTATAGCTTTCAGGATTTTAGGCACCTGATCAGGGATTGAACCAGGGCATTGGCAGTGAAAGTACCAAGTCATAACCTCAGGACCACCAGGAAATTCCCTAGACTTGGAGAGTTTTCTTTTCTTAGGAAGGAAATAAATGCATCCTCTTTATTCCATTTCTTCCTTTCCTCTGCTTGGAAAGTGATAGAAGGATGCAAAGTAGTTACCATAAACCAGAGGGAAAAAATTTAATGTTGAAGATATGTGCGCATGCATGCTCAGTCATGTTCCACTCTTTGTGACCCTATGGACTGTAGACAACCAGGCTCCTCGGTCCATGGGAGTTTTCCAAGCAACAATACTGGAGTGGGTAGCCATTTTCTCCTCCAGGGGTTCTTCCCAATGCAAGGACTGAACCCATATCTCCTGCATTGCATGCACCAGCAGGGAAGCCCAATGTTGAAGATAACATAAGAAAACAATAATAGACCCCTAGGTTCCCATTGAAAAAGCGAGAGTTCCAGAAAAACATCTATTTCTGCTTTATTGACTATGCGAAAGCCTTTGACTGTGTGGATCACAATAAACTGTGGGAAATTCTGAAAGAGATGGGAATACCAGACCACCTGACTTGGCCTCTTGAGAAACCCATATGCAGGTCAGGAAGCAACAGTTAGAACTGGACATGGAACAACAGACTGGTTCCAAATAGGAAAAGGAGTACGTCAAGGCTGTATATTGTCACCCTGCTTATTTAACTGATATGCAGAGTACATCATGAGAAACACTGGACTGGAAGAAGCAAAAGCTGGAATCAAGATTGCCAGGAGAAATATCAATAACCTCAGATATGCAGATGACATCACCCTTATGGAAGAAAGTGAAGAGGAGCTAAAAAGCCTCTTGAAAGTGAAAGTGGAGAGTGAAAAAGTTGGCTTAAAGCTCAGCATTCAGAAGATGAAGATCATAGCATCTGGTCCCATCACTTCATGGGAAATAGATGGGGAAACAGTGAAAACAGTATCAGACTTTATGTTTTGGGGGCTCCAAAATAACTGCAGATGGTGACTGCAGCCATGAAATTAAAAGACGCTTACTCCTTGGAAGAAAAGTTATGACCAACATAGACAGCATATTCAAAAGCAGAGACATTACTTTGCCAACAAAGGTCTGTCTAGTCAAGGCTATGGTTTTTCCTGTGGTCACGTATGGAGGCGAGAGATGGACTGTGAAGAAAGCTGAGCACCAAAGAATTGATGCTTTTCAACTGTTGTGTTGGAGAAGACTCTTGAGAGTCCCTTGGACTGCAGGGAGATCCAAACAGTCCATTCTAAAGGAGATCAGCCCTGGGATTTCTTTAGAAGGAATAATTCTGAAGCTGAAACTCCAGTACTTTGGCCACCTCATGTGAAGAGTTGACTCACTGGAAAAGACTCTGATGCTGGGAGGGATTGGGGGCAGGAGGAGAAGGGGACGACCGAGGATGAGATGGCTGGATGGCATCACGGACTCGATGGACATGAGTCTGAGTGAATTCCAGGAGTTGGTTATGGACAGGGAAGCTGGCATGCTGCAGTTCATGGGGTCTCAAAGAGTCGGACACGACTGAGCAACTGAACTGAACTGAGGTTCCCATCATTCCCTATCACCTCAGTCCTGAACTACTTATATTCAGATTGTTGCAAAGAAATAGCCTATCTTATTTCAGCCACTATTATTTTTAGATGCTTTTCAACAGTATTCTAACTAAATATGCATCTCAAAATTAGTGTGTTCACCTCTCTAGTTACTAGATTTTTTTTTCTTTTTTACTTAAAAACCACACTCAATCCTTCACCACATCCTATCAGCAATGCTTCAGACCTTACCTCCAAATCTCCTACTACTTTCTCCCTCCATACCCACCACTCTAATTCCAGCCACGAGCATTCTCACCTGCAGTAATCTCCCATTCATTCCTTAGATTTACACTTGACCCCTCTACAACCCATACTCTATCTAACTAAAGAAGAGACACTTGAAAACACAAAGCAGGGCAGGTAATTGCTGGGTATAAACCTTTCCTTTTCACATAAAATCCAAATTCTCTCCCATGACATACAAAATGCAATATGATCTAACCCCTGCCTACTTCCCATTGTCAACTCTTGCCCATCTCTTCACTTACAGTGCTCCAGGTATGCTGCTGCTACTGCTAAGTCGCTCAGTCATGTCCAACTCTTAGCAATCCCATGGACTGCATCCTTCCAGGCTCCTCCACCCATGGGATTTTCCAGGCAAGAGTACTGGAGTGGGGTGCCATTGCCAGTCATACTAGCCTTCTTTAAATTCCTTGATAATCCAAAGGGCACTCCCTTTTCAATAGGCCCTGTGCACCTTATATTTCCTCTACCTAGATTATACCTTCCTCTGATCTTTATTTTCTCTGACTTTGTGCACTGACAATGACCAAAAGCATCCAAACAAGCAACTTTATAGCTCTACCTAATTTGAATCTTGCTTCCCAGGGTAAAACATAATTTGTGGGTGATACACATTACTTCCTCTAAAAACAGCCTCAGGGATAAAAGCTTATAGACTGCTGAGCTGGGAAAGTCACAAAGCAAAAAAAAAAAAAGTGTTAGAAACAAACTAGAATTTGACCTTTTGTTTCACAGTCTAACACTCCCTCTATCTCATCATGGAAGATATCTACTAAAACAAACTTGCAATTTTCAAAGATTTAAAAAGAAATTAAAAGAAGGTTGGCTATGCAGCCTCTAGAATATAATACTGCAGATCTTAAGATATAAGCCTGAAAAGCTGTGGAAGAATTTTGAAAAACATGGTGAAGGAAATGGCAACCCATTCCAATATTCTTGCCTGGGAAATCCCATAGACAGTGTAGACTGGCAGGCTACAGTCTACAGGGTCACAAAGAGTCGGGCACAACTAAGTGACTGACAGAGAGAGGGAGAAATACATATAAAAGAGTCTTGAGAATAAAGTTACTGCAAGTTATTTGTATAAACATTGGGATTTAGTTAACAAAATGTTCAGGCCAAATATCACTGTGGGAGCCCAGAATGTGTAAGCTACATGCAGTGGACACCAAAGTGTTATCTCCTTCCAGTTAATACCCTTCTCATCTTTGTGGCACTAGGAGAAAGAATAAAGCAGAAAACATATATTCTAAATCGAGCAAAGTTAATACTTTAAACTTCATTCAGCAGAAACATAGTAATGTTACTTTGGAAATAATGAAAATTACAGTATTTAGATGGAAAGAAAAAACGAGTGAGAGAATCTGAGTGCATTGTGTGTTTCCTGAGTCAGAAAGATGTGAATTAAAGATACTGTGCTATTGGCAGTAGAAGCTATTGTTATTTACGTTATGGTGGGAACTTTGTTTCTCCTTATTCCAAGGATTTAACTGTTAAGAGAGTGAGCCGCTGACCATTTAGAAAAGAACTGAAAACGAGGATTAACAAGATAGTGTTCTAAGTATAATAATAATACAGAAAGAGTATGGCCTCCAATCAGCACCTCTACCCTTCCTAAGCTGGGTTTCCTCAGACAAGCTGCTTAATCTAAGTTTCTCCTCTGCATCTGTGAACAAGAAACTGTCAAGTAATCTGTACTTAATATGTATTCAAAAAAAAAAAAAAGGTACAGTTCCCTAGTAGGTCACCTCAATCATCACCTTTCCTGACCTTTTGCAAGTTTCACATTTTGTAAGTCAGTTGCAATGTACAAATTCCCTGTAACAGCCCAGAGTACTGTTTTTGTTGTTGTTGTTGTTTTTAACTTTTAATTTTATATTGGAGTATAGTTGATTAATAATGTTGTGATAGCTTCAGGTGGACAGCAAAAGGACTCAGCTGTACATATAGATATATCCATTCTCTTCCAAGCTCCTCTCCCATCCAGGCTGCCACCTAAGACTGAGCAGAACTCTCTGAGCTATACAATAGGTCCTTGTGATAACTTACAGTGAATGATGTCAGATTCCTGATCTCCAAAGAAGATTTAGCTTCAAGACCAGGGACCAAGCTGATCACTCAAGAGCTTTTGTGTAGCAGAATTCTATTAAAGTATAAAAAGGGACAGAGAAAGCTTCTGACATAGACATCAGAAGAGGGATGGACAGTGCCCCCTTGCTAGTCTAAGTAAGGGAGTTATATACTTTTTAAATTGGTTATTTCAATAAATCAAAAGAATGTCTCAAGGTTGTAAAGATCTTACTAGACCCACTCCCATAATATGGACTTCCTGGTGGCTCAGATGATAAAGTGTCTGCCTACAATGTGGGAGACCCAGGTTCAATCCCTGGGTCAGAAAAACTAGTAGAAGCTATTGTTATTTACGTTATGGTGGGAACTTTGTTTCTCCTTATTCCAAGGATTTAACTGTTAAGAGAGTGAGCCGCTGACCATTTAGAAAAGAACTGAAAACGAGGATTAACAAGATAGTGTTCTAAGTATAATAATAATACAGAAAGAGTATGGCCTCCAATCAGCACCTCTACCCTTCCTAAGCTGGGTTTCCTCAGACAAGCTGCTTAATCTAAGTTTCTCCTCTGCATCTGTGAACAAGAAACTGTCAAGTAATCTGTACTTAATATGTATTCAAAAAAAAAAAAAAGGTACAGTTCCCTAGTAGGTCACCTCAATCATCACCTTTCCTGACCTTTTGCAAGTTTCACATTTTGTAAGTCAGTTGCAATGTACAAATTCCCTGTAACAGCCCAGAGTACTGTTTTTGTTGTTGTTGTTGTTTTTAACTTTTAATTTTATATTGGAGTATAGTTGATTAATAATGTTGTGATAGCTTCAGGTGGACAGCAAAAGGACTCAGCTGTACATATAGATATATCCATTCTCTTCCAAGCTCCTCTCCCATCCAGGCTGCCACCTAAGACTGAGCAGAACTCTCTGAGCTATACAATAGGTCCTTGTGATAACTTACAGTGAATGATGTCAGATTCCTGATCTCCAAAGAAGATTTAGCTTCAAGACCAGGGACCAAGCTGATCACTCAAGAGCTTTTGTGTAGCAGAATTCTATTAAAGTATAAAAAGGGACAGAGAAAGCTTCTGACATAGACATCAGAAGAGGGATGGACAGTGCCCCCTTGCTAGTCTAAGTAAGGGAGTTATATACTTTTTAAATTGGTTATTTCAATAAATCAAAAGAATGTCTCAAGGTTGTAAAGATCTTACTAGACCCACTCCCATAATATGGACTTCCTGGTGGCTCAGATGATAAAGTGTCTGCCTACAATGTGGGAGACCCAGGTTCAATCCCTGGGTCAGAAAAACCTCCTGGAGAAGGAAATGGCAACCCACTCCAGTACTCTTGCCTGGAAAATTCCATGGATGGAGGAGCCTGGTAGGCTACAGTCCATGGGGTCACAAAGAGTTGGACATGACTGAATGATTCACTTTCTTTCTTTTTTTCTTTTCCCATAATATATATTTTAAGATGACAGGATTAGTCAGGTTTTCAAGAAGGAGAAACTGTCCTCAAGCAGGAAACATTGTTGTTATATAATCCTTACTTAAAGGAACGTAGAAAAACAAATTTGCCCTTTCCTCCTCCTTGAGAATTCTAGACCCCTATCTCCTCTTCAAGAGCCCCAGACCCCTTTATCCTCCTTGGGGACTCCGGAATTATCAACCTGCCTAGGAACTGATTCTCTCATTCCACCTGCCCCCTGCCCTTTTCTTTTAGAAGAATTATGTTGCCAAGGGAAAGGGGTGTCATTTTCATTCCATAACTACTTCCTTCTGTGATGGGGTATTGTCCTTAATTTGTTGAGGCAGCATATTTTCCTAACCCTCATATTGAGGGTCTATGATCCAGGGGCCCCAAGTAATAGTCAGAGGAGGCTGTGGCACTTGTAGGAGCCTGGACGACATTTGTAACTTAAAAGCTTTCAAACAGTTAGAAACAAATGCCATTTTACAGTTACAGATGTAAGGCAAAATAGTCATTGAACCAAGTTAAAACATAATCAAAATTAAGAGTCACATTATGTCCATAGTTACATTTAGTCCATCTTAAGATTGTTAGATGATATCAGATCAAGAAGAGGTGTCACATATGATTGTTGTTGGTGAAGGTATGCACAGACTTGAAGAAAGTCCTTTCCTTGAAGTGGAAAAACCCACCATGGGAAGCCTTCAATTGATAAGGAGGTTGAAAAGCTGAAAATTCTAAGGCTTTAGGATCTATAAATATCTATGCATAAAAACTGTCTGTCATTGAGATAATCCCATTTTGGGGGAGCAGTTCGAGCCCTCATTAAAGGTATTGGTAAAACTTCAAACCAACTGTCTTGTGTTTCCTGAGTTAGGGCAGATGCCTCTTAATAATGCCATTAGCTTTTTTCTACCTTTCCTGAAGACTGGGGTCTCCACAAACAGTGTAAGTGATATTCTATTGCTAGAGCTTTCAACAGCCCTTGATTTACAGCAGCTTTAAAAATGGAGCCATTGTTGCTCTGAACTTCAGTGTTTAAGATCTCACTTACATCATGAGAAGTCAGTACAGTAAGATTTCGCCCATTCCTTAACCTCAGGCTTTAATAGATACTGCTTTTGATGTGAAAACAGGTTAGGGTCCTTGAACTTGATAACAAAGAACAGCATTTTGTGCTCAACCCATAGTTTTTCCGTCAGCCCACACTCTAGGATTTACATTTCGTTCAATTAAAAAGGGCAGGTTCCATATTCGTGAAAACAGAGGCCTGGACTTTGTTCAGGATATCCCTCCTCAGAAGGGATGAGGGAGACTCTGGCATGATTAGAAACCCATGAGAAAATCCCAATTGCAGCTTAAAGGATAACTGAAATAATAGCATTTGGCTCAACTCGACAGTCCCATTACAGTAGTGGATTGGGAGGAAAGTGGACCAGGGACTTCAGTGAGCACAGAGAAAGTTGCCCCATTGTCCAAAAGGAATGACCGACTGCCCCTCCACAGTTAATAATACCCAGGGTTCCTCAGGTATTATTAGGATGGGGGCTTGTGTGGGGGCCCTGGGCACCTTTGGTCCCAATTGTCTTGAGAGTCTGACCCCATGGAGCTGGGGGTGGCTTAGATGCCTGAGGGCAATCCCTCTTGATATGCTCCTCCATTCTGCAGCAATACCAAGTCCATCCCTTTTCACCTGGGTCCCTCTGGGCATTTTTCTCAGTCTGTTTCAGAGCAGGTCTAACAGCCCTTGTTGGGGCTTCAGTCTTTTGCCTGACTTTTTTTTCTTCCTATTCTCCTCATATTATATATCATCTGGGCCATAATATATCATCTGGGCCAGCTGCAACAGTTTTTCTAAAGACTGATTTGGTCCAAACGCCTGTTTTTGTAACTTGTGGCAGATATCTGGAGCTGACTGAGTGAGAAATCTATATTTTTTAAAAATTATTTCTCCCTCTGTAATTTCGAGATCAATGTCAGTAAACTTGCAGAGCCTCACATAGTCTATCTAGGAAACTTAGCATAGTTTAAAGTCAGTGCGCACTTGCCTGAGTCCTTCAAGAATACATCTGGCAAAGTGGCTCTGTTATGGGAACTTCTTGGTTCCCAGTAGGGAGAAGAGCGATTTTGTGCTCCTTCATCTCCCAAAGTAGTAGCTTCTCCCAAAACTCAAGTTTTCAAGTAAAGTAAAACTAGTTCTGTAAAGGCTTCAATGTACTTTTTGGATCCTCTAAATAGTCTTGACCGCAATTGGTACTGTTTGAATTTTTTACCAAGACTGAGGCAACCCCTCCTGGAAGGGTGACCTGATTCTCAGCCTGTTTAGTTGGGAGCCCCAGATACAGGGGCAAAGTAAGAGGACAGGAGGGAGCTAAAGGTTTCACACCCAAATCTGCACCCTTAGGACATAAGTCTGGCATGTCTTGCAGAGAAATAAAGAGCAATACATATGGCACTGCTATTCACTTCTCTTGTTTTCTACAAAACCAAACAGGTCTAATTGTAAAACAGTATTATAATTAAGAGACTCTTCAACAGGCCAGCATTCCCCATCTTCCAAAGGATCCTGTGGCTATTCAGTATCACAGACAAAGATCAGGCATGTCTTTTTTAAACTCTGGGGATCAAACTTGTCCCAGCTTTTGTTTAAAATACATTTTTAAAAAGTGGTTCTGGAACTGTTAGCTCCCATCTGTAAGAGAGAAAAAAGCAGCATCCACAGCCATGGATTCTTTCCACCAGAGGCATCCCTCCCTGCTCTAGGTGGGGGTGCAGAGAGACTTTCCACCGAAGCTTTCTTCCCCTGGTCAGACTCAGTCTGTCCATTACTGACACAAGCGCCTTACTCATCCCTCCCGGTTCTACCACCGAAGCTGGTGGAGATGCATGGGGTAGACCTGATGACAACCCAAACTTCTTTAGTTCCTTACCACCAAGACCTTCGTTTGATTTCTTATCCTCCTCTGATGCCACCTGGAGTGGAGCAAAGTAGTCTTTTGAAATGTTTCCCAAGCTAGGACTACTAGGGAAGCATCCGTCTTCCCTCTGCCTGTGCACGTTCCTGAGTACACTCATGACTGCAGTAGAAATGGTGAGTCATCAAGGGATGAACAACAACCAAGATGTCCCTTCTGAGTGTCACCACACTGCTGCTGCTGCTGCTCAGTCACTTCAGTCGTGTCTGACTCTGTGTGACCCCATAGATGGCAGCCCACCAGGCTCCCCCGTCCCTGGGATTCTCCAGGCAAGAACACTGGAGTGGGCTGCCATTTCCTTCTCCAATGCATGAAAGTGAAAAGTGAAAGTGAAGTTGCTCAGTCGTGTCCAACTCTTCGAGACCCCATTGCCTGCAGCCTACCAGGCTCCTCCATCTGTGGGATTTTCCAGGCAAGAGTACTGGAGTGGGGTGCCATTGCCTTCTCCTTTGTGTAGCAGAGTTCTATTGAAGTATAAAAAGGGACAGAGAAAGCTTCTCACATAGACATCAGAAGGGGGACAGGCAGTGCCCCCTCGCCAGTCTAAGCAAGGGAGTTATATACTTTTTTAGTTGGTTATTACAATACGTCAAAAGAATGCCTAAAGGTTGTAAAGATCTTACTAGACCCATTCCCATAATTTACATTTTAAAATGACAGGATTAAAACTAACAACAGAAAGATTTTATCAGATCCATTCCCATAATACACATTTTAAGATAACAGGATTGGTCAGAAGGTTTTCAAGAAGGAGAAACTGTCCTCAAAGAGAATACATTGTTGTTATATAATCCTTACTGAGAAATGTAAAAAAATGTCCTTTTCTCCTCCTTGAGAATTCCAGACCCTATCTCCACTTCGAGAGCCTTAGACCCATTTCTCCTCTTCTGGGACCCCAGACTTATCAACCTGCCTAGGAATTGACTCTCTCACTTGTTTGTTATCTATTTTAATTACAGAGGTGTGGACCTGTTTATCCCAAACTCCCTAAGTATCCTTTCCCCCCATCCTTCCCCACTGGGAACCGTAAGTTTGTTCTACAAAAATAGTGGTATGGTATATTATCTTCAACAGGTATTTCTCCATTCTATCTGCCCTTCTTAATTGCCTTATCTCTTTTTCATTCATTTAAAATAATTTTACCTTTTATTCATATATATCATCTAGACAAAACTAACTGAACCTCTCTTATATATGGATAAAGTATAACAAGGTTCAGTTCAGTTCAGTCGCTCAGTCCTGTCCGACTCTTTGTGACCCCATGAATCACAGCACGCCAGGCCTCTCTGTTCATTACCATCTCTCAGAGTTCACTCAGACTCATGTCCATCGAGTCTGTGATGCCATCCAGCCATCTCATCCTTGGTCGTCCCGTTCTCCTCCTACCCCCAATCCCTCCCAGCATCAGAGTCTTTTCCAATGAGTTAACACTTCGCATGAGGTAGCTAAAGTACTGGAGTTTCAGCTTTAGCATCATTCCTTCCAAAGAAATCCCAGGGTTGATCTCCTTCAGAATGGACTGGTTGGATCTCCTTGCAGTCCAAGGGACTCTCAAGAGTCTTCTCCAACACCACAGTTCAAAAGCATCAATTCTTCCGCACTCAGCTTTCTTCACAGTCCAACTCTCATATCCATACGTGACCACAGGAAAAACCACAGCCTTGACTAGGCAGACCTTAGTCGGCAAAGTAATGTCTCTGCT
>SJYX01000235.1:135755-151228 GCA_006410675.1 Oreotragus oreotragus | reverse complement strand
TCCTCTTCACTTTCTGCCATAAGGGTGGTGTCATCAGCATATCTGAGGTTATTGATATTTCTCCTGGCAATCTTGATTCCAGCTTATGTTTCTTCCAGTCCAGCGTTTCTGATGAAGTACTCTGCATAGAAGTTAAATAAGCAGGGTGACAATATACAGCCTTGACGTACTCCTTTTCCTATTTGGAACCAGTCTGTTGTTCCATGTCCAGTTCTAACTGTTGCTTCCTGACCTGCATACAGGTTTCTCAAGAGGCAGGTTAGGTGGTCTGGTATTCCCATCTCTTTGCTGAGTTATAAAACACTGGAACGATGAAAATTCATACTATTTTCCTTGGATTATCTAGACTTAAGTTTAATTATAAAACACACACAAATACATATGTTATTAGGTCTGTTTCTTTGGAAAACCATAACTAATAAAAATACATATCAAACACGTTAGCACAGGGTTTCTTGAAGCCAATAATACAGGTATTCGAGACAAGTCAAAGATCAAATAAACCATAGGCTACTCAGAAGCCATTTTCTTCACTGTTAGCCTATTCAGCATTGTTTCCTGAAGTGATACTTTTACTGAGGCAATTTCAGTTGTAGCTCTTTCAATTCAGAGAAACAATTTCGCAGACTGCCTTATTGTCAGACTCACATTGACCTGAATTCAATGTACAATAATATTAGATAGTCACTACACATTGATACCTACTATGTGTCTGATCCTTATTAATGATAATCCTGCAAAAAATATACTGTTGTACTCATTTTATAGATGAAGAAATTGCCCAGCTAAGCCCTTTACCCAAAGAGATGTCTCAATCAACACTGAGGTGTAAAGAGTATCAGAATGCTGCTGCTAAGTCACTTCAGTCATGTCCGACTCTGTGCAACCCCAGAGACGGCAGACCACCAGGCTCTTCCGTCCCTGGGATTCTCCAGGCAAGAACACTGGAGTGGGTTACGATTTCCTTCTCCAATGCATGAAAGTGAAAAGTGAAAGTGAAGTCACTCAGTCATGCCAGACTCTCGGCGACGCCATGGACTGCAGCCTACCAGGCTCCTCCGTCCATGGGATTTTCCAGGCAAGAGTACTGGAGTNCCACCAGGCTCTTCCGTCCCTGGGATTCTCCAGGCAAGAACACTGGAGTGGGTTACGATTTCCTTCTCCAATGCATGAAAGTGAAAAGTGAAAGTGAAGTCACTCAGTCATGCCAGACTCTCGGCGACGCCATGGACTGCAGCCTACCAGGCTCCTCCGTCCATGGGATTTTCCAGGCAAGAGTACTGGAGTGGGGTGCCATTGCCTTCCCCAGTATCAGAATGATAAACTACTAATTAACCACTTAATCAGGAAGCATTCATTGGACATGTTATGTGCATTGAATACATACTATATTGCACTGTGAATGTCTAAGATGGTCAGCAGACATATATTTTGGAAACGCTTTCTAAAGGCCAAAAAGATATCTTGTCAACTCTCAATTATTCAGGGAAAAAAAAGAAAAACAGCTCATCAAACCTCTCCTTTCTGTAATCTATTTCAGCTAAGTTATTATTTTTCCAGTTCCTGCCTCACCAAAGACCTCCAGTCTCTTATATCCAGCTATATTAAGTGAACGTCTTGACTGAAAAACACATTAAATCTCAGAATTAACTTGTCCCTGGTTTCTTTCCTTCCCAAACACATCAATTCTAATTGATCAGCCACTGCTCCAAGGATACTCTTTACATTTCAATACAAGTCAAAGATCAAATAAACCATAGGCTACTCAGAAGACATTTTCTTCACTGTTAGTCTATTGAGCATTGTTTCCTGAAATGATACTTTTGCTGAGGCAGTTTCAATTGGTGCTCTTTCAGTTCAGAGAAACAGTTTCACAGACTGCCTTACTGTCAGACTCACATTGACCTGAGTTCAATGTACAAAAATATTAATCACGACACATTGATACCTACTATGTGTCTGAATTGGATGACAACTAATTATTGAGCCAAGCCATCATCATCATCCACCAGGAATGCCGTAAGAGCCTCCTAATTTGTCTTCTTGATTCTATTCTTGTTCCCCTTCCCCAGAAACCAGAATGATCTTTCAAAGTTTAAATGACGTCCTGTCGTCAGACACAACGTAGTGAATGAACAGCAATCCCTCTCCCCACTTAAAACTCTTCACAATTATAAAAATATAAACTCATTATCATAGCCTACAAGATTTTGAATAAAGTAAACCCTGTTTTCCTTTTTGTTACCACCTTTTATCACCCTAAATTGTTCACTATACTTCAACCACACTGGCTTTATTTCTATCCCTATACATCTTATATATCTATACCCATTCTCTTTCCTGATTCACTAGTTTCCCTCTCTCTAGAGCATTCTTTGCTATCTATCATCCCATTCTTTTACCACCCAGTTCCACCTAAAATGCAATTCCTCACACAGACCTTCAGTAGAGGCAAAAATTATCAACAAAATATTAGCAAACCAAATTCAACAATACAATCATCAAGTAGGATTTATCCCAAGATGTAACAACTTTTTAATATACACAGATCAATCAATGCGATATACCGTATTAACAAACTGAAAAATAAAAGTCATATGATCATCTCAATAGATGCAGAAAAAAGCTTTCAATAAAATTCAACATCTATTTATGATTGAAAAAAAAAAACAAAACACCATTCTCTACAAAGCAGTCATAGAAGAAAAATACCTCAACATAATAAAGGCCATAAATGACAGACTCATAGCTTATATCATACTCAATGGTGAAAAGCCAAAAGCACTTGTTTAAGATCAGGAACAAGACATGGATGCCCACTTTTGCCACTTTCGTTGCTGTTCCATCACTCAGTCATGTCTGACTCTTTGTAAGCCCATGGATTGCAGCACGCCAGGTTTCCCTGTTCTTCACTGTCTCCTGGAGTTTGCTCAAAGTCATGTTCATTGAGTTGATAATGTCATCCAACAATCATATTCACCACTTTAAATCAATATATTTTTGGAAATGCTAGCCACAGCAGTCAGGGAAGAAAAAGAAATAAGAGGAATCCACATCAGAAAGGAAGAAGCAAAACTGCCGCTGTTTGCAGATGATATGTTACTATACATAGAAAACCCTAGAGATGCTACCAGAAAACTATTAGAACTCATCAGTGAATTCAGTAAAGTTGCAAAGGACACAAAATTAATATCTAGAAATTGGTTGCAGTTCTATACACTAATGGATTTGATCCTGGGTTGGGAAGATCCCCTGGAGAAAGGAGAGGCTATACACTTCAGTATTGTGGCCTGGAGAATTTCATGGACTATATAGTGGAGAAATATCAATAACCTCAGATATGCAGATGACATCACCCTTAGGGCAGAAAGTGAAGAACTAAAGAGCCCCTTAATGGAAGTGAAAGAGGTGAGTGAAAAAGTTGGCTTAAAACTCAACATTCAGAAAACTAAGATCATGACATCTGGCCCCATCATGGCAAATAGATGGGGAAACAGTGAAAACAATGACAGACTTTATTTTGGGGGGCTCCAAAATCACTGCAGATGGTGACTGCAGCCATGAAATTAAAAGACGCTTAATCCTTGGAAGGAATGTTATGACCAATCTAGACAGCATATTAAAAAGCAGTGATATTACTTTGCTAACAAAGGTCCATCTAGTCAAAGCTATGGTTTTTCCAGTAGTTATGTATGGATGTGAGAGTTGGACTATAAAGAAAGCTAAGCACCAAAGAATTGATGCTTTTGAACTGTGGTGTTGGAAATGACTTTTGAGAGTCGCTTGGATAACAAGGAGATCTAACCAGCCCATCCTAAAGGAAATCTTCCATCTAGTCAAAGCTATGGTTTTTCCAGTAGTTATGTATGGATGTGAGAGTTGGACTATAAAGAAAGCTAAGCACCAAAGAATTGATGCTTTTGAACTGTGGTGTTGGAAATGACTTTTGAGAGTCACTTGGATAACAAGGAGATCTAACCAGTCCATCCTAAAGGAAATCAGTCCTGAATATTCATTGGAAAGACTGACACTGAAGCTGAAACTCCAATACTTTGGCCACCTGATGTGAAGTACCGACTTCTTAGAAAAGACCCTGATGGTGGGAAAGATTGAAGGCAGGTGGAGAAGGGGAGGACAGAGCATGAGATGGTTGGATGGCATCATCGACTCAATGGACATGAGATTGAGTAAACTCCAGAAGTTGGTGATGGACAGGGCTGCCTGGCGTGCTGCAGTCCATGGGGTCTGAAAGAGTCGGACACAAATGAGCAATTGAACTGAACTGATAGACCATGGAGTAGCAAAGAGTCAGCCACAACTGAAGAATTTCACTTTCACTTTTACTTTCTATATGCTAATAACAAAGTATCAGAAAAGTCAAGGAAATAATCCTATCTGCCATCTCATCAAAAAGAATAAAATACCTAAAAATAAACCTTCTAAGGAGGGAGAAGACCCAGACTCTGAAAACTACAAGACACTGATGAAAGAAACTGAAGATGACACAAACAGATAGACAGATACACTGGATTCTTGTATTGGAAGAAGCAGTATTATTAAAATGACTGTACTGCCCAAGGCAACCTACAGACTGAATGCAATGTACATCAAAGTACCACTGGCATTTTTCACAGGAGTAGAACAAATAATTTAAAAATCTGTATGGAAACACAAAAGACCCCAAAGAGCTAAAACAATCTTAAGAAAGGACAGAGCTAGAGGAGTCACACTTGCTAACTTCAGTTTATAATTACAAAATTACGTAATTATGTAAAATTATGTCTTAGTCAGCTTGGGCTGCCATACAAAAGACCATATATTGTGCAGCTTAAACAAGCGATACTTATTCCTTATATCTTTAGAGGCTGAGAAGTCCAAGATCAAGGTGTCTGCAAAACTGATATCTATGAGAACTCCCATCAAGACTTTAGAGAAGCCTGTTTTCTTGCTGTGTCTTCACATGCTGGGGAAAAGAAGATTGGGGTATCAATTTTTCTTCTTGTAAGGACACTAATCTCATCATGGGGCCCTACTCTCACAGCCATATCTAAACCTAATAATTATTTCCCAAAGGCCTCACTTCCTAACACCATCACTTTGGGGATGCCAACTTCAAGGTGAATATTGCAAGGGGATGCAAACAAAAGTCTGCAACAAATGGCCTTGACAGAAAGAGGAGAGAAGTAAATATGCATGTTAACATCTAGCTGTATTTTTAAGAGGACAAAGTAACTGCAAAATATAAAACAAAATAAGACACCTTACTTTATATTACTCACTCAATCATGTAAATAAATCCTGCAAAATAATATTGTTTAGATTAACCCCTGCATTAAACAAATAGTTGCAACATTGATCAAAGAACAAAAATTAAACTATCTTTTGGCATTATATAATTAATGAAAAAAGTGTATTCCTTAGATATTTTAATTGAGTAATCACAGAATTAAAATGAATACTTTTGGGAAGATTGAATAAATTTTATACAGATGTCTTGAATTAATGCAAGATTAAAGTTGTAATTTTTTAAACTTTTGAAAGTCTTTTTAAAAACTTTTAAAAAAACTCTATTTTAAAACAATATTTAGTTGAAGGATCTAGATAACAACAAGGTAAAAGTTAAAACTTTCAATAACTCTGTCATTTACTGTCAAAGTCCTCCAGGATATTTTGGGAGAGAGAAACGTATCAGTAGCTCAAAAATGTACATTTTTCCATACATGTAAAATGGCCAAATATTTCTTTCTTGATAAAAAGTTTTGATTTATGGAAAATGAGCTCTAGCCTAAGTATCATTAATTGTGCAATAACAATTATTTCCTGATACGATCTTTCATCATTTCCTCCTAAATTATCTATAAACTTACTCTTCTATAGAATAGTATAGTTTCTAAAGGTCATTTCATAAGGAAAAAAAGTTTCAGTGACAAAAGGGATGAAAATTATATAATTTCTCACTATTACAAAATTCAAATAAACAAGAGAGAAAAAAAGTAGACTGTAAAAACACTCTCTTCTTTGATTCTAAGTAACATTCATGGTTTGTCCTACCCTGTAATTTTGGTTTTTTTATCATATAGTTTTTTTAAGGATCATTGAAAAAGCGAGAGAATACCAGAAAAACATCTACTTCTGCTTCTTTGATTATGCCAAAGCCTTTGACTGTGTAGGTCATAACAAACTGTGGAAATTTTTTAAAGAGATGGGAATACTAGACCACCTGACCTGCTTCCTGAGAAATCTGTATGTGGATCAAGAAGCAAGTTAGAACTGGACAAGGAACAACAGATTGGTTCCAAATCAGGAAAGGAGTACATCAAGGCTGTACATTGTCACCCTACTTATTTAACTTATATGCAGAGTACATCATGTGAAATGATGGGCTGCATGAAGCACAAACTGGAATCAAGATTGCTGGGAGAAATATCAGTAACCTCAGATATGCACAAGACACCACCCTTATGGCAGAAAGTGACGAACTAAAGAGCCTCTTGATGAAAGTGAAAGAGGAGAGTGAAAAAGCTGGCTTAAAACTCAACATTCAAAAAAACTAAGATCATGCCATCCGGTCCCAACACTTCATGGCAAATAGTATTGAACTGAACTGATAGACCATGGAGTAGCAAAGAGTCAGCCACAACTGAAGAATTTCACTTTCACTTTTACTTTCTATATGCTAATAACAAAGTATCAGAAAAGTCAAGGAAATAATCCTATCTGCCATCTCATCAAAAAGAATAAAATACCTAAAAATAAACCTTCTAAGGAGGGAGAAGACCCAGACTCTGAAAACTACAAGACACTGATGAAAGAAACTGAAGATGACACAAACAGATAGACAGATACACTGGATTCTTGTATTGGAAGAAGCAGTATTACTAAAATGACTGTACTGCCCAAGGCAACCTACAGACTGAATGCAATGTACATCAAAATACCACTGGCATTTTTCACAGGAGTAGAACAAATAATTTAAAAATCTGTATGGAAACACAAAAGACCCCAAAGAGCTAAAACAATCTTAAGAAAGGACAGAGCTAGAGGAGTCACACTTGCTAACTTCAGTTTATAATTACAAAATTATGTAATTATGTAAAATTATGTCTTAGTCAGCTTGGGCTGCCATACAAAAGACCATATATTGTGCGGCTTAAACAGGCGATACTTATTCCTTATATCTTTAGAGGCTGAGAAGTCCAAGATCAAGGTGTCTGCAAAATTGATATCTATGAGAACTCCCATCAAGGCTTTAGAGAAGCCTGTTTTCCTGCTGTGTTTTCACATGCTGGGGAAAAGAAGATTGGGGTATCAATTTTTCTTCTTGTTAAGGACACTAATCTCATCATGGGGCCCTACTCTCACAGCCATATCTAAACCTAATAATTATTTCCCAAAGGCCTCACTTCCTAACACCATCACTTTGGGGATGCCAACTTCAAGGTGAATATTGCAAGGGGATGCAAACAAAAGTCTGCAACAAATGGCCTTGACAGAAAGAGGAGAGAAGTAAATATGCATGTTAACATCTAGCTGTATTTTTAAGAGGACAAAGTAACTGCAAAATATAAAACAAAATAAGACACCTTACTTTATATTACTCACTCAATCATGTAAATAAATCCTGCAAAATAATATTGTTTAGATTAACCCCTGCATTAAACAAATAGTTGCAACATTGATCAAAGAACAAAAATTAAACTATCTTTTGGCATTATATAATTAATGAAAAAAGTGTATTCCTTAGATATTTTAATTGAGTAATCACAGAATTAAAATGAATACTTTTGGGAAGATTGAATAAATTTTATACAGATGTCTTGAATTAATGCAAGATTAAAGTTGTAATTTTTTAAACTTTTGAAAGTCTTTTTAAAAACTTTTAAAAAAACTCTATTTTAAAACAATATTTAGTTGAAGGATCTAGATAACAACAAGGTAAAAGTTAAAACTTTCAATAACTCTGTCATTTACTGTCAAAGTCCTCCAGGATATTTTGGGAGAGAGAAACGTATCAGTAGCTCAAAAATGTACATTTTTCCATACATGTAAAATGGCCAAATATTTCTTTCTTGATAAAAAGTTTTGATTTATGGAAAATGAGCTCTAGCCTAAGTATCATTAATTGTGCAATAACAATTATTTCCTGATACGATCTTTCATCATTTCCTCCTAAATTATCTATAAACTTACTCTTCTATAGAATAGTATAGTTTCTAAAGGTCATTTCATAAGGAAAAAAAGTTTCAGTGACAAAAGGGATGAAAATTATATAATTTCTCACTATTACAAAATTCAAATAAACAAGAGAGAAAAAAAGTAGACTGTAAAAACACTCTCTTCTTTGATTCTAAGTAACATTCATGGTTTGTCCTACCCTGTAATTTTGGTTTTTTATCATATAGTTTTTTAAGGATCATTGAAAAAACAAGAGAATACCAGAAAAACATCTACTTCTGCTTCTTTGATTATGCCAAAGCCTTTGACTGTGTAGGTCACAACAAACTGTGGACATTTTTTAAAGAGATGGGAATACTAGACCACCTGACCTGCTTCCTGAGAAATCTGTATGTGGATCAAGAAGCAAGTTAGAACTGGACAAGGAACAACAGATTGGTTCCAAATCAGGAAAGGAGTACATCAAGGCTGTACATTGTCACCCTACTTATTTAACTTATATGCAGAGTACATCATGTGAAATGATGGGCTGCATGAAGCACAAACTGGAATCAAGATTGCTGGGAGAAATATCAGTAACCTCAGATATGCACAAGACACCACCCTTATGGCAGAAAGTGACGAACTAAAGAGCCTCTTGATGAAAGTGAAAGAGGAGAGTGAAAAAGCTGGCTTAAAACTCAACATTCAAAAAAACTAAGATCATGCCATCCGGTCCCAACACTTCATGGCAAATAGNTTGTTTACAGGCTTTTATTAAAGGATAAAGTTTAAATACATCTTGCATTATCACCCTATGTTAAGAATTAAACCCAACCACATCAACCCCAAAAAAGGAAAAAAAAAGTATCATTCTTAGTACTTGAGATATAACAATTTCCATACCTTATGCCAATTTTGGAAAGAAGTGAAAAGTAAACATGAGATTTTAAACTAGTTGGAATTGACTAGGCAGAGAGGTATACAGAGGCTACAGGAAGAGGGCCTTTGGATTTTTTCTAAATTATCTCACATTGTGCCTTGCTCTGCACTATCTGTTCACACCTAGAAATCTCTTGAAAGTAAATACACAATCTTACAGTATCTGTGCATGTGGCAAAAGATAGATGGAAAAGTGCCTTTCAAACCCCTGGAAGAAGCAGCAAGGGAGAATAACTGTGCAGCAACTTTTATGTAAACCCTTCACTGATGCCATCATTAGATCACCTTACCTATTGTTTATCCAAAGCTGACCCACTTATCAAGAAATAGAGCTGGGAAAGAGGAGTGGGAATAACAGGGGCCAAAGGAGGGACAAGGACATTGAGTTGTAAAGAGTAGGAAAATGTGTATTTCTTAGCCTGGCTTTCAATGCCTCTAAACAGCAAAACCACAGAATAGAATTCCAATCTTGTTTTTTATTTCTTTCTTACTTGAGGTCCTCATCCTAATCAAAAAAGTCTTCAGTGCACTCGCTGCACTTTCTGACATCTCCTTTTATATTTCTTCTTTCCATGGAATGCTATTCTTTGCTCATGAACCAAAAGTGACTTTCTTCAAGATGGACTTTAGATCTCATCTTTAAGAAAACAGTTCCAGGTGGGCTCTGCTCAACATGATCTCTACCTTGTAGTTCAGTTGTTTCAGTTGTTATTTATTACTCTTTATCTTAAATCTGATTCAGATGAATATGCTGGTGGCTTGAACTCCAAAGGGTTTATCTCAACAGATAAATGAAAAATGGTGGTAAGCAGTGCAAGAAGGGCATGGGGCAGGGATCAGTAAACTACTGCCCCTTTTATAGGAGCACGGTCTTAGACATTCACATACCTATTGTCTATAGCTGGAGAAGGCAATGGCACCCCACTCCAGTACTCTTGCCTGGAAACTCCCACGGATGGAGGAGCCTGGTAGGCTGCAGTCCATGGGGTCGTGAAGAGTTGGACATGACTGAGCAACTTCACTTTCACTTTTCACTCTCATGCATTGGAGAAGGAAATGGCAACCCACTCCAGTGTTCTTGCCTGGAGAATCTCAGGGACAGGAGAGCCTGGTGGGCTGCTGTCTATGGGGTCACACAGAGTCAGACACAACTGAAGCGACTTAGCAGCAGCAGAAGCATC
The DNA here is from genome assembly GCA_006410675.1 of Oreotragus oreotragus. Classification (NCBI taxonomy): domain Eukaryota; kingdom Metazoa; phylum Chordata; class Mammalia; order Artiodactyla; family Bovidae; genus Oreotragus; species Oreotragus oreotragus. Next base: position 140,951 of record SJYX01000235.1, on the reverse strand, counting down.
ATTGTCTATAGCTGCTTTCCGCTGCAGTAGCAGAGTTGAGCGGCTGCAAACCTTTATAAGAAAAGCTTGCCCACTCTCAGTTTAGATATTGTATTTAATGTCATTGAGGACTCAAGCCTCCTTTACCTTCTACTCCAACATCCTCAGTAACAAAGTTTTATCCTCATGGCTGGTCAAAAAAAGCAATCTGGACACATTTAGACAAGGATATCTCCATGAATAAAGATTACATATTATCTTCCTCCCAGTTGGATTATAACTTGCCAGAGGATAAGAACTATGCTTTATATTTACTTACATTCAGGATATTTTGCATTGTGAAAAGTAAGAAATAGTTTTATCACTCTACAAAAAAATCAGAAGAAAAAACTCAGGGACATTTTTGATACTCTGTCTTTACTTTTCAGAAATAAATTACCTATAAGATAGTATATTTTTTTACACATTCCTTACTGTGCATAATCTACAAATTCCACTTGGAAAGTAAAAGAAACAGTGCTATTCTAGCATGTCAAATAAAATATAATCATGTCTTCCTGTCCTTCCATCATCGTCATTATTATTTTATTATAAAACCAAGGATACTTCAAATGCCATTTTAGTCTCCTTGCCCTGTATTTTCCTAGTGTGCTTTTCTGTGCATATCAAAAAGGCACTCCAGTGATTTCAAGAAAGTTTAGTTTTATATGATGGATACAGTCTTGGGGTCAGAGAGGGGTGAGAGGCATTAGATCCTAGTTTAAACATACTATGTGTTTAATTATTTCACAATTATCTCATAAACTACAATAAGATGAAAAAGTTGAAGCTGGAGCAGAATTTGAATAATGTGGAAATTCCTTTCCCTTTTTTTTAAGTAGAGAAGGGGGTTCTCTGTTGGGGATAGAGGGGGCCAGGCAGCCCACCTGCCCTCACTCTCCATGCACCCAGCTCCAATGCTGTACCTTCTTGCCCCCACCGTCTTTCACTTTTTAAAGACAAAGCACTCATAAGGTTATAATGAATTTAAGTTAATTATTTTTTAAGCTTTTGGTTTGGCTTTGCTTGGGCGATTGTTTTTTGACAATATGAATATTCACAGGGAAGCAACTCAAGTGCCCATCAACAGTTGATTAGATGGAGAAGATGTGATATATATATATATATATATACATATATATATATATATTTACATACACATACAGAGGAATATGAGCCACACAAAAAGGATGAAATACTGCCACTTGCAGCAACATGGACAGACCTAGAGAATATTATGCTTAGTGAAGCAAGACTAAGATAAACACTGTATAATATCTCCTATATGTAGACTTTAAAAAGTAATATAAATGTATGTGTGTGCAAAATAGAAACAAGTCCCAGATATAGGAAACAAACTGTGGCAACCAAAGAGTGAGGGGACGGGAGAGGAACAAGTAAGTGCTACGGGATTAACAGATACAAACTATATATAAAATAGATAAGCAACAAGGATATACTGTATAGCACAGGAAATCATGGCCATTATCTTATGTAGCTTGTAATGGAGCATAACCTCCAAAACTACTGAAACACTATATTATTCCTGAAACTAACATAATATTCTAAATCAACTATACTTCAATTAAATATATTAATGTATAAAGGTTTTCCATTGAATAACTGTTCTCATGGTGATTATGTTATGTGCAATAAATAACTACACAACCATTTTTTTTGTTTGTCCATTTGTGGAAAGAATTAGGCTCAATAAAATATAAAATATATATTAAAAAAGAATATATATAGAAAACAATCACTGTAGAAATGGATTCATACTTCTTTATCAGTTATCTGTAATGACAACCATCAAAGACTCTTAGCTAGAGACTTCTGAACTTTTTTATTTCAAAATTATAACAATATCAGACTAAGAGTTGTGATATTACATGTCTATTTCTAACTAGGTGCAAACATTCGATATTTAGTTCATATTATTCTTATTCTTTGTGGAAAAAAAAAACAAATGGAATACCATCTTTTGTTGTCACAGCCTCTACAAAGTTATTAGGAAAGGTAAGAATATACAACTTTTGTAAAAAAAAAAAAAATGACAGTTTATCAACATATACTCTGTGTTCTGATTTTGGAAAGGCTTTCACACTCCTTTGATATGAATTACATGATGAAGATACCTAACTTAAATAGGCATTACAAGTACAAATACAAAACTTTGCATCCTACATCATGTCTCTGCTTCACTCTGATAACAGGTGACAATAGCCTTGCCTTGAGAAAGTCATTTAGTTTACTTTGATCCTGACAATACACAAGAAATACTTTCATCATTGACACTGATTTGTTATGCATTTGATTTTTTGATGAAATAGAAGGATAAATCCCTCCTTGTTCTATTAGTATGATGGCATAGCATTACAAATTACATGTTTGTTTTCTGGTATAATATAAATGACACGAGAGAAGGCAATTTATTCTAAAACCATAGTATAAACTCCTATATTTTCAAACAGCTGATGTAATCAAGTTGATAAACCATGAACCAGGCTTATTTAAATGAGTTGTCTTTTGGCATATGGAGAGAATTATTTTCTACTATGAAAATCAAACAAGCTGTTAGTGAATCACAGAAGACAAATATAGAAAACTGCCTTGTGAAACCACATTTCAGGAGAATCCATTGCCCATAGCAATGAAAAAGAACAACTGGAATAACCAGAAAGAAATGTGTCTGTCTTAATAATAGGTTCTAAATATTGTTCTAAACAAATTAAATATTAATCCTGTCAATCACATAAATGTTTAAATAACTGAAATATATATAGTACTGCCAAGGCCCCACAAAATTNATTGCCCATAGCAATGAAAAAGAACAACTGGAATAACCAGAAAGAAATGTGTCTGTCTTAATAATAGGTTCTAAATATTGTTCTAAACAAATTAAATATTAATCCTGTCAATGACATAAATGTTTAAATAACTGAAATATATATAGTACTGCCAAGGCCCCACAAAATTAAAACTGTTTCCAGGAGTAATGGTGGATTAGATTCTTTGCCTGCTCCTATCACTGAAAAACAACTAAAAATGCTGAGTAAAATATTTTTCTAATCTTTGAAAGCACACTAAAGAACTGACAAAAGCACCAAGAAATATAAAGAGGTTAAAAAGAAAGTAGACGCTGTATCTCAGAGAACTAAACAATGCACTGAAGCTTACTTACAAATGGAGGGAAAGATTTTGTTAACCAAGAGAAATTCAGCTTGAGCTTTCATTGTCTTTGAGGAAATGGATGTCAGAAGAAAAGCCCAAGCAATATCCAAGGCAGAGAGGCTACCAGTAAACTTCCCAATATTCCTGGGAATTCAAAGTTCTTCACCTTNTGCTTTTTAATATGTTGTCCAGGTTGGTCATAGCTTTTCTTCTAGTTTTAGACTAGTCTAAAAACGTGATAAAAACAACTTATGAAAATTATGTTCTATGTCTTAACAGGAAAGCCATTCCAGAATATAATAGTGATTTTTCTTTTATTAAACTTTGTCATCAGAAATAATGTCAATGTAAATGATTTTATTTTAGTAATTTTATGAATAAAATTAACTGTTTCTGATTAAAATCTGTGAGGCCTGACACTAAATTTCCAGAAAAATTCTAAGCATACAAGTAGATATATATGAAGATATTGAATTTTTAATATTTATGTTACTTATATTCTAAAATATATCTTGTTGTATAGTAACATTAACTTAAAATAACATGATCTACATTAATCCAAAGTTCCAAAGATACAATAATTTTTAAATTTCTCTTCACGTTTCTCAGTTTTTCTTTTTTCCTCTCACCTGAAGTGTCTGGGAACAACACTGGCCCTCTTGAGATTCTTTTTATGAGACTTAAGAGAGTTTCCATTACATTTTATTAATAAACATGAGTAAAAATGACTAGAGAGACAAGTCCTACACAAAGGCAAAAAAAATTTGGGACTGAGATATATAGCAGTATCACAAAAAATAAAACTGGGAATATCCAACAAAAGATTTCCATCAAAGCATTTATTTCAATATGTTCCATTCTATTCCACTGTGTGAAATGTTTTTCAAAAGAACAAGCAATGTTATCATATAATAGTACCATTCACTATTCTGTGGCAAACAGTGTACTGACAATTAGACTTACATTATATCTCATTCAGCCTTCATGTCAAGCCTGAAGGGTAGGTATTTTTGCCAAAGTTTAAAATATGATCAGACATCCCTGGTGGTCCAGTGGTTAAGACTCTGCAGTCCCAATGCAGGGGGCCCATGTTCAATCCCTGGTCAGAAAACTGGATCAACCATCCCTTATCTAAGAGTTTTCATGATGCAAATAAGGATCAAAGAGTCGGTGTGCTGCAAGTAAGAACTGGGGCAGCCAAATAAATAAGTAATATTTTAAAAAATCAAATATGGCCAAACTAGGTGCAAACAAAAGAAACTTGCCCAAGCTTAAACTTACCAAGACTTCAAATAACTGACGTATTTTATTCAATATGAACTAAGCAGAATTTTTTCTATATGGCTTTGCGTAATCTTTGAAACCTAGTCAATTAAATTTTTCACACAAAATTAAGTAGGTTTCTATTTCCAAAATACATTTTCCCTACCTTTGTCCAGTGATTTCATCATTTATGAGGGCGATAACAAGATCACAAAGTTTGAAGAAATATTCTTAGCAACACTGAAGATGGAGCCACACAACTTTTGCAGAACTGAATAGGATTCTACTTTTGTCATCCAGAATTTCCAACATTTACTAATAGTTAAAAATATCCTTCAAATGCTTAGTAAGTTTCCCAGAATTCACGTTAGTTCCCATATGAACTATCAGAGTCATGGACCCCTCAGGATATCCTAGGGTGTTAGTGCAGTTGCCTTAAGAGCGTACTTGCAAGATGCTATCAGGCAAATGATTGTTCCTATTCATGGCCTTGGATCAGAATCCTAGAACGCCCAGAAAAACAATGCGAACCTCTGTCAACAGTGCTTTAAAATGAAAAGGTAACATACATTTGACACTTGAGTAATTTTTTCTGAGAGTTTGACCAGATATATGATACAGGGAAAGCTGTAACGTATTTCATAACCAACCTTCAGTATAATCAGGAGATTGGCTTTGTATGCTTTGAGTGTATTTATAATTATGCCATTCTAAAGGGACTGCAAAATTATACTCGAGGATTTA
>SJYX01000235.1:117488-130118 GCA_006410675.1 Oreotragus oreotragus | reverse complement strand
ATTCAAAACACTTATCTCCAGTTTGGTATCATATGGTTTTATTTCTTGTTTTAAACTCATATTAGTTTCAGCTGCAATACAAATTTAGGCAAGGGCTGATGGATCTGCACATAACGTATTCTCTCTCAGATTTCAGTAGTATGTACCCCTAACAGAAATAAACAGGAAATGTTTTACCAGTAGCATTGCAATCAGACCCAGGAGGATCAGAGTATATAATAGTTATTATATTGTTAGTATAAGTTATTATATAGTTAATAGTTATAAGTGCCTATCTGATAGGCATTTATACTTTACAGAAAAAATAAGAGTCACAATAAATGGTAAACGATCTTTGTCATCGTTTCTGAGCACTTGTTTTTATTACCCCCTTCCTGGGAGCTCAGATGATAAAGAATCTGCCTGCCAGTGCAGGAGAGTCAAGAAACGTGGGTTCAATTCCTGGGTTGGGAAGATCTCCTGGAGACAGGAATGGCTACTCACTCTAATATTCTTGACAGGAAAATTCCATGAACAGAGGAGTCTGGTGGGCTACTGTCCATGGGGTCACAAAAGGTCAGACATGACTAAGCTACTAACACTTTCACTTTAGACTACAGTTACTTCATCACTCTGGAGTGATGAAGTAATCTTTTCTTATAGCTCCTCCATACACTACTGCTTATACTACACATCACAACTATGGTCAATCTAATTTACTCAAGAAGCACATGGAAACAGAGAGGAAAGACCCCTTTATGGTATCAGATAAGGCAAATGCATCCTCTTGCCTCCCTGTACCATGTCCCCAGTTCCAGCTCTGATTTCAGCCTCAGCTGGGATGGACAGCACCATGTAAGTTCCCACTGACGGCCACCCTTCTCAAGTAGGCTTCATATATTTCTACATTCTGCCCAGAACATTCGTCAACACTATGGGGTCCACTTTCCCCACAAGTAAACACAACTTAGAACTGGGTTCATCTCCAGTGACAACCCCTAACTTTGATGGACAGGAGCCTGTGGGTAAAGGCTCCTGCCTCCTGCCATTTAGGTTGGCAATTTAGGAAACTCGGGTGGACATTCTGTATACTTCTCAGGACAACCTGGTGGAATCAATCAACTATCGCACACGCTACAGCAGCTACTCCAGTCACACACCTGCATGCTAACTTGATTACATCCCTGTGCAGTCTCACCTGCTCCTATTCCGCTGCCTCCTGGATCACCTTTTGCATAAACTGCTCGCATCCAGGGCCTTGTCTCAGGTTCCACTTTTAAGGAAACACACACAACTAAGACAGGTAGCTTTGTTTACTACTTGTTCTTGCTTCATAACAAGGACCCATAAAATTTTTATCTAAAGGTACAGATTGTAAAATGATTGTAGTTAATATGGTCTTTGTTGCTGCTACACAATTCTGTCATTTTAGAGTGAAAATAGCCATTGACAATACACAATGAATGGGCCTGACTGCATTTCAATAAAACTTTATTTATAAAAACTGGTGGTGGGCCTGATTTGGCCTATGACCCATGGATTACTGATCCCTAGGAATCTCTTAAATTCTTCTTGTAATGCATTAGAATATGCTTAGATTTCCCTGGGCTTAAACATCCTGTGCGTGAAAGTGTGAGTTAAAGTGCAAAAGTTGCTCAGTCGTGCTCATCTCTTTGTGACCCCATTGAGTGTAGCCTGCCAGGCTCCTCTGTCCATGAGATTCTCCAGGCAAGAATACAGGAGTGGGTGGCCATTGCCTTCCCCAGGGGATCTTCCTAACCCAGGGATTGAACTCAGGTTTCCTGCACTGCAGGCATATTCTTTATGGTCTGAGACACCAGGGAAGCCCTAAGTATTTTTATGATAATAATTGATGAAATTCTTAATTGCCTTTTGTTAAAATTATTATGTACAAGGCACTATTCCTAACAGTTGTTTTACATACATCATCATGTTTTATTCCCAACATCTCTATTTCATAAGTGAAAAAAACTGAATCTCAGGAAAGCTGAGTTAGTCATTCATGCTGTTCCATGTTGCAATTCTCTGCATTCTAAATACATAATTAGGTGCAATTGCTGTTTCTCTTTCTAGTAAAGTATGGCCATCTAACTATTTCCAGGCAATGCATTATGAGATTTAATTGATGTCAAATGATCCTCTTGAGCTCTTTCTCCCTTTGTGATGATTATTGAGAAGTTCCAGATACTGAGTCTCAGCTTGAGGATGCCATGATGCAACAAAGACCCAGGGACCATGTAAGAGGGAATATACAGCTGAAATTTTGGAAGATATGTGTTACCATTTCTTATCTTAGCCATCTTGACTAATAAAGAAACTAAGGAACCTGACAGTGACCACAGCTATTAAGTGGCATAACAAAAGGCTTTCAGACTACAAGGCCTGATTTCTTTCTGCTATACCTCCCGTACTATGTGTAAGTCTTTCCCTGCAGATTTAAAAAAAAAAAAAAAAAAATCTCTTTAAACCTGTTTAGACAACTCCTTCCTGCAATGGATGCCACTGTGATGAGTAAATACTTTTCTTAACTGAGTTCAAAACACAAGAAATGAGGAATATCTGGGAAAAGATGAGCAAAAACACTGATTCCAAGGGAAAAAAGTCAAATTATACACAAAAATTATATGCAGTGTCCTGCCATCTTTTTCCTACTTGGACCCACAGTTCTCACAGAAGAAACATTCTGAGGCATCTCTCCAGTCATGGATACTGACTCTTCGCTGGTAACTATTCCTCATTTCTCTCCAGTTGGTTTGGGGACTCCCCCACTCCAAACTATTTCTAAACTAAACTATTTCTAATTGACCATAGATAGACCCCTGATTCAAGGCAGGACAATCAGTCCCAGGGAAACTTGAGTTGGGGCTGATCCACTGAAGCCAATCTTTCCACTGCATTGAGCACATGACTTTAAAATTCTGAAACTATGGGGAGTAGCAGCCTTCATCCTGTCATTGGAACTAAGGTCTTCAGAGAGAAAAGCAAAAGCAGAAATGCAGAAAGGAGTCGAGAAAAAACTACAGAGAGCCTTTACAGTGTCTGAGGCCTTGGCTCCAGGTCTAGCTGCACTCCTGATAAAAGAATTAAGGAAATATTGTTAAAGTCTGATGAATTCTTTACAGTTTACTTAAACTAACTTTTTTTCTATTATTTGCAGTCAGGACCCTAAAAATACAACTCCCAATCTACAAGCAGTTTTTCACAACTTCTAAAAATGTAATCTTAATGAATGGATTACATCTTCTAGTAAGAATAAACAGTCTCAATGGCTTCCTCAAAACAACAGATAAAATAATTCAGTTTTAAGTATTTTATAGGAGAACCATTCAAAATAAATATCTGATTGCAGAATCTGAGTATAAGTTGAGATATTTTAATCAATTACCTTTACAATGCTCTTCAAATTATCCTCACGCCCTTCCTCATCAGACTAGTCCTAACACAGTATATGTTTCCCAAGTCAAGGATCAAAAAATACATACTTCTTAATGCAAACAGAAAACCTGAAAAGTATAAATTTTACTATTGTAATTTATCTTTTTAATTAGAAAAACAGGAAGAGACAGTGTTTTGGTCTTCAAAATATGGTCAGTCTCTTTGGATTAATCGTTCCAAAACTATGTTTTAAATCACAAAATATTCTTGTTAAAATAAAATTTTCAAATTAAATAATCTCATTTTTTACCATGGAAGGAAGTATATTAAAGTACACAGTAATGTCAGTAGTTAGTAACATGTTTCTATAAATGTATAGACTAGCTCACTTTTCACTATTTGCTATGCAAATAGAAAAAAAAGTTTAGTTTTAAAAAGGAAAGAGATAAACAGTTATTTCAGAAATAAATCATTTAATCCTTTGGCTAAAAACCATAAACATAGGATAAATATGTGGTCTGAATCAAAATTTCCTGAAATTCAGGAGGCTAAACTGAATTAATATTATATTTTGCCTCAGGAGTTGTAGGTGGGTGCCATGGGAAATATATAGATGTGTAGCTATATATCTTCTGGACTGTGATATAAAATTTGAGAAAATAAGACATTGTTTACTGCCTCAGCATTTACAGAGTGGGAAATTTTATCATCAACTTTTTCAGAAATGCTGATGCCTATCTGGGTTTAGTTTATTCTAAAATAACTGAAATTAAAGGCTAATTATACTTTTAAACTATCTCATATTAAATCAAATGATGTTTTTATTCTTATTCTTTTATGCCTTTTTATCATATTTTTAAATTGAGTGCATATAACATTAGAAAAATATTTTAAATAGAACTTTTTCTACAGAAATTTTACTCAAATAATAAAGATTTTCATTATAAGAATATAAGAATTTTTTTGCATATTCTAAAAATCTGTGAGTGATCTGTTTTCATTCAGATATTGGAATATTTACAGTAAGGCAGATCTTGATTATCTAGTGTTTAATTTTCAGTAGAAATTAATTCCTTATTATTATACAGAAGTTTTAAAATGACATCCCACTGTAAAAGTAGAATTTCTAATTTATAAGCTCATTTTTATAATCACACTTTGGAGGAATTTGTGGACACATTAAACTGCTTACATAAGCTTTTTAAAGAAGTAACTACAAAATGAAAAGTAAAATTTGCAGTGCCATTTGGCTGGCTAATTTATTTAAAATACGATAACTGTAAAACCAGGTAGAAGGTCATAATTATAATTTTTCTCAGTGGAATCTGCAATAGATCTCTCTGCATTTAGAGAATTCAGCATTTTTGCCCATTCTTATAAAGTTTAAAAAAAAAAAAAAAACCAAACAGGACAAACTGCGATTGCTATTCCTTAATAAGACAGTGTGTAAGACACAAGTATAGTGATAAGTCTTATCATTTCAAAGAGGAGAGGGAATAATTCCTTTTTTACACTAAACATCCAGAAGAGTGGTCCTATTAATTCAAGTTCTCTTACCCTTCCAAAGGAAATCATCTAAAATTTTATGTGGCCGTTTAAATGATTGCTGGGAAATTTATATGGTAGTCATGGGAACAAGTAAAGAAGTCAAGGCAACGTTGATCATTTTAATAGTGTGCAAGTGATCCATCCAATTTGTAAATACCTTGGACCACTCTTCTAGGTCATGAGTGATCTGAAAAGGCATTTATGTGAAATGAATGAAATAAAATACAAGCTTGTTAATAGCCAGAATGCCCTAAAATTTTTTAATTAGTTGGGTTTATTGTAAATACTTTGAGCTTTTGAAACAGCAAAAAACACCTCCTCTGTGGCATTATGCAGACCTTTTAAAAAGGCATGCTTTATCTTTCATGATTGAAAATGAATTCATTTGTTCTTTTAACTTTCTGAGTATTTTCCCTGAGTAGCACTTTCTTACAAAATACACTTCTCTGGTTTCATCAATGTTTCTCTGCATACAACTAGTAAAGATATAAATGTGATGATCCTATGTATCTTGACAGCAGGTCATTCATTGCAGGAACAGATGTTTGGGGCCAACCCCTGAACCAGACCCTCAGACCCCCAATCCTGGCATGAAAATGAGGCAGGAGATAGGAGAACTGACCGAGCTTTGAATGGTGGAAAGAGACCCAGCCTCTAGACAAAGCACATTGATGGTAACTAGTAATAAATACTATTAAACAGTGAGAGTTCTGGAAACCAACTTGAGTAAAGGGTAATCCTACATGAGGTGGCAGCTAGTGGTAAATAACCCGTCTGCCACTGCAGAAGATGTAAGAGACACGGGTTTGATCCCTGGGTCCAGAAGATCCCCTGGAGCGGAGCACGGCAGCCCAGTCCAGTATTCTTGCTGGAGAATCCCCATGGACAGAGAAGCCTGGTGGGCTCTAGTCCATAGGGTCACACAAAAGTCACGCATGACTGAGGTGACTTAGCATGCACACAATCCTACATGCAAAATGTTCTGGGATTCCTGAAAAGAGTAAAGGAGAAAAGGAGCTAGGCATCTCCAGAATTCGAAACAAAGAAAGCAGAAAGAATGAAGTCTAAGAGCAAAAAACTGGATGTTAGCTTCCACTCCAGGGTTCAGGAAGTAACCTCTGAGGGGAGATGAAGGCCCCAGTCACAGACGGATGGGAGGGTGAGATGTATTATACAAGAGCACTAAGAGTCGTGGGAACAAAGCAGAAGCCTAGGTACAAGAATGAGAAACTGGGTTATTGTACAGAAAAGTTGATCTGCTATTTATGATTAATTTATGAAAACTACAGTAAAAATCTAGGAAGAACATCAGATGAAGTGATTCTCCTTTGGCACTAAAACATTCTGAGCCTGAGGCTGCAGGTGTAATAGCCACACCTGGGAAAGAAGGCTACAGGTGGACGAGAGGGCCGCACTGGATACTAACATGCAAAGGTCCCCTTTGTCTTTATCTTTTAACCCTTTTAAAACCTGAGCCTAATGCTTTACAGATACCACTCTGGTTTATAGGGAAGATTAAAGAGGTATGTGTAATTAAGGCCCCTCACCCAAAGTAATGGAGAAGGCAATGGCACCCCATTCCAGTACTCTTGCCTGGAAAATCCCATGGATGGAGGAGCCTGGAAGGCTGCAGTCCATGGGGTCGCTCAGGGTCGGACATGACTGAGCAACTTCACTTTCACTTTTCACTTTCATGCATTGGAGAAGGCAATGGCAACCCACTCCAGTGTTCTTGCCTGGAGAATCCCAGGGACGGGGGAGCCTGGTGGGCCGCCGTCTGTGGGGTGGCACAGAGTCGGACACGACTGAAGCGACTTAGCACCCAAAGTAAGGCCATAGTAATGCTAATTCCACTCTCCTCTTATGGTTGTAATCCAGAACTTCCGGACTTCTCCCGTACCTGCAGCCCTAAACTCTGATTTCTGTTTATACCCTGGGCTGCCCAGGTGGCTCAGAATCCACCTGCCAATGCAGGAGACATGAGTTTGATCCCTGGATCAGGAAGATCCCCTGGAGGAGGAAATGGCAACCCACTCCAGTATTCTTGCCTGGGAAGTCCCATGGACAGAAGAGCCTGGTGGGCTACTGCCACAAGAGTCTGGCACAAAAACGCAACAACATTTATACCGTATTCTACGCAACCTGCACCCAGGCCAAGCCAGGATCACTTCCGGTGGGAAGAAGAGTAACTATATCTACTTCTGTTGAAAATATATAAGCATGCTTACAGGACAAACATTTCTACCTTTTGGAGATGTATCAAGGCACAAAGACCTGGAACCCAGTATGCTTTCCTTCTCTACAGCTCTCATCAGTCTGGCCAGGGGAAGCCTGAGTAATGCAGAGGCCGCATGATGTAGAATGCTCACTGTCCACACTGCAGCCCTTCCTTATCCCCTTCCTAGAAAGAGCTGACCATGGAGGAAGCATCCCAACCACCTCTGATCTGTGTGGCCAAGCTAGGTAGTAGCTACGGATTCAGCATCTCTGAGCCATCTAGAAAAAACGGCTAGCCACACGGTAAAGATCAGTAGACCTTTCAGAGTTTGCAGCAAGGCTTCTGGGAATCTACCAGAGGTCCAGCTTGATGTTGGCTGCCAAGGACAACTCTATGTCTTGAAAACATTGTTTCCATGAGGTGGTATTGAGTGGGACAGAGATATCATTTCTTAATGGCTAATGGCAGCATCTTCAAGCTCTGTTTTAGGAGCAGACTCCCCGATCTAACCTAGATTTCAGATTCCCAGCAATCTGTTTATAGCTGCAGCTCAGAGAATGCCCCCATCCTTCCACTCCAACCCAAAGGACATGTCAACTCCAATTCAAAAAAAAAGCCTACGTGTTTAAGGAAAAGAAAAATGGAGGCAAGGCGTCTCTGTTTCTCTCTCAACAATTCTCTGTGGAAGATACAACAAAAACCCGGCCATAATATTTCCCACTAATTCCAATCAAGCGATGGAGTCTATTTCGCCACCATCTGACTTGCTCATGAGACTTGTGAGGATCCTGTGAGGCCAGAACAGACAGGATTCAAGCGGAGGAATGAACAGGGCTTGCTTACATTGTGGGGCTGGCTCTTTCTTTGCAGCTGGGAACTCCTTTGTTGCCACGTCAACTGGCCCAAGCTGACTTCCTCCAGGATGATATACCAAGCGAGGAAAGGCTCTGCTGTACCAGCTAAGGGCACAGATATGAGTGTGGCTTTCTAGACGGTCCAGCTTCAACCAAGCTGGCCCGATCAAAGCCACTCTGCTGACTCAGAGAACTGCCAGCCAACAAATGCTGCTGTTTAAGCCACTTGTGTTTGAGGTGGTTTGTTATCTAACAAAAGCAAGCCGAAATATTCTTTAGCTCCCAGAGCATAGAACTGCAAAATGAAATAATGTTGAATGAGTTAATTAAGTGGATAAGGTCCTTCAGAGCAGCATGGCTTGATAGTTTATCATTTTCTCAGGGAAAAAACATAGGACAAATTCACTTTGTCCTAATGATAAGGTCCTTAAGAGCAGCACCGTTTAGTATTTTATCATTTCTCAGGGAAAAAAATATAGGATAAATTCATTTTGTTCTAATAAGTAAAACAGATCAAGGATTACATAGTACATAACTACCTGCCAATATAGGATTTCCATATGTACATTTCACAGTAACTCTCTTTGATGTTCATTAGTATTGTTCAGTTACACAGTGATGAATTGGGGGAGGGGCTAGTTGTTTTTTCAAATTACTTCTCTTGGGAAATATTACCCAGAAGAATTATTATATTTTCCTTGAAACAGGAAAAGGCATTTACTTACTGGATTTTGCTCCTATTTCCTCAGACACAATCATGTAAGTTATGTTGTGGGCAACTCTAAATTTGTGCTGGTACAGGTTTTATTGTGTTTTTCATTAATAACATGGAGCAATGGCTCAGAAAAGACACATGGTTCTCTCCTTCTGAGAAGGAAGAAGAATCAGAGTGGCCTGGACAGTGTGTCTGGCAGTCAGTTATGCAGTTGGATTTTATTATTCAAAACTAGAACATAGGGCCAGTGTTCACAGGATGCGAGCTGTATTCATTATGGTTCATTTTACCCATATCAGGGTTTCTGACCACACCCCCTGACTTTACTGTCATGAAATTGTGTGAGCTTGGCACACCCAGCTGCCTGACTCTCTAAGATGCTATAAAAACTTACCAGCCACATGGCAGTAGGCTTACTTCCCTTTATATTATTCAACAGAAATGGACCAAAATTAGAAAATTGAGACATTTGTGGGGTTTTTTTCCCCCCTAGAACAGTGATTTATTTAGAACTGTAATCTGAAGACATTCACTTTCAAAATGCTGAGGAAACTGCACAAAAAAAAAAAAAAAATTATCACACAGAAATTTCTGGAAGCATCCACATCAGTAAAAGTGTCCCTTTCTAGTTATTGACCTAAAGTCAAGTAATGATCAACAGTGTATCAATTTCTTCCAACACAACCTTCTTTTGAATTATTAATTCATTAAAGAAATCCTTTAAACTGATAAGGTCCACAAAATTCACGATCTTGAATTTTCAAGGAGAAAATATGCATGACAGTTTTAAGAAAGTTTTAATGTGGTGACAAACAGACATCACTTTAAGCAAAAATATTACTTAAAAGCAAGTCAATAAGAATCAGTTTAAATGAATGGGACACATGTTTTAAGTTGAATATATTTTTATATATGATAGGCATACATACAATAACAATTTCTAGTATCTTTTGGCAACACTACTCATTTTCAAAATGAGGAACTTCTTTTGGTGGGGGAGGGAAGAATCGCTTTGTTTGTTTTTCAAGCTATTTCTCTTGAAAAATACTACCTAAGACAAGCCCTCTCTTCTCCTGGAAATAGGGGAAAACAGCTAACAATGTTGCTTCTATTTCCAAAGACCCCAAAATCAAACGACTTCTGAGGTGAAGACAAAGACTTTTCACAAGTCCACACAAATATTCACTATGAACTGTAAATGTTCTTTCCCACAATTTAGAAAAATAAATTTGTACTTTTGAATTCATTTTCTTCTCGTCTTGCCCTAATTTATCTTTTAATTGATGTATAGTTGATTATTAATAGTTAGTCTTAGTCATAAAACATAATGATCCAACAATCAAAAATGGTACAAACTAATCCTCACAAGTCGAGTAAACATCTGCCAACATACAAAATTATTACACTATTATTGACTGTATTCTTTATGCTATATGTCTTCTTTATACTTATTTTATAACTGGAAGTTTGTATCTCTTAATCCCCTTCACCTATGTCCCCCAACACTTCACACTCCTGCCCTCTGGCAACCACCAGGTTTCTCTCTGTATATATGTCTACCACTGATTTATTTTATTTTTTTACTTTATTTTACTTTACAATACTGTATTGGTTTTGCATACTTATTTGTTTTAAAGGATTGCATATTATGATACTACTACTGAATTATTTTTAATTTTATCTAATACAATTACAGTATTGTTGTTACATGGAAGAATATACCATTTCTAGAACATACACACCATAGTATTTAGGGGTGAAATGTTATGATAGTTGCAATTTATTTTCAAACAGTTTGGCAAAATTAACATTGTGTGTATGAGAGAGAGACAGACAGATATAGAAAATGAGAAAACAAATGTAGAAAAATCTTAACAACTGGTGATTCTAAGTGATGGCTAGATGCAAATGTACATTAGTTATTGTACTAACTGTACAGTTTTCATATAGAATTGAAGTTTTTCAAAATAAGCTGCTGGAAAAAAAGAGAGTAGAGAAGTTCAATCAGGAAACAAGTGTAAACAAATGTATTTGTGGAATTTTGCTATGGGATAGGAGAGAATTAGGACAGTAAACAGAAGGGATGGGAATCACTAAACCTTTCTACTTGAAATTTAAAGAAAATTATTCAGGATATTTATACATCAATCTTGAATCTAGATGTAGAAATTGTGTAAGAATTTCTACCTTTGTTGTAACCTTTATTTTACCATGGTCCCATAATTTTTTTCCTTTTATTTAAAAATGTCCTATTACAATAATCAAGACAGTGTGGTACTGGCAACAGAATAGAAAAATAGATCAATACACACAATAAAGATCCCAGAAATAGACCCATATAAAGATAATCAACTGACGTTTGACAACCGAGCAAGGGTGATATAGTGAAAAAATTATAATCTTTTCCACACACGGTACTGGAACAACTAGACATTCACATTCCAAAAACAAAAAATAGACATAGACCCTACAGCCGTCACAAAAATTAACCCAAACTGGTTCATAGACCTAAATGAAAACACAGAACTAAAAAATTCAAAGATAACAAGAGAAAATGTAGATGATCTTCAACGTGGTGATGACTTTTCAGATACAACATCCAAAGTATACTTCATGGAAGAAATAACCGATAAACTGGACATTAAAAGTTTCTGCTCTGTGAAAGATAATGCCAAGAGAATGAAAAGACAGACCATAGACTGGCAGAACATATTTGCAAAAGACATACCTGACAAAGGACTATTACCCAAAATACACAAAAATCTGAATAGACACCTTACCAAAAATAATATACGGAAGGCCAGTAAGCTGAGGAAAGCATGCTCCACATCAGATGTCACCAGGGAAATAGAAATTAAAATCTATGACACACAACTGAAAGAGTAGGCAAAATCCAGAACAGTGACAACACCGAATGCCGGCAAGAAGGTGGAGCAAGAGAAACTCTCATCCTTTGCTGATGGGAAAGCAAATGTAGAGCCAGTTGGAAAGATAATTTGGCAGTTTCTCCCGAAACAGAATTACTCTTACCGTATGATACAGCAATCACATTCCTTTGGTATTTACCGAAAGGAGTTGAAAACTTTGGTCCATAACAAAACCTGCACACAGATGTTTACAGCAGCTTTATCATGATTGCCAAAACTTGGACGCAACCAAGATGTCATTCAGTAGGCAAATGGATAACTGAACTGTGGTATATCCAAACAATGGAATATTCAGCTCAGTTCAGTCACTCAATCGTGTCCGACTCTTTGCAACCCCATGTACCGCAGCACGCCAGGCCTCCCTGTCCATCACCAACTCCCAGAGTTCACCCAAATCTATGTCCATTGCGTCACTGATGCCATCCAACCATCTCATCCTCGGTCGTCCCCTTCTCCTCCTGCCCCCAATCCCTCCCAGCATCAGGGACTTTTCCAATGAGTCAGCTCTCCGCATCAGGTGGCCAAAGTATTGGAGTTTCAGCTTCAACATCAGTCCTTCCAAAGAACACCCAGGATTGGTCTCCTTTAGGATGGACTG
Source organism: Oreotragus oreotragus (assembly GCA_006410675.1). Taxonomy (NCBI): domain Eukaryota; kingdom Metazoa; phylum Chordata; class Mammalia; order Artiodactyla; family Bovidae; genus Oreotragus; species Oreotragus oreotragus. The sequence continues at coordinate 117,883 of SJYX01000235.1, read as the reverse complement.
GTTGGATCTTGCAGTCCAAGGGACTTTCAGGAGTCTTCTCCAACACCACAGTTCAAAAGCATCAATTCTTCCATGCTCAGCTTTCTTTATAGTTCAACTCTCACATCCATACATGACCACCGGAAAAACCATAGCCTTGACTAGACGGACCTTTGTTGACAAAGTAATGTCTCTGCTTTTTAATATGCTATCTAGGTTGGTCATAACTTTCTTTCCAAGGAGCAAGCGTCTTTAATTTCATGGCTGCAATCACCATCCGCAGTGATTTTGGAGCTCATAAAAATAGTCAGCCACTGTTTCCACATCTATTTGCCATGAAGTGATCGGACCGGATGCCATGATCTTCGTTTTCTGAATGTTGAGCTTTAAGCCAACTTTTTCACTCTCTTCTTTCA
>SJYX01000235.1:75632-114908 GCA_006410675.1 Oreotragus oreotragus | reverse complement strand
GGCTTAGCCTTCTTCACAGTCCAACTCTCAAATGTCAGTGTTGCCTAAATTCTAAAGCAAGTGGGCTGCCTTTCAATCAATAAGACAATATCTACACTTGACCAATTCCCATCAAAAAGGCCACAGAGACAATTGCTGCTCCAGATAAGGACAGGCTAGCCATTTCCCCCTCAGATTCTCTAGTTTTCACCTGTTTATCAGGTCAGATTATGAAAAAGAAATACATTTATTACAGTACATTAACTCTTCCCACACAGAAATGTCTTCTCAGAACAAGTGAACACTGAACCTTGAATTTTACCCGGATACTATATGAAATAGTGGTGAACATGGCTTCATTTATTATTGTTTGTACATGATAAGGGTTTATTATGAACTTCCATCTCACTTAATAATACATATGATGTATTTTTCTGGGTTCAGAACCAACACATATTGGCTATTTCCAGTGACTTGGCATCATTTATTAAATGAGAATTATTCAGTTAAACATTTTTTCTTTTCACTCTGGCTGCCAGAAACATAAGTGATACTTTCTGATCTTTTCTTCAGTAGCTTTCTCCACTTCCCAACTCTTAATATTCCACCCTAATTTTCATTTTATAAAAATTCATTTCGTCTCTCCAATATTACAAAATATTTCACATATTTGATGGGAATAAGCCCTGGGTATATTTGCTGAGAAGTTTAACTACGTGGTCATCTGTGGCATTCATGAGAACACACAGGCAAAAAGACAGATGGAATATCCGAAATGAGATTCTCAGAGACTAAAAACAAGTCAGACATCCAAGCAACAATGGTCATAAAATGAAATACAAAAAATAACAGAAATAGGTTTAAGATGCATTGGGAATATAGAAGGAAAAGTGTCTGTGGTTTGATAGAAGCAAAAGAGAAGACCTCACAAAAATGTAAACTTTTAACCTGAGTTTAGAAGAATAGGGGGTATTCACAGGGTGTTATGTTTGTAATGTATAGTAAGACATGAATCCCAGTAGCTCAGATGATAAAGAATCTGCCTGCAAGGCAGGAGACCCAGGTTCAATCTTGGAGTCGGGAAGATCTCCTGGAGAAGGAAATGGCAATCCACTCCAGTATTCCTGCCTGGAGAATTCCATGGACAGAGAAGTCTGGCAGGCTACAGTCCATGGGGTTGCAAGGAGTCGGACACAACTGAATGATTAACATACACATGTTTACAATGTATAGTGAGACATGAATCCCAGAGCATAAAAGCAGGACCTATGAAACATAATCATTTTCCTATAACCAAGTGTATCTCATTACATCCTAGTCCTGTCTTTTAATCTGAGTAATTTGGTCTCTCTCCTACTAGCCTAGAAAATTTTCATCTGATCTGGGGAGTTCAAGAAAAAACAATGCCTCTGATTTATTTCATATTCTTCTAAGTATAATAATGTCCTTTGCCTGGATATGGCCTTTTGAAACTCAAAAGTCAGATATTTGATTCGTTTGCCTCCTCTTTGTTATTTTTGCTGTGTTGTCCCTTTTCAGAAATAACAGCAGCAAGCTGTGACACTGCAAGAAAGAGGAAAACCAGGTACCAGAGTACCTGGATGGAGTACCATATGGAAGAGCATCCCTTACCTTAGATGAATGTAGGAAAAGGAATCTTAGGTATTTTCTAAGTCACCTCTTTCACTCTCATTTTATCGAATAAAACTTTGAAATGTGAAAAGGCGGAATGGTGGTCCCAAGCTCATCCCAGGTATTGGAGTGGTAGACTGCACTTCTGACTCCTGTTTAAACAATGCTCAAGGTCTCCTTTCATCTGGAGAACAAATGAATTGCCAAGGGAGTCTGTTAACACGTGCTGATTCTCCTGTTAGAGATTCAAGGATAGAGAGGAAAGCCAGAAACCTACATTTTAAACAAGCATCCTACATCTTAAACTAATGCAAAGAACCCAGCTTCCAAAAAAACTGCCTTAGAGGCTGAACTCAGTAAGGGTAGAGGCCTATTTTTCTTCATCTTTTCTTATCCCCATTGCCTACCAAGCGCTTAGTGTATAAGAAATGTCTAATGTTGAACAGATGAGTAAACCGTATTTCTAAAAATACATGCCACCTTTAAACCTTGCTGTTTGTTTCTATCAAAAACTCTGCCCAATTTGTCCTTTACTGGAATATTTTGAATTGTAATGTTTCTGCATTTCATCAAAGATCAAGCTTTTCAATACAAAATGCCAGCAACCTCAACAAAATCCCAGGAAGCAAAAATTCAAGTACACAAAGAGAATGCTTTGTTTAGGTTGTCAGTATTTACCCTTTGAATATGTAAGATACAATTCCAAACCAAAACCCAACTTTGGTATTATGTCATTTATTGTAGCATTATCTTCATTTAAGAGAAAATATAGGAGGGTTCCTCCTGCCCCCATTAAATATCTGACTACTAAATATTTAGGTGTAGAGACTCGATTTTTCTGTATTTTATACACAAAATATTCCAAAAATCAGAAACTTTTTTTATTTCACTATTTTTTTATAGTATGGGATCACTTATATGTGGAATCTAAAAAAAAGGTATAAATAGAACCCACTTACAAAATGGAAATAGAGTCTACAGATGCAGAAAACAATCTCATTGTGCCAAGGGGGGACTGGGAGGAGGGATAAACCAGGAGACACAATACTATCTACAAAACACACATTCAGTTCAGTTCAGTTCAGTCGCTCAGTCGTGTCCGACTCTTTGTGACCCCATGAATCACACCACGCCAGGCCTCCCTGTCCATCACCATCTCCCGGAGTTCACTCAGACTTATGTGCATCGACCATCCAGCCATCTCATCCTCTGTTGTCCCCTTCTCCTCCTGCCCCCAATCCCTCCCAGCATTAGAGTCTTTTCCAATGAGTCAACTCTTCGCATGAGGTGGCCAAAGTACTGGAGTTTCAGCTTTAGCATCATTCCTTCTAAAGAAATCCCAGGGTTGATCTCCTTCAGAATGGACTGGTTGAACACACAACACTACATAAAAAAAAGATAACCAACCAGGATCCACTGCACAGCACAGGGAACCCCACTCAGTACTATGCTAAGTTGGTTCAGTCATATCCAATTCTTTGCTACCCCATGGACTATAGCCTGCCAGGCCCCTCTGTCCGTGGGATTCTCCAGGCAAGAATACTGGAGTGGGCTGCCATTTCCGTCTCCAGGGGACCTTCCCGACCCAGGGATTGAATCCACATCTCTAATGCCTCCTGCATTGGTGGATGGGTTCTTTACCACAAGCATCACCTGGGAAGTACTCAATACTATGTAATGACTCATATGGGAAAAGCAACTTTTTAAATAAATGAAAACAACTGAGGATGATAATGTGACACAGAAAAAATACATTCATTGGCTTCTTCTAAACACTATTCCATTCTATATAATGAGTGACGGTATTTTAAAATTACATCTGGAAGAAGCTGCCATACATAAATAGCTCATTAGGAAATAAGTGTACATGAAAATATCTTGAGATTGGAATTTTTTCAACAGTCACATAATCCACAGAATAACCAGTGTATCTTCATTTTGTAAAAACAAAGAGAGAGTCTCAGACTAATCGGCCTCTAAGATCTTATCTCCTAAATAGCCATGTTCTGTGTCTCACACCACATGGCCCTTGCCTCCCAACTTTAATTCACATAATCTGGTTATCTGGTTCTGTAAGAATTACAAAAGTCCATTTCACTGGGATAACTGCAGGTGAGTGATATCCAAGACTGAGAAAATGTAGATTATTAGATTTAGCAAAATGTTATAGCATGATTCATATTTGTTGATTGTGAAAATGCTTTGGGGAGATTGAATTAGCAGCAAGAAGACCTTTTAGGAGGCTCAGAGGAAAGAATCTCGGGAGTATAATTTTGGAATGAATTAAGTTATTTGTGGATCTAAATGAGCATGTCTGAAAATTAATATAACAAAAGAAAAGTTGTACATAAGAGCAGAAAGTCAGAACACAAGCCAGATTGGTTTTGACATTTGACAAGCAATTATTACAGTGAAAGTAATCATGAAAACTCAGGATGACTATGTTTCTAGTGATTAATTCTGGCTAGAGTTTAACACAATTATCCAGATATTCAAACAAAGGCAAAAATGCTAATTTTCTCAAAACATATTTTTGTGTGTATTGTTTGGATAATTTCCCTGTATTACTAAATTTTCTCCAGATGGTTCATAATTTTAGTTTAGGAGTAATTGTTTTTTTAAAGACTTCCACCTTTTCTCATAAAGCATCATTCATGGCCTGAGCCCAGAGCATAACACTAAAATCATAATTTTTAAAGATGTTCTACTTCAAGGGTACATCTTCAATTGGTAATAAGTCTCACATAAATGGAGTGGTTCTAAAATTATTTAAAGTGAATTACAGACTGGCAGAATTGGTACAAAGGGAGAGGCCTTTGGAACAGGCACGAATTACAGCTGAAAGCTCACTGCTTCGGTCATAATTGGCTCTGGTATTTGGGACTATCTAGCTTACCCCACTCCAGTACTCTTGCCTGGAAACTCCCATGGATGGAGGAGCCTGGTAGGGTGCAGTCCATGGGGTCGCTGAGAGTCGGACACGACTGAACAACTTCAAGTTTCACTTTCACGCACTGGAGAAGGAAATGGCAACCCACTCCAGTGTTCTTGCCTAGAGAATCCCAGGGACAGGGGAGCCTGGTGGGCTACCATCTATGGGGTCGCACAGAGTCGGACACGACTGAAGCGGCTTAGCAACAGCAGCAGCTTAGATAAAGGGCTTCCCCGGTGGCTCTGATGGTAAAGAATCCGCCTGCAATGCAAGAAACCTGGGTTCATTTCCTGGGTTGGGAAGATCCCCTGGAGGAAGGCATGGCAACCCACTCCAGTATTCTTGCCTGGAGAATCCCTATGGACAGAAAGCCATGGGGTCACAAGGAGTCGCCCCACACAACTGAGCAACTAAGCATACACCTATAGCTTAAATAAAAGATACCTTATTACAAATTTTGACAGTGACGACATTGGACCAGAAGGTACTAGTAAGTGATGAGACTTCACCATCTAGCTTGTTTGGTCACCAACTCTGCAGTGTTCCCTAGCACTTTGAATGAAAGGCCCTAAGCCCATCCCCTTTCACAGATGGAGACAAAATTGCCATTTTGGGCAGTGAACCGTCATTAGGATAGGAGATTACCTTTTTCTTCTACATTGTAGCATTCTTTGTACTAAAACAATATAAGAAAAAACAACTAAAGAAAGGGAAAACATCTGTATTAGATAATATGCTCCAAAGGAGAATTATTTACTGAAAGAACATGTTAGTCCATAAGACCTGCTATATAACAAACAAAACTCATATGTTTCACAAAAGTGTATTTATTCACTTCATAAATTAGTAAGTATTTAAAGGTAAGTAATGGTGTTGGGGGGAATTCCTTAATCTCAATAGATAATACAGGGAGGGAGGTTCTTTCTCATAGGACCACAAAAAGGTGATTTGTGATGTGTTTTGTTCAATTCCTTCCCCATGAATATTATCTCTGTAAAATGAATCTTCTCTAAGACATGTATTGCCCTTTTATGCTGACTGCATGCATGCATATGCATAAAATGCCACATCTCCAATTAGGATGTGTATATTCAGGAAGAATGACATATCAAGACTGTCAGACTAAAAGCCCTACAGCTTGGGAATTTGCCATATCATTCATGGGCCTGCCGAAATTATGGGACTATTCTTTCTTATCTCTGATTCCATCTCCTCTCTCTCAAGCTAGATGTTGTATTTTTCAGATGCTTTAGAAATAACGTGACTTGGTGATCTCTTACCAAAATTTCAGTAATGCTTTGTTTGATCCCAGTAAGGTGCACTCCCTGTTGTTTCCAATATGGATTAGTTTCCAACAATTGGCTTTACCTCTTCATGTAAAAAATGTGCTGTTAACAGGCTACTGAACAAGATTGCTTTCTGTGGAAGGAACTCCACGGGGAAATTTGTATTGAAGGCAAGCTCTTGATGGTGTCTACTTGGAAAATCTTAAACATTTTGCAAGTGAAAATGTCACAGCATCACTGTGACATATTAGTGATACATGGTTTTAGCAGAATGACACCTAACAGGATAATAATGTGAGAGTTTCAGAAAGACATTGTAAATTTTTAAAATATAAAAGGTGGTATTTGGGAATACACGGTATTTTCTGAAAATACCAAATCCTCACGTTAGTAACAATGAAGGAAAAGTTAATAGGATAAATGGAGAGATGTTAGTATTGAATTTGAATGTCAGTAGAAACATAACTTGTTTGAGTAGACTACTTTCAAAAAGTTATGAAAATATTCAAAAGCATGACTCAGATTTCCTCTAGGTTCAACTTACTGGTACTGTATTAAATGATAAGGTCTAAGGTAAGAGACCGGGAGAAGGCAATGGCACCCCACTCCAGTACTATTGCCTGGAAAATCCCACGGGCAGAGGAGCCTGGTAGGCTGAAGTCCATGTAGTCGCAAAGAGTTGGACACAATTGAGCGACTTCACTTTCACTTTTCACTTTCATGCATTGGAGAAGGAAATGACAACCCACTCCAGTGTTCTTGCCTGGAGAGTCCCAGGGATGGGGGAGCCTGGTGGGCTGCCGTCTATGGGGTCGCACAGAGTCAGACACGACTGAAGTGACTTAGCAGCAGCAGCAAGGTAAGAGACCGGGAGAAGGCAATGGCACCCCACTCCAGTACTATTGCCTGGAAAATCCCACGGGCGGAGGAGCCTGGTAGGCTGAAGTCCATGGGGTCACAAAGAGTTGGACACAATTGAGCGACTTCACTTTCACTTTTCACTTTCATGCATTGGAGAAGGAAATGGCAACCCACTCCAGTGTTCTTGCCTGGAGAATCTCCGAGACGGGGGAGCCTGGTGGGCTGCCGTCTATGGGGTCGCATAGAGTCACACACGGCGGAAGTGACTTAGCAGCAGCAAGGTAAGAGACCAGCTGTGTTGGTTCTGTAAGCTAATGGCTGAGAGAGAAATTACATGCTGTTTATTTATTTATTTATTTTGCAAGCCTGGATGATTCAGGCACCACAGATATAGACACCTCCAGATTCGTCTGAAAGTATCGTTCACATTTTATTACCCCGAGAGAGTTAGGTAAGATCGCAGAACTGGAAGAGACACAGTAGACGATCTGGTCCATTTTTCCTGCTATTTGAGGAATAATTAGCTTTTTTTTTTTCAGGCTGAACAATCAATAATGCCATTCTAATGCTTTCCATTTGGTTCTCTCCAATGTTGGCTTTAATGTCCTCATCTTGCTGTTAAAAGTTCCTTTTCTCTAGTTTTCTAATCGGCCCTAGTTGATCTTTACAAAAGGAAAGAGGCAATAACTAGCTAATTGACAGAACACATTTGCTCTCCTTCAAAGCATATTATAGAGAGCAGCTCAGCCTTGAACCACTTAGTCCTTCTGATGATTTCAGGGGAGCAGGAATTTTGATTACTCACAGGGGAAAACCTAGGAATACGGACAAGAAGGATATTTTCTCCAGGCATATTTATTCCACATAAACGCAGGCTGACATTTTTTGCATGCGTGTGCATGCCCAGTCATGTCTGATGCTTTGCAACCACATGGACTATAGCCCATCAGGCTCCTCTGTCCCTGGTGTTTTCCAGGCAAGAATACTGGAGTGGGTTGCCATGTCTTCCTCCAGGGAATCCTCCACTTAAGACTGCCTATTTTGTGTATCTGGCAAGTTTTGACAATATCATTTTAATACCACAAGAACATTTAAAGGCATTAGTTTTTTTGTTTTTTGGGTTTTTTTTTTTTTTAATAGCTATCTATGGCTGTATCTGCTCTTGATTGCGTCACTCGGGATTTTCATTATGGCATGCAGGTTCAGTAGCCCCACAACAGGTGGGATGTTAGTTCGCTCATCAGGGATCGAACCTGCGTCCCCTGCATTGGAAGGTGAATTCTTAACCACTGGACCACCAGGGAAGTCCCAAGCATTACTTTTATTAAAAGGTTAGTGAAGCACCATTTGTTAATCCAGACATAGTATGTTTAGTTTTGTTTGTTGTATAATTGATTCTTGCTTTGTAAATATGCAGGCTTTCTTGCTGGATTGACAGAAAAGATTAAATGACCTCTCAGAAATAACAGCTCAATTCATATCAGAAACCGAGATTACAACACTTTGCTCTAAGCTCCAGGCTATGTAGCATCCTAAATTCTTAAAAAAAAAAAAAAAAGGTATTTTGTGCATTAAGTGAGAGAGAGCACAATTTACCCTTGCTGTTACTTAATGCCTTTGCTTTTGTTTCTTACAGAAGGATGTGCAGTCACAGATTGAATTTGGCCTTAAAAAGTTCTAATGCAGCATTATATCCTAAAATAAAATGTAATGCCTATAATCAAGATGCATATAGATTTCAAAATTCTCACCACACTAAGATGAAGAAACTACTTTCACAAAATCAACTGAGAAAATTCCAATGATTCCATGTCCCCAGAAATAATACCAAAGGATGTTATTTCTAAGCCATTTTGAATAAATAATCAGCACTACTTGGGTTTTATAAAAGAAACAGTTAAAAACTGATTATTGCCCTCGATGGAACTTACAATCACCAGTACAAGCCTAGATACGATTAAACTCTAAGTTCTGTTTAAGAGATAAAAGGTCAATCCTGGCCATTGGAATAACTGGGAATGTTCACTTAAAGTTCACATTTAACCTCCATCTCAATGGTTGGATACATAGGTAGGTGGAGAGATGGAGGAGAGTTGTTCTAGGTGGGGGATGGGAAAGTAAACGTGGTTTGCTTCTGAGACAGTAAAATGTATTTATGACAGAGTGACTAAAATGAAGCTTACATGCTCATCTGGTCATCAATTTAGCAAATATTTATGGAGATTCTACTATTCTAGATACTCGGGGTATATTTAGCAGTGAAAAGTGAAAGTCACTTGATGGTGTCCAACTCTTTGTGATCCCATGGACTATACAGTCCATAGTATTCTCCAGGCCAGAATACTGGAGTGGATAGCCTTTCCCTTATCCAGGGGATCTTCCCAACCCAGGGATTGAACTCTGGTCTCCTGCATTGCAGGCAGATTCTTCACCAGCTGAGCCACAAGGGAAGCCCAAGAATACTGGAGTGGGTAGCCTNCATAGTATTCTCCAGGCCAGAATACTGGAGTGGATAGCCTTTCCCTTATCCAGGGGATCTTCCCAACCCAGGGATTGAACTCTGGTCTCCTGCATTGCAGGCAGATTCTTCACCAGCTGAGCCACAAGGGAAGCCCAAGAATACTGGAGTGGGTAGCCTATCCCTTCTCCAGTGGATCTTCCTGACCCAGGAATAAACCAGGGTCTCCTGCATTGCAGGTAGATTCTTTACCAGCTGAGCTATCAGAGAAGCCCTAGTTAGTAGGAAGAAACAGACAAACAAACAAACAAAAAAAAAACCAAAGGAAGATAAACTTCTGTATCTATTATAGTCCCAGCAGGAAACACACACAGAGCTTATTTGAACAGGGTGAGAGGGAAGAGTACAATCTAAAGACTCTTGACAAAGATGTGAGCAGGTTTTAAGGTAATTAGCAAAAGATAATGCAATACCCCCAGGCTAATAGATGGGGAAGCAATAGAAACAGTGATAGACTTTATTTTTATGTGCTCCAAAATCACTGCCTATGGTGACTGCAGCCACGAAACTAAACGACACTTGCTCCTTGGAAGAAAGTTATGACCAACCTAGACAGGATATTAAACAGCAGAGACATTACTATGTCAACAAAGGTCCATCTAGTGAAAGCTATGGTTTTACCAGTGGTCATGTATGGCTGTGAGAGTTAGACTATAAAGAAGGCTAAGCGTCAAAGAATTGATGCTTTTGAACTGTGGTGTTGGAGAAGACTCTTGAGAGTCCCTTGGACTGCAAGGAGATCCAACCAGTCCATCCTAAAGGAAATCAGTCCTGGGTGTTCATTGGAAGGACTGATGTTGAAGCTGAGCTCCAATACTTCAGCCACCTCATGTGAAGAGTTGACTCATTGGAAAAGACCCTGATGCTGGGAGGGATTGGAGGCAGGAGGAGAAGGGGATGACAGAGGATGAGATGGTTGAATGGCATCACCAACTGAATGGACATGAGTTTGAGTAAATTTCAGGAGTTGGTGATAGACAGGGAGGCCTGGTGTGCTGCAATCCATGGGGTTGCAAAGAGTTGGACAAGACTGAGCAACTGAACTGAATAGTCATGGGAAGCAGTTAATATCAGGAAGCATGGAAGGGAGCAGTTATCAGAACCTGGGAAAAGACCCAGGAAAGGGGCTGCCTGACAAGAGGTGTGGCTTTCAATAAAGAGTCATTATCAGCCTGCAGTGCCAGCTGGGAGTGACTCTGCAGAATAAATACCCCATCTTCTGATCTCAAGTTCTTTCAACTCTCCCATCAGCTGACTCCAACTAGAAGGCAAAGGAGGCCCCCAGTGCAGTCAGAGCAGGGTCATGGAGTATGGCAAAGAGGAGCAGAGAGAGATCTGAAGGGGCAAAATGGTTCAGCATAGTTTCTCCTTCAGTCAGGATCTACCAGAGACACAGAACCAGTAGGATACACACACCCACCCCCAGAAATTTATATAAATATGTATAATTTATATGTCATATAACAATACATTTATATTTAAATATATACCTATAATATATTAAAAATATGAATACATGTAGCATATACATATGTGTTAAAATACATATTTATAATGAGATCTGTCTCAAGACATTGGTTTTGCAAAACCAAGGGTCTGTGAAGTCCAAAATCTACAAAGCATGCTCAAAACTCTCCAAGAAAAGCTAAAGTCCATAAGTAGAATTTCTTCCATATTTAAGCCTCAGTAGCTAGCAACCTACTCCAGTGTTCTTGCCTGGAGAATCCCAGGGACGGGGGAGCCTGGTGGGCTGGGTCACACAGAGTCGGACACGACTGAAGCGACTTAGCAGCAGCAGCAGCAGCTCTCTTAAAGATCATCAACTGTTTGGGCCAGGCCCACCTAGATTATAGAAGAGACTGTTCTCCTTCCTTAAAGTCAGCTAACCATCATGATCATAATACCTTTGTAGCCACACATTGATTCATGTTTAATTGAATAACTAGGTACTATAGCCTAGCCAAGTTGACCCAAAAAACTAACTCCCACAATCTCTATTCTGTTGTAGTAAAGCAAGACAGAAAACAAAATTTGATACCTTCTAGAAATGGCAACCCACTCCAGTGTTCTTGCCTGGAGAATCCCAGGGACGGGGGAGCCTGGTGGGCTGCCATCTATGGGATCACACAGAGTCGGACACGACTGAAGTGATTTAGCAGCAGCAGGTGATGATAACTGCTAAGAAAAAGAATAAAGCAGAATATACAACTAAGGTGTAATGGAAGGTACTATGTTTTAGATAGCGTTTTCCTGGAAATATTTAAGCAACTGGTCTCTGTGCTGAGGCCTAAATCAAGTCAGGAAGTGAGTCCTGTGGATATCAGGGGATATTATTCCAGGAAGAGCCCCAGATAAGTGTTCAAGCTTGACCTGTTCAAGGGTTAGTAAAAAAAAGGAGTTTTGGAGCTGAGGTAATGAAAAAAAAGAGTAGGAGATGATGAGATTATTACAGTAGCCTGGGGTCAGACTGGGAAGAGCCTTTTAAGCAAGATAAGAATTTTGGGTTCTATTTTGAGTGAAACAGAATGCAGCTAAATCGTTTGGCACTATAAAGTAATAGAACATGACTCTATTTTGGATTGTTTGTTGTTGTTTTCTTGTTATTTTTTAAGAACTGCTGTGGTCTTTGGGTGGAGAAAAGATGACAGACATCAGGGCATGGGAAAGGGGAAATAGATGGGTGCTGATGCTGTGGCCTCCATCCAGATGGACTAAGAGTTGTGGCCGTGGAGACTGTAATATAACTTGAAGGTCACATCAACATGATTTGCTTTGTAGATGTGACACAAACAAGGAGGAGAGGTGTCAGGAGGCCATGATGTTTGGCTTGAGCAACTGAATAAATGAAATTATTCTGAGATGTAAAAATAAATGATTTATTCAGATAAGATGGAAAAGACTAGGATGGGACACATTGGGGAGTGGAAGGATGAGGATTCTGGTGCGGTGGTTTGGAAATGACAAAGTGGTTCTCTACTGATCATCCAGTTGGACATGGCAGGTAGGCTGTTAGAGACTGTGGTGCAGCCAAGAGGTTAGGACTATACATGTCAGCCTGGTAGTTACCAACATAAAGATTCCGGGAAGAAGAGGAAAGAACTATCAACAGTTATAACAGGGGAGCTTATGATAAAGGATCAGTGAGTGTTAACAGAGAAAGAAAAGCATAGATTCTGGTGATTCCTACATTAGCAGCAGAATCATCTGCCTTATTTACTACTCTGCAAGCACCTTCAGCCTTTGACTGTGTGGATCACAATCAACTGTGGAAAATTCTGAAAGAGATGGGAATACCAGACCACCTAACCTGCCTCTTGAGAACTCTGTATGCAGGTCAGGAAGCAACAGTTAGAACTGCACATGGAACAACAGACTGGTTTCAAATAGGAAAAGGAGTACGTCAAGGCTGTATCGGGGAAGGCAATGGCACCCCACCCCAGTACTCTTGCCTGGAAAATCCAATGGATGGAGTAGCCTGGTGGGCTGCAGTCCATGGGGTCGCTAACAGTCGGACAGACTGAGCGACTTCACTTTCACTTTTCTCTTTCATGCATTGGAGAAGGAAATGGCAACCTACTCCAGTATTCTTGCCTGGAGAATCCCAGGGATGGGGGAGCCTGGTGGGCTGCCGTCTATGGGGTCACACAGAGTTGTATGGATGTGAGAGTTGGACTATAAAGAAAGCTAAGCACCAAAGAATTGATGCTTTTGAACTGTGGTGTTGGAGAAGACTCTTGAGAGTCCCTTGGACTGCAAGGAGATCAACCAGTCCATCCTAAATGAGATCAGTCCTGGCTGTTCATTGGAGGGACTGATGTTGAAGCTGAGGCTTCAATACTTTGGCCACTTGATGTAAAGAGCTGACTCATTTGAAAAGACCCTGATGCTGGGAAAGATTGAGGGCAGGAGAAGAAGGGGACGACAGAGGATGAGATGGTTGGATGGCATCACTGACTCAATGGACATGGGTTTGGGTGAACTCTGGGAGTTGGTGATGGACAGGGAGGCCTGGCGTGCTATGGTTCATGGTGTTGCAAAAAGTCAGACACAACAGAGAGACTGAACTGAAGTAGCCAACACTGGATGAACTCTTGGTAACTACAGATTGAATGAATACAGAATGAGTTAAAGGATGGAAGGCCACCGAGTGTCAGGAGCAGAGGCCTGGCATGAGCCAGTCCTTCCTGCTGCCCCCAGGAAACTACACAGAGCAGTCTTCACCACAGATTGCTTGGCAGCTGCTCGGTTGACATAAGTGTGGAGTGGAAGAAGCAAGGTCCTTGAAGGTGGACAGGCTTGAATTGCAGCCCCAGCTCTGTTGTTTGCCATGAGACCTTGGCAACGTATTTAGCGTTCAGAAATTGTGGTCCCAATAAAATGTCTGAGCATTAGAGCACAGTGCTTGGCATATAAAAAGCGTTGAGTAAAAATTAATCTTCAGGAGCTCATTAAAAATACCTTGAACTTCATCACTTGTGAATTTTGAATAACATGTTATTTCATGGGCTACGGAGCCCATGAAACTAGTCACAGCTCTAAATCATGCAGATTTTGCTTTGTTATTTAAGCAAGTCAGAACTCATTTAAATCTGCTCATCTAATTAATATCATTCCAGTGATTCTCAAAGTTCTCATTACTTTTTCCTCAGCGGAGGCCACATTTTGCATATTCAAGTAGCATTTATTGAGAGCTGACTATATGCTATATAGTGCTCAAAGCATGGACACAATGGGACTCAAGTCCCACCTCAGATTCAACTTGTCAGTAGTTGCACCTCCAGTTTATAGATTATATTTTTCAGTGGTTACAATAGAACAAATAATTTGCTGGTTAATTTTAGGAAATGGCTTTCTACTCCCTCCACCTTTATATAAAAGAGAACAACTATTCTCATATCACAGAGCTTTAAAAATGTACACCCTTAAGGAATAGAAAATAAAGTTACATATTGCTATACTTTGTACAATAGGTAAAAACAGAAAGATGCAACAGTTGTCCTCAAGGAGCCAACAGTCTTGTAGAAAGGATAGGACAGGAATAAACTCCATGAGATAGCATGTGATACACGTGAGAATTAAGATGCATAAACTAGGCATTGGGTAAATGAATGAACAAATGAGAAAACAAAGTAAATGTTATAATAACTTACAGATGCATGTGATTCATTTCAGCTGAAGTCAATCATGGACTACCCTATGCAGCAATCCCCAACCTTTTTGGCACCAGGGACTGGTCTCATGGAAGACATTTTTCCACAGACCAGGGGATTGTTCAGGGATGATCCAAGTGCATCAACATTTATCGTGCCCTTTCTTTCTAACCTAATACTGTGGCCGATCTGACAGGAGGTACCCCTCTGACAGCCAAGAGTGTGGGGACTCCTGCTTTAGAGGACGTTAAGATGTTAGCTAGAACTTCAAGAAAAATTAAACTTTTATAACTTATCATTGAGAAACATTTTAAACAATGAAACTGGAAGCCATAGTTAATACTCTAACGTGGCTAGTATACAGGGAATCAGTCAGGAAATGGGCAGAGACATCACAGGCCAAGGTAAAAGTCTGGATTGTATTTAATAGGTAACTTTACGTAAGTATCGATTCAATATTTGCTTTGAAATTAATTGAAAATTCAACTCAAGCTTAAAAACCACGAAGGAAATTAACAACGTTCCTACCTGGAGGTTGGGCGATTCTGGTTACGGTTAACTCCATGGTTCCATCTCGGATCCCTGCTACCCTCCTGGCGTCTGCTCCGGCTGCATCCTCAGGCTGGCTGTTACACCACTACCACTGTTCTGATCCACATCCGCTCACGACAGCATCCAGGGAAAAGGCAATGGTCTGTTCTGTACTGACGCTCTCAGGAGCAACAGTTCCAAGTCGCGTCCAGAGAACTCGCTCTCACATCTTATTTGCCAGATTAACTCACCTGCTTTCTGCAAAATTAATTCCCCCCGTCATTAGATCTAAGGCTCTTATTGGCTCAGACCTAGAACCCTGACCAATCCCTAGCAAGGAGAACGAGATTACTGCAATGAAGTTAGACACCTGGGGCTGCGCGTAGAGTCGAAGTCCGTCACCCAACCGCTCAGCAGCCACACCGGGGTGGGGATACTGGTGGGTGAATGAAATAGATATGGAGGAGACTTCATTATTCATCCACTACAGGAAATTATGAGCTGCTTTATACATAGGAGTCACGTATGCAGATAATTCTACTGAATATTCATTTGATGATGATTCTAAAGATTTACAGAAAAATAAACTAAAAACTCTACTCATAAATATATCGCCAGGGACTTCCCTGATGGTCCAGTGGTTCAGACTCTGAGCTCCCGATGCAGGGGGCACTGCTTCAATCCCTGGTCAGGATAACATGTGCCACAAGAAATGGCCAAAAAGAGAAGAGAACTTTACCTGCATAAATATGTCTCCAAAATAACCCTTTAGGTGAATACCTACGTTATCTAAGTATTGCTAATAAATAATTTTTAAAAATAAAACCTTATGAGAAAAACAATTACATAGTATAAAATACAAATGCCCTATTTACAGGAAAAAGCATACTCCACCTTACTTATAGAGAACTTTACCTGCATAAATATGTCTCCAAAATAACCCTTTAGGTGAATACCTACGTTATCTAAGTATTGCTAATAAATAATTTTTAAAAATAAAACCTTATGAGAAAAACAGTTACATAGTATAAAATACAAATGCTCTATTTACAGGAAAAAGCATACTCCACCTTACTTATAAAGCTGCAAATGAAAATGTGCAAAAATTGAAGGTCTTCCCTCTAAATTAGATTTTAAAAAATAATACCTATTGCTACTAAGGATCTGTGGTGGTTGAAGATTAAAATACTGTGATCCTTCTAGAAAGCAGTTTAGTATTATGTTTTAGGATCCTTATCGATAGAATTACACCTACAGGTGTGTGTCTTAAGGAATAATTAAGAATGCAATTAGAGTTCATACATAAGGACTCCCAGAGCAATGTTCTGTATAATAGCTAAAACCTGAAATGACCATTAACAGCCCCAAACAGGGAAAGGCTGAATAAGGAGTAGCTCACACAACGGAAAACTATGCAGCTTGAAAACTGATTTTGATGATAGAGGAAAATGTTGAATAATAATATTTTTAAAAGCCCTGGGATCTCAACTATATGCTTTTTAAGTTAAGCAGTGTTTTGAAGGGGAAAGAGATTTTTAAAAGCATGATGCAAAGTCTCACTACATTCTAACTTACTTTGACCAAGTGCCTGCCAGGAGAAATGACAANAATATTTTTTAAAGCCCTGGGATCTCAACTATATGCTTTTTAAGTTAAGCAGTGTTTTGAAGGAGAGAGAGATTTTTTAAAGCATGATGCAAAGTCTCACTACATTCTAACTTACTTTGACCAAGTGCCTGCCAGGAGAAATGACAATAGTCTTTCACCTTGCTGAACATCATAAGTGAGTGATTTTTTAATACAATCACAATAGTAACTTTTCTATAGCCTTTCCTTTAACTTTTCAAAATGCACTCTTACAAAGCAAGCAAAGACCTCTCTTGGATTATAAAACAGCAATATTATTAACACAAAAGTATTGAGTCTCTCATGAGCCTGGCATTATTCTCAGTGTGGAATATTTAAGTATTAACAAATTTATTGTTTGCTCATTTGATGTCAGGCTTACTGTCCTTGAATCATGAAAGTGGTTATTTAAAACACTCTACAATGTTGATTGTTGGACCAGAGTGATGGCTACAGGAGAACTGATTATATTATTCCAATTTGGGGTATGTTTTTAAATGTTCATGATAAAAATTGTAAAACCAAATAATTCACATGGAAACAGTGAAAGCATGTGTAGTCCACAATGTTTAGCTTTCTAAAACTAAAATTCTAAGTAAGTTAAGTAAGTTAAGTCACTCAGTCGTGTCCAACTCTTTGTGACCCCATGGACTGGGACCCACCAGGCTCCTCAGTCCATGGGATTCTCCAAGCAAGAATACTGGAGTGGGTTGCCATTTCCTTCTCCATGGGATCTTCCCGACCCAGGGATCAAACCCAAGTCTCCCACATTGGAGGCAGATGCTTTAACCTTTCTTAATTATTATATGTACACTTTCCAACTAACAGAGTTTGAAAATGTAATCTTTTATTTAAATGCAGAGAAATAATATGCTTGCATGAACATAAACTGTGTTCAAACCACAGACTATTTTAGTTATATGCATGTATCAAACTTTGTATTAGAAGGAGCCTTTTTTTGACACTGGAAAATAATTTGTATTAAAAAGTTTTATTTGGTACTTTCTGATGGTCCAGTGGTTAAGACTGCCTTCCAATGCAGGGGGTGTTGGATCCCTGGTCAGGAAGCTAGGATTCCACATACCTTGCAACCAAAAAATGAAAGAAATAAAAATAAATAACACAGAAGCAATATTGTAACAAATTCATTAAAGACTTTTAAAATGGCCTACATAAAAAAATTTTTTTCAAGAAAGAAAAGTTGTGTCATATTAAAAGATTCATCTTTAATAACCTGACATTTTAGGATCAAAATCCTTTCTTGATAAGCAAACTCATTCTATTAGGTCTTTCCTTGTATGTTTTTATTATTAAATTTATCTGCAGTTTGACAAGCTATTTGATTTTCCACAGTTAATACACCTTAATTACCATAAAATAATACAATAGAGTTATGTAAACCTTAGAAGTGATCTAAACTATGAAATAACTGGGGATAAGAACCAATGACTTCTCATCGTTCCATTCCTAATTATGGGCTTATAATTAAAATATGTCACATCGACTAGATTTAGTCTACTTTCCACACAGGGAAGGGCTCTTTCCCAACACACTCTTAACTGATGGTTCTATTAGCCTTGATACAAACCCTCCAGTGATAAGGAATATTAAATACACCCGATATCTACAGCAAAGTACCTGAAGCCGGTGGGGTTTTGTTTTTATTTTTCCCGCTACACCAGGTCTTCCTTGCAGCATTCGGGATCTCCTATTTTCCTTGCAGCATGCAGGATCTTCTGTTGCAGCATATGGGATTTAGTTCCCCAACCAGGGATTGAACCACGGCACCCTGCATTAGGAGCTCAGAGTCTTAGCTACTGAACTACCAGGTTTAAAACAATAGAAATATATTTTCTGAAAGATCTGGAGGTCAGAAGTGCAAAATCAAGGTGCCAGCAGGCCAGGCTTTCTCTGAAACCTGGAGGGGATAATTCTTTCTTGCCTCTTCTAGTTTCTGGTTTCTGTCAGCAATCCTTGGCATGCCTTGGTGCACAGCTGCAGCATTTAGATCTCTGCTGCCATCATCGCATGGCCATCTCCCTGTGTGTCTCTGTCTTTATATGGCATTCTTTTTCTATGTCTCCATGTCTTTACATGATATTCTCCTGAGTCTGTGACCAAATTTCCTTCTTCTAAAGACACCAGTCATCTCACATTAGGGTCCACCTTAATGACCTCATCTTAACTTGATGACGTTTGCAAAGATCTTACATCCAAATAAGGTTACATTCATGTTCACTGGGGTTTAAGACCTCAAATATCTTAAAGTAAGTAAGTGTTAGTCACTCTTGTCCAACTCTTTATGACCCATAGTCTGTAGCCTGCCAGGCTCCTCTGTCCATGGAATTCTCCAGGCAAGAATACTGGAGTGGGTACGCATTCCCTTCTCCAGGGGATTTTCCTAACCAAGGAATCAAACCCACATCTCCTGCATTGCAGGCAGAGTCTTTACTGTCTGAGCCACCAGGGAAGCCCGTGCATACCTTTGAGTGAATATGAAAGTGAAAGTTGCTTAGTCATGTCTGACTCTCTGAGACCCCGTGGACTATACGCTCCATGGAATTCTCCAGGCCAGAACACTGGAGTGGGTAGTCTTTCCCTTCTCCAAGGGATCTTCCCAACACAGGCATGGAACCCAGGTCTCCCACATTGCAGGCAGATTCTTTACTGTCTGAGCTACCATTCCCCCCTCATATAGGATATTGAAACACAGGCAACTGTAGGAACTAGAGAGTGAGCTGTGGTCACGCCCTTCCATTTTCTGGAATGAGGTTTATCTCACTGTATGTGATTAAAATACTTAATAGTAAAACAAAGTAACACCTACCAAGGGCTGACCAAGTGCTAGACATGTGTTCAGAGCACTGAAAAATAACTCCCTGAGTTCTCACAAAGACTTACTACTAGTAATATCAGTCCTTAATGAAAGGCCTTTAAATATTTGATAATAGCTGTCATAGTCCTACTAAATCCTTTCTTCTTCAAGGTAAACATTATCCATCCCTTCAAACATTTTTTATGTTGAATCATTTCTAATCTATCAATCTGAATAATCCTGAGTTGACTGTTCAGAAAATTAGAATTGTTTGTATTACCTGCCTTCTAATTAAAATTTAAATCTAGGTCTACACATATGGCTATGTAGACATACATGTATGTCTACATATATATTTGGAATATATATACTTAGGAAAAAAAATATATGTACATATATATTTGCTCAAAGACTCTTGCTTATCCAGAATTCATAAATTTTGTGGCAGGAATTGAATAAATGTATTTTCATAAGTTCCCCACCAGTAGCACAAAGAGTGGAGAAGGCAATGGCACCCCACTCCAATACTCTTGCCTGGCAATCCCATGGACGGAGAAGCCTGGTGGGCTGCAGTCCATGGGGTCGCTAGGAGTCGGATACGACTGAGCGACTTCACTTTCCCTTTTCACTTTCATGCACTGGAGAAGGAAATGGCAACCCACTCCAGNAAGAGTGGAGAAGGCAATGGCACCCCACTCCAATACTCTTGCCTGGCAATCCCATGGACGGAGAAGCCTGGTGGGCTGCAGTCCATGGGGTCGCTAGGAGTCGGATACGACTGAGCGACTTCACTTTCCCTTTTCACTTTCATGCACTGGAGAAGGAAATGGCAACCCACTCCAGTGTTCTTGCCTGGAGAATCCCAGGGACGGGACAGGGGGAGCCTGGTGGGCTGCCATCTATGGGGTTGCACAGAGTTGGACACGACTGAAGCGGCTTAGCAGCAGCAGCAGCAGGAGGAGCACAAAGCGTTGGACATGACTGGAGCAACTTAGCACACAGAGCTTCAGCTAATAAGGTTTTATAATACATATTGATAATACTATTATACTTTGAATACTAGGCAATTCTGAATATTTTAAAGCATTCATAATAACTATCACTTCTTTGTTTACCAACTGTAAGGAGTTCAAGTATTATAAAATGAACCTGAAGGACCATAGGGATTATTTTCACAGGGTACTGCAATGCCCCATTTTAGATCCCATTTCTGTTCACCAGAAATTTCTCAGAGGATTTAGTCAAACATGAAACTTCTGCCTATTTGTAAGTAATGTACTTTTATTTCAAAATCAAATCTAATATGCTGCTTTCTATTTCAGATCTTAAAAAAATAGCTCAAAAGGCTATTAGATCTTCATTTTGATCTGCATATGTGTGTCTGCAATTGGATTAGATAAATTGGAACTTCATGAAAATGAGGTAGAGTTAAACTATTTCATTGTCTGGTTTCTTATTAAGAAGTAATAAAATTTTATCACGGGTCCATGGTGTCCTGGTGCTAGACTAATACTGAAGCCAACTGCAGGCTTTTATCCAAAAATTAAACTTTGACTTACAGCCAAGATTCTGGTTTTCAGCTAAGATACTTTACATCTATGGCAGCTTTGTACTTCATGGATTAATTGTCATAATACATGATTATTGATACAGAATCCTCTGTAATTTCTTTTGATCTGGTAGCCTTGTATATTGATAATTGAACCTTTAACATGTTTAATAGTACAAGTAACTAAGTTGTCAGAAATTTGCTCCCTTAAATCCTGACAGCCTTGTCCTCCTAAAGTAAGGATGTGAGTGCTAAGTTGCTTCTGTCTTGTCTGACCTCTTGGCCATCCTATGAACTGTAGCCCACTTGGCTCCTCTGTCCATGGGATTCTCCAGGCAAGAATACTGGAGTGGGCTGCCATGCCTTCTTCCAGAGGATCTTCCAACCAAGGGATCGAACTCGTGTCTCACGTCTCCTGCACTGGCGGACAGGTTCTTTACCACTAGCACCACCTGGGAAGCCCCTGAGGTAAGGATAATCCTTTTTTTCCATTTCTCCACAACACATCTGCCTTCTTACCACTAGCAATGGCCCAGATTATCAGTTACTGGCATCTGGTAAATTCAGTTCTTGCTGGCCCAGAGAATGTACTAGTTATATCCCACTGCTAATTAGAATGCAGTCTCTTCGCTAGAGAATAGTTTATTTAGCTCATCAATGAATAAGACTTGGTTTGAATCGTGATTTAAAAATTAAAGGGAAATGGAAACAGGGTGAGAAAGGGGAAAATATTTTCTTCAAAGCAGGAATTTCTGTTAATTAAAAAAAAATAAATATGGATGTTGTATAAGACTGGAAGGAGGGGCTTTAGGCTAAAATACTAAACCTTGAAAAGTTAAAATTTTCACCTGCATTTCAAGAATCTTACTTATGAAATCTAGAACTACACTATTTTTGTAGTCTTTTAATTTTTAAGTATTTTAATATACATAAAAAACACATATGTACTCAACTCTGGGTTCCATCAAATACTAGAAACAAGTTATTTTAAAATCTCAGCATAGTTGTAGGAGATTTGTCAATGACCTAATTTGAAAACTAGTCAGACTCTAGAAATAGATGGGGCAGGGTAATGTTTTATTGATGAATGTTTCATGAATAACATGCATGATTCAATATTTACATTTGGTTAAATGCTTTTGAACAGTCAAATTTCTGTAATCTGTATTTATGTTAATTGTTTACACAGGATTTATTAAGGAAAAGATACAGTTCTTCATATTAACACAACTTTACCATGAATTTAGAGGCAACACAATCTTAGGCAGGTGTTAAACACTGAAAAATACAAATAACAGATACAGTCACTTTTTTTCCTCTTTATTTTCATAATCAAATCTGATCACCACAAGCAGCATAAAAAGACATTTCCATGCTCATTTTCAGAATTGTTCCTAATTTACCTCGACTAATTCAAATGTGAAGCTCCATAACACTTTAGGTCAGTGGTTCTCTCAGTCTGGCTGCAGTTTGGAATAATCTAGAGAAGCTTTCTTTTTTTTTCCCATTGTCATGGAAATTTTTCTAAAGTTTTTTTATTTTTTTTCAATTGGAGTATAATTGCTTTACAATGTTGTGTTAAGTTTCTGCTATATTCCCTTAGCCACATCCCCTCCTATTGGTCCTTCCTCTCAACACCCCATCCCCATTTCCCACCCACCTAGGTCATCACAGAGCACTGAGCTGAGCTTCCTGTGCCATACGGCAGGTTCCACTAGGCTAGAGAAGCTTTTAAAAACATAGAATATTTTCCTCACCCCCTTGCCAGTTCCCACACACTTATTTATTCAAAATCTCTGGGCATGGGGCCCAGGAACCACACATCTTTATGTCTCCCAGGTGATTCAAATATGTATGTAGGATTGAGAATAATCATTCTTTGGGAGTGCTGATACTGAAAGATTGGGAAGCCACATAAGAAAGTCTGTTGAATTTCCTTAAGAGCCAGATAAAAAGAGAAAATCCATTAATGAAAAGAATTCATTTCAGAAAGTGAAAGTCGCTCAGTTGTGCCCGACTCTTTGTGACCCCATGGACTATACAGTTCATGGAATTCTCCAGGCCAGAATACTAGAATGAGTAGTCTTTCCTTTTTCCAGGGGNGCCAGATAAAAAGAGAAAATCCATTAATGAAAAGAATTCATTTCAGAAAGTGAAAGTCGCTCAGTTGTGCCCGACTCTTTGTGACCCCATGGACTATACAGTTCATGGAATTCTCCAGGCCAGAATACTAGAATGAGTAGTCTTTCCTTTTTCCAGGGGATCTGCCCAAACCTGGGATTGAACCGGGGTCTCCTGCAGGTAGATTCTTTACCAGTTGAGCCACAATTAATTCCAGAGGTGCGAACAAACTCAGAGATACTGTCTGTATTCTACTCTGGCAGAGCTTTGTAAGGGGTACGTGGATGCCTCCAAAAAGCTGATGAAAAGTTATAGACCTCGCCACAGAAAAGCAGGCACATCTAGAACATGTGACACTGATGTGGAAGGTGTTATGTTTGGAGGAGAACCAGAATCTCAAGAGAAAAATCCCTGAACCACAGCAAAGAAAGAAATGTTCTTCTCAGACACAGAAAGGCTAAAATCAAGAAATGATGCCTAATTACTGTATGCACGGGGCCATGCAGGCAGAGATTACAGTGACATATAAAGGTCTGTGAGACAGGAAAACTTTCCCCAATGACATTTACCTGTCTCACTTTAAGAGAATATATATACAAGCTTCAGTCTTTGCTGAATCTAACGTGCTCTCCTCCTGATCACCACACCTTATACCCCAAGCGAAGACACATGCATTGCTCATTCTAGTGTAGTGTCCTGCACTATTTTCCAAAAAGTTTTACAAATTTCCTCTCTTTCCTTTCCTTTGAATAATATTAGACTGATGATGCTAAAGTGGACCCCCAAATTTTAAAGTCCTTTAGATTTCAACCTCAGAATACTAAAGGATATATTAGCTGTCTCCTTCAAGGTCTATTTTATAATTTGAACTTTATTTCATTCTTTCTCTCCAGAATTTCCACTCAATGCACCCTGATTTTCTTTGACCCAATCTTAGATGATCTCATTCAAATCAAGTTCTTGAAATTTTCTCAATTCATCTTTTTATATTACAACCCTAAAAGTGTAACTTAGGTGGCAAAATCAGTTCTGAAGCTATTCTAACTATGCTCACTTAGCCTAATAAATCTTAGATTATTCTGTGCTTTCACTAACATAAAATTATTAAACCATTCAGTTCAGTTCAGTTCAGTTGCTCAGTCGTGTCCGACTCTTTGCGACCCCATGAATCGCAGCACGTCAGGCCTCCCTGTCCATCACCATCTCCCGGAGTTCACTCAGACCTGCGTCCATCGAGTCAGTGATGCCATCCAGCCGTCTCATCCTCGGTCGTCCCCTTCTTCTCCTGCCCCTATTAGGTAGTCTTGAAAGAAAGGATTCCTTAGACGTTTATAGCCTTTTGAATCCACTGGGCTGTATAAGTAGACCAAGTTATATCAATATGTTGCAAAAGTTAAGACTATTTCAAATTTCCTATACAAACTGTTTTTAGGGTCTTTCTATTCAAGCTGTTTTTAAGGGTCTTTCCATTCAAGCCATTATCCTTGATACTATTATTCATAGACAGGCAGCAGACAAGGTTCACATCAGTGGCACATTGAACATCATGGCATGTGATTACAACACAGGCCACAGGCAGGGATGAAGAACTGATTAGAATATTAGAAAAGTAAAATCCACAAGGCAACAATACATGTCTGTGTAACAATATATCTACACAGAAATGTATTGCAGGGAATCAGTGAAAAAGTTCTTCATCAAATAACAGAATATCTAAAGAACATTGAAGGACGGTCTTCATACAGAGCACAGTGTTTCTATTTCTGTTGTACTTGTAGGTGGCATGTTGGATTGGATATTAAAATATCTGTGTCACTGCACATCATGAAAAACTTCATTTAAATTACAACTAAAATCTGTTCCTCTGGTTACTAGATTTAATCTTATCGAAGCCATTAATACTGACTAGTCCCTTTAGCTGAGTACTCCTTAAGGATACTTCTATAAATTTGTATTCATCTTACTTAAAATTAGGCTGCCTACCCTGTAACTGATATAATCTTGATATTAGAGTTTACTTTACTCTCCTTAAACTCTATCCACTTCAGCTTTGTAAACAGATATATTTCTTTCTTTGCATACTCAGTCGTTCAGTTGTTTCCGACTCTTTGTGACTGTAGACTGAAGCCCACCAGGCTCTTTTGTCCATGGGATTCTCCAGGCAAAGAGTACTGGAGTGGATTGTTATTTCCTCCTCCAGGTGATCTTCCTGACCCAGGGATAGAACTCGCATCTCCTGGGTCTCCTGCATTGCAGGTGGATTCTTTACCACTGAGCCACCTGGTTGGAATGTTCGTTTATTCTACACAGTTTCAGATATGGGATATGAGTGGAAGTCCATTGGAACAAAACTATAAAGCTTGTATCATCCCAAAGTTACCCCTAAGGAGCAGAAAAACAATTATACATATAAAATTTCATAAGCAGTGAATGTTCATTAAATATTTAAAGGAAGGACAAATTCAGATTCTCTCTCACTAATATATCCAGTGTGTGAGCATGCTCAATAGCTTCAGTTGTGTCTGACGCTTTGCAGCCCCATGGACTGTAGCCCACAGGCTCCTCTGTCCATGGGATTCTCCAGGCAAGAACACTCATGTGGGTTGCCATGCCCTCCTTCAGGGGATAGTCCCCACCCGAGGATCGAACCTGAGTCTCCCATGTCTCCTGCACTGCAGATGGATTCTTTACATACTGAGCCACCTGAGAAGCCCAATATTTCCAGAGTTGTCCAAAAGAGCATTTTAAGACTTCCATAAAAAGTACCAAGAATTTCTGGAAGACAACTTTACGCAAAACACCATATATCTTTTATTATCCATTTTTCTTTGCTACTTATGATCATCTAAACAATGGTATGATACCAAAATGTGAAAGATCATGTAGCTCAGCAATTTGTCACATCTTTTATAATGCTTCTAAACAGAATTTGCCAAATTTTGATCTTATCAGAAATATAAGCTCAAATTTAAGACTCTACTTTCAGCAGATCTCATTTTGATCTTTCTGAGCCCACTGTGCTACATGGTACACATGAGTCACCACTTTTGCAAGATACAGCCTGCAGTAGGAGTTGCGAGCTCAGCCAACAGACTATAATTACATTATTCAGTGATCTGCAGCATGTGCCTCAAGCAACAGCTCAACACGCCACTAGTGGCCATGAAGGCTGGAAAGCAATGAACAAAAGTTAAAGCAGAGAAAAACAAAATCAAACGTAAAAATTTCTTTTGCTCAATGGGGTTCAAGTTAGAATTAAAGTTGCAACATCCAAAATCACATTCGACTTCAAATTTGGGTAATAGCAAGAATCCAACAGAAAATTACATATTGAAACTATTTGAGGTTGTGGATAGTTGCAGGAATTTTAAACTACTGTCATCTAAGCCAAAAACAGAGCCATTTTAACTCATGGCGGCTAGTCTGCCTATTTCAAACTTGAAATGCTGAAATATAAATAATGCCTAAAAGGGGGCAATTTAACAGAAGTAATCAATATTTGATTTATACAAGGAGCATTATCCCCTACCAGCCAATAACTAGATTTCTGAATACAGCCAGGTAAGCATATACTATTACCAAAAAGTTATTCATCAATTTTAAAAATTTATGTAAATTTGGCCAAAATATTTGTTGGGTTTTTCCATAACACCATAAAGAAGAATCCCAATGAACATTTTGCCCAATGCAATACACATACATATACATGTATATAAATACACATATATATTATGCATATATAATAATATTACATTACTAATCAAAAGAAATACTCATCTGCTTCAATCAGCCAGCAGCCCAGTAGATCTAATCACATATATATGCATGTTTGTCACTCAGTCGTGTCCAGCTCTTTGGGATCCCATGGACTGCTGCCTGCCAGGCTCCTCTGTCCATGGAGTTCTCCAGGCAAGAATATTGGAGTGGGTTGCCATTCTCTCCTCCAGGGGATCTTTTCAATACAGGGATCAAAACCAGGTCCGCTACATACCAGGCAGATTCTTTACCAACTGAGGCACCAGGGAAACCCCACATATATACACATACATATATACATCACTAAGCTGTGTCCAACTCTTTGTGATCCCATGGACTGCAGCACTCCAGGCTTCCCTGTCATTCATTATCTCCTGGAGTTTGTTCAAACTTACATCCATTGAGTCAACGATGCCATACAAGCATCTCATCCTCTGTCACCCTCTTCTCTTTCTGCCCCCAATCTTTCCCAGGGTCTTTTCCAAAGAGCTGGCTCTTCACGTCCGGTATAATAATATTACAATATAAATCAATAGAAATACTCATCTACTTAAATCAGCCAGAAGCCTAGTAGAACTAATTATGTATATCAGTGCAGATTTCAAACATGGGCAAAGCAACAACCTTTGTTTGCAGCATAAAAGAAAACTCTGGCTGGTTGGAACACTGCCATACCACTAAGTGATCTATTGACAACTTGTGGTTCAAAATACCGCCATCATCAGATTCCTTCCTGTGGTAGTACTCTACATACTTTGATGTTAAGATAACATGTACACTTCATGCGCAAGATATAACGAAAGCAGAAACTGCTCCCTCGATTTAACCAGTAGTTATTTATGAATGTTGAGCTGTGCAAAATTGTGGTTATTTGCAGATCCTCATTAATAACACCTCAGACTGTTTCTGCAAAGGCAAATGCACTTTGACATTCAATATTTTTTCTTCTCCATTATTTGAATTCCCTCTGAATTGAAGTGGAAAATAGGTAATTGTACCCATGGCTCAAATAGCAATACAGTTTATTTTAGGACTGTTTTGCGAGTCAGTGGGTTCTTTGTCAGCTTCAGTGTTCGAAGAAATAAAATTGCTTCTCTTCCCACAATATAAAATGCCAGAATGGTGTTACTTTCCTCCAGGAGATTGTGCAAAAGATAGTTCTATGATTAAAAATCCGTTAAGTGTTTCAGACTCTACCAATGAAATTTAGTTGCTCTAACAGAAAAAGAAAATCTATAAAACATTAGAAGCAGGGATAGATAACACTGGAAAATTACAGCCTCAGTAACAGCCTAGATAGAATCAGCACAAAACTAAATGCTTTCCTTTTGTAATATTAGTTTCAATTTAAGTTCCACATGAAGCATTGGGGGTGTTCATCAAAGAACTGCTTAGACAAAGTGTTTGGAGGATTACAGACATGATTATCAACAAGGTAAAGCATCTAGGCAGCACCCTGCCCCCCACCATACTTACGGTCCTTCATCCCTTCATAACCTCCAGGGCTTGATTCCATCCTTATCTGCCTAATGTCTTGCAGTAGATCTCAGCACATTCGTTTCTGTCTCTGAAGACACCATTTCTCCAAGTTCTTGTTTGTTTGTCTTCTTCTTCATGAAAACATCCATGAACTGAACTCTGTTCCCATAGAACATGTGGGTGAAATTCATCTTCCAGCTTCTTTCATTCATTTACTCTGTCAAAGAAACTGTGATTAAGATGAAAATTTTCCTTATTCCAATAAAGATATTTATGAGTTTAGACTATATAAACTATGTACTTATTACTATAGACATTCTTTTAATGGCTGAATAGCCATCATGAAGGTCTTCCCAGATGGCTCAGTGGTAAAGACTCTGCCTGCCAAGCAGGAGAGGTGGGTTTGATCCCTGGGTTGGGAAGATCCTGGAAGAAGGAAATGGCAACCCACTCCAGTATTCTTGCCTGGGAAGTCTCATACACAAGAGGAGCCTGGCAGGCTACAGTCTCTCGGGTGAAAAAGAGCCAGACACAACTTAGTGACTAAACAAGCCATCATGAAACTCTAGTCTGGAGAAAACTGTCTCTTATTCATTTGTGAATGGTGCCTAGTATTAGCACATGGGACTCACTCAGAAAATGTTGCTTGAACTTAACTGAATTGCCTCCAATTTAGTCCAAAATTTTGTATCATTGATAAAGAAACTTTGCCCTTGGTAATCACTAATAACTTCTGACAGAGTAAAAATTTTAAGGTTTACTAGATGGTTTGGAAGAAGCATTAACTATCAAGATACCCTGCACTACCCTCTGAAGAACACATGACTTAGCTGCCCTCCATAAAGGATACTTGACATTATACCCATCACAGCTTATAATACTTCAACATCTGTTCATATGACTTCAATTTTGAAAACTTATAGTTGAAATTGTTATTTGTTCTCTTTGTCCACTTGCTTAATGCATGCAGTGTATAAGAACCTGCAAGTAGCAGACTATGACTCCAGTCGCTCTGAGGGATGACTTCTTACCTACCAGCTCACCCCTCCATTGCCATAAGTTAATTATGTATATGCCAGGACACCACACAACTAGTATCTAAGTTAGATGCTACACACAGAGACACACACATGCCCTCTATATTAGGGTTCTCCGGGAGTTGGTGATGGACAGGGAGGCCTGGTATGCTGTAGTCCATGGGGTCGCAAAGAGTCAGACATGACTGAGCGACTGAACTGAACTGAGAGAAACACAGCCAACTGTATGTGTGTGTGTGTGTATATATATGCATATACATATATATGCATATATATACAATGCCTTCACAGAAACACTTAGAATCATACTTAAGCAAATATCTGGGTACTGTAGCCTAGCCAAGCTGATGGATCAAATTAATTATCACAAACTCAAAATGTTTGGGTTCTCCTATACTGCATTAAAAGATGAAAAAACTTAATTTTGTTCATATAACAAAATGCTTCATCAGTCCTCCTATAAAACTGCCCCAAATCTCCCTGGTCATCTTTGACTGATATGGAGCTCAGGAAAAAGACAATATATGGCTTTGGTTCCATATCATCATTTTGATGGAAATACCTTTATAGGCAAACACACGAAGCTTGTAGAATTAAGTTGCTAGCATAAAGACTGTCATATTTTATGATACATACTAGAAGAATTTGCTCTTCTCATAACATTTGTTTCTTAACTAGCTGCAATAAAACTTCTTTATTATAGAGTTCATAAAGCATTTTCACCTCCTAAATTCACTTCTTAAAGTAGCCATTAAGTGCCAACAATGTGCCCATTTGTAATGCTATTAATAGCAATTATGATGCCAGCTGTAGCCAGCAAGTGGATGAGATGCAGTGAAAATGTTATCCTAAAGAACTTATACACTGTAGTCTTCTCAGTGATGATAGAATTCTCTGCTCTATATGCAGAGCCAGAAAACACACAGCTTTGTCCTTCCAGTTTAATTTATAAAACATGTTTTCTCTGAAGATAGAAAATCTAGGTAGGAAAGATATGTAAGGTGATTATCACCAACCTCAGCCATTTTCCTCAAATGTACCTCTGATCATGTCAAGTGACTGTTCAAAAACATCTTTGATAGAGTCTCTCGGTCAGCAAACTATACCAGATCCAGTCTGTGACCTGTTTCTGTGCAGCTTGAGAGCTAAAAATGGGTTTTACATTCTTAAAGTGTTGTTGAAAAAAATAGCAAAGAAGATATCTGACAGAGAATGCTTGTGAATACAGAGTCTAAAATATTTCCTGTCTAGCCTTTTACAGAAAAAGTTAAGAAGTTTGCCAGCCCTTGGTTTAGAAGATGAGGTACAAAACCTATAATGCGATGTTCAAGTCTTTCCACACTCTGAAGATCAGGTGATAGACAAACCCTCCTTCAAGTGTTTGCTGTCTTGGTGCTTCCTTCTTTTCCGCTCCTGTTATCTAAATTCAGCTGTCCATCAAGATGATGCCCAAGTTCATCTTCTCCATGAAACTTTATCATGCTGCTCTATTTTGTAGTAATCTCTCCTTGGAACTCTTGACAGACATCAGTACTTGCTTTACTCACTGATGATCTTGCTTCTCTTTATACACATGTTTTAATTTAAACTTATCTTCCCAACAAGAACATGATACCTTGACAGTGTTGTGCGGATATTAGTATCAGCAAATCTTAAGGAATTTCTAGGTTCTGTAAGTCTGATTTCTTTTTCGTCAATAACTAATCACCATTGTTCATGAGCAATTACTATTTACAAGTGCCACCAAACCTACACATAAATTTTTTTCATTTAATTCTCACAAAATGTTAGGTGATAGTATAATTCTCTTATTTTTATACACAGACTGCCATTAAAGAGAATAGAGGGGTTCCATTCTCAGTACACAAGAGAGCACAAAAGCCAGGGTGGAGAGGGAAAGATAGATTGAGAGAGAGTGTACTCTCCCCTTGATTATACAATAGAATTGTTTCCAGAAATAGTAGAATTGGAGTAAGGAAGGAAACTTTATGAAGATTTGGTTGGTGAAAGGACTTCCCTAGTAGCTCAGTTGATAAAGAATTGCCTGCAATGCAGAAGACTCAGGTTCAGTCCCTGGGTTGGGAAGATCCCCTGGAGAAGGAAATGGCAACCCACTCCAGTATTCNGAAGATTTGGTTGGTGAAAGGACTTCCCTAGTAGCTCAGTTGATAAAGAATTGCCTGCAATGCAGAAGACTCAGGTTCAGTCCCTGGGTTGGGAAGATCCCCTGGAGAAGGAAATGGCAACCCACTCCAGTATTCTTGCCTGGGGAATTCCATGGTCAGAAATAGTAGAAAGGGAGTGAGGAAACTTTATGAAGATTTGGTTGGTACTCATCATTTAAAACATTCAGTCAACAAAATTGGAAGTAATTCATGGGCTCTAGATTCTGTGAGGAAGATAAATTTGACAGAAGTCCTTCATGACATTGGATTTAAGTAATATGTTGGATCTGATACCCAAAATGTAGGCAATAAAAGTATAAAGAGATAAATCAGGCCAGGGTGACAGGGATTCACATGGCAGCTGGATCATAATGCTCTCCATCTAGGGACCACTGTGAAGGTCCTTGCTTGGGATCCTGCCTCTAAGGAGTGGAAGCCAGGGCCTCCGCTTTCTATTCCTTTCTTCTCCGACCAGTACCAGCAAGGGGTTGTCGCCGGCTTCTGCATCCAGGATGCAGAACTATAAAGCAATTGACAAAATACAAGAGAGAACGTTTTCTGAAGTTACTAAGATGCAGAACCTGAGAGATGGAAACTACCTTGCATGTAAACAAGTGAAACAGCATTTTGAAAGCATTGAGCAAGTGAGCAATCTGCGAGGGATACAAGCACCGAGACGCCTGAATCCACCCCAAACGTTCTCAGGCTGCACAAAGCGGTTTTTGACAGAAAATCTGGTTCTCTTGCACTAACATGTGACCTTATGGACATGAATATTTGTGAGGGCGAAGACACCCGTTATCAGGAAAAAGAAAAAAAAAAATATGCACTATATGTATCAGCTGTGAAAGTCTCTAGATCACAGGCCCGGAAATGGAATATTTTACAGAGATGTAAAACCAGAAAATATATTAATAAAGCAGGATGTCCTGAAATTAGGGGGCTTCAGGTCATGCCGGAGCATCTACTCTAGGCAGCCTTACGTGGAGTACATCTCCACCCGCTGGCATCGGGCCCCTGAGTGTCTGCTCACCCATGGCTTCTACAGCTACACGTTGGACCCGTAGAGCGCGGGCTGCGAGCTCTGCAAGATGGCCAGCCTGCAGCCTTTCTCCCCAGAGCCCACGAGCTGGTACAGATCTCAAGGATCCACGACGTCATGGGCACGCCTGCGGAGAAGACCCTCGCCAAGTTCAAACAGTCCAGAGCTATGAGTTTTGATTTTCCTTTTAAAAAGGGATCAGGGATACCTCTGCTGAAAACCAACCTGTCCCCGCGATGGCTCCCCTCCTGCACGGAAGCGGTGGCCTATGAGCCTGATGAGAGAATCACTGCCCGCCCCTGCAGTGGTCCTGCAGCACCCCTACTTCCAGGAGCAGAGCGCTGCTGAGAGGCAAACTCTGGCCAGGGACAGGCGAAAGGCCCCATGGCACCACAACTACTCAGCAACACCTGGCAGACGGCACAGGAGGGCCAGAAGCAGAAACAGCACCCCCGAGGCCTGAGGACCACCAGCCCGGGCGACAGGGACCCGCCTACCTGATGCAGCTGCCAGGCTCCAGCTGTCGGGAGCAGCCAAGCTGTCCTCGTACTCCAGCCCGGCACTGCAGCCAGTGTTCGCCCGAAGGTGCCACTGCTGAGACCCCTGAAGTGCGTCGGTGGAGCCCGGAAGACAGACACGCAGAGGGACATCAAGCCCAGCCTGAAACAGCACCTCCTGCCCACGCCAGAGCGGAGAGGTGGGGGCTACTGAATGCTGCGGGTCCCTGCTTGGGATGCGCCTGTGCCAGGGAGCAGGGCCGGGGGCTCCAGGGGGCCTGGCGTCCTGCCCCAGGCGAGACCCCCGTCCCCGGACCTGCACCACCACCTCGGCCTGGAGCCGCTGGCTGGAGGCAGCCATGTCCAGAGGGCAGCTTTACTGTGTGTTCCAGTCTAATACATCTGTAAAACCACCTCGTTCTAGGCTTTTATTCCATTTTCATAATGTAAGGATTTGGGGCAGGGAATATTGTGTAACTTTTGTATGAATCAGAACAGAGAGATTATACTGTATTATGTATTATTTAGGCTGGTTTCACCAAGGGCTCCACTGGCTTGCAGTCCATCAGCAATAGTGTTTAGCACAGTTCTGCTTCCAGATTATACCCCTGGAGGCCCCTGATTTTATTAAAGACTAAGATGTCAAAAAAATAAAAAATAAAGAGATAAATCAGACTCCATCAGAATTAAAAAGTTCTGTGCATCAAAGGACACAATGGACAGAGTGAAAAGGCAACCTATGGAATGGGAGAGAATATTTGCAAATTATATATCTGATAAATGGTTACTCTGCAGAATATGTAAAGAATGACCAGAACTAAACAGAAAACAAACAACTCAGTTAAAAAGTGGCCAAGAGGCTTGAAGAGATGTTTCCCCAAAAAAGAGATACAAATATGACCCACAGGCACAAGTCACAATGGACAGAGTGAAAAGGCAACCTATGGAATGGGAGAGAATATTTGCAAATTATATATCTGATAAATGGTTACTCTGCAGAATATGTAAAGAATGACCAGAACTAAACAGAAAACAAACAACTCAGTTAAAAAGTGGCCAAGAGGCTTGAAGAGATGTTTCCCCAAAAAAGAGATACAAATATGACCCACAGGCACAAGAAAAGTTGCTCAAATCATCTGTTGTTCAAATCATCACACATCCTTAAAGAGATACAAATCAAAACAACAATGGGATACTGCTCATTGATGGCTATTGTCCAAAGACAAACAACCAAAAAAAATAGCAAGTGTCAGCAAGGATGTGGCGAATCTAGAATCCTTGCTCACTCTTGGTAGAAATGTAAAATGATTCAGGCTCTGTAGAAATCAGTATGATGGTTCCTTAACAAATTAAAAACAGAACCACCATATGATGCAACAATTCCACTTCTGGGTTTATGCCCAAAAATGAATGAAAGCAGTCTCCAAGAGATATGTATACATTGTTTATATCAGCATTTTTCACAATAGCTGAAAGATGGAAGCAGTCCAAGTGTCCATCAACAGATGAATGGATAAACAGAATGTGGTCTACACATGCAATGGAATATAATGCAGCCTTAAAGAGGAAGGAAATTCTGACATATCCTTCTGTTGCAGAAGGAATTCTGCAACATGGATGAACTGTGTGGATATTATGTTAAGTGAAATAATCTAGTCACAGAAGGAGAGATAAGGTATGATCCCCCTTATGTGAAGTATCTGGAATAGTCAAATCCATAGAGAGACAAAGTAGGATGGTGGTTGGGAGGGATTGAATAAGGGAAGAGGGAAATTGTTTACTCACTATAGGGTTTCAGTTTTGCCAGGTGAAAAATGATTGGAGATTGATTGTACAATATGTGAAGACACTTTGCAGAACTGAGTGGTACACTTGAAATGATTTAGATGACAAATTTTATGTTCTGTATATTGTTAATAAAAACAGATTTCATAGAAGTCTTCTATTCTCGTCCTGAAGGACTATTCACCACATTAACAAAATAAAGTGGCTATATGAGATGGTGAAATCATAAGTACAACCTAAACCTAAGATTTCTAAATTGGGCCACGTGCCCAGGCACCTGAAAGAAGTTAGAATCTGCTTGTTTTTCACACCTGTGGAAAAGCAGAACTGTTCATGTGTTCTCCAGTAAGGTTAAAAAATTGCATCTTTAAAAAAGTCTTCTCTTCTCCAGCAAACAGTGACTGTGCTCTTGCATGAAAATATAAACATGATCTCATGATTTAATCATTTCACCTCATTTTTAAAAAATCTTTTGCCTTTTACAATATAATAAAGAAACTATGCAGAAATCCAATTTTTTGTTATTGTTTAAAGGAATCAACTTAGCGCATGAGTGGAAACTAAACACTAGTTGGCATTTGTCAATTTCCTCCCAGGTGACTTGACAACTGGGACTTGAGCTGCTGCTGGGCATCATTAGTCATTAGGTGTGTCAAATAATTTCACATCATTAGTTAATTCAAATTTCCATGCCACAAAATAATCAGATTATCAAATTGGTGTTCTGTGCAAAACACAAAGGCTTATTGAGATTCAGAAAGGGCTTCATTTCTACTTGAAAAAAACTTTTAGGAAAGTTGGAGAGATAGTTCTACATGTGAAAAGTTAAATAGCAACACAACATTGAAAATATAAAGAAAACCAAGAAAGGGAGGTCTTAAGAGATTACCAGTAAAGGGCTGTGGTTTTTGCAGAGACCTCGAAAAGATTTGCAAAGAATTACAAGCGGGGATGTATGAGAACAAAGTTCTCAGCTGAGAGTAGTTGGCTCCCCTGAAGATGCTGAGCAAGGCAAGCTTGGCAGTATTTTCGGCTGTCACAGTTGGGCGGGGGAGCGCTACTGGTGTCTCATGGCTAGACGCCAGGGATGCTGCTAAACATCCTATGATGCACAGGATTGTTCCCCACAAAAAAAGAATTCTCTGGCCAAAATGTCAGCAGTGCTAAGGTTGAGAAACCCTGGACTAAAGCTAAGCCATTTTCATAAAAGGGATTTTACTAAAGTGCTAAAGGATGAAAGAGAAAAGATATGACAGAGGGAAGTAAAGAATCATGAATACAAAGAACTAAAGGGCAGAAGCATTAAGGGGTGCTAAGTGGATCAGTTTAAGTTGAGTGAAGGGCTTTATACAGGCATGGCCAGTCTTTAAATACAGGCTGGAAAGAGCATATGAGATGTGGAGCTCTGCTGTTATGAGATGTGAGACTTTGAACAATCATTTGTCTCCTTGGAGCCTGACTTTTCTTATCTATAAAAAGAAGATAACATTTACCTCTTGTATTGGTTGTCAAGGTCAAACCAGATAACTTAAAAGTGCCTCCTGTGCTGGAAGGACAATAGGAGAAAATACATAGGAACAGGGAAAAGTCAACCCTTTAAATTATCTACACTGCACGGATTATCGAGGTTCAATTTTCAATTACTAATTGAAATGACTACTTTTCAGTTATTACCACAATCAACCGAAAGCTGATTAGTTAAGCTTTTATTATCTGTTTACATCCTTACCTTCATTTACTCAACAGATACTGGGTTGGCCAAAGAGTTCCTTTGAGTTTTTCTATAAGATCTTATGGAAAATCCCAATGATTTTTTCTTTTTTTGACCAACCCAATATTTCTTGTTTTCTTCTTTTCAGGCAATGTTCCCTTTCTTTAATAGAGTCTTCAATCTCTTAGAGAGAAAGAGATTTTTTTTTTTTTAATGAAAGGAAGTCTTACAAAGACTCTGAATGAATAATGTACAGATGACTCCAAACCTGTAACTCGTTTCCTTAACAAGAATCATAAAGGGATCTTAAGTCTGGAGTCTCCTGTGATGATACTTGCAATTTACCCTGATCTCTGCTATTACTGATACATCTGAGCTCTCCCTTAATATGACCAAATTTTCTCCGTGCAAGCTGAAAACACTTTCTTTTGCTGTTTCACTATGTTTGTGTGCATGCAAACGTGCTTAGACGTATCTGACTCTTTGCCACCCTATGGACTGTAGCCAACCAGGCTCCTCTGTCCATGGGATTTTCTAGGCAATAATACTGGAGTGGGTTGCCACTTCCTCCTCCAGGATTTCTTGCTGACCCAGGAATCAAACTGTGTCTCCTGCTTTGGGAGGCAGATTCTTTCCCACTAGTGCCACTTGGGAAGCCCAATCTTTGTTCTTAAATACATACAGACTTTCTCACATACAGAGTGCCTTTGTTAAAATCATTGCCTGATTCAGTGGTATATAGATTGCTCCCGTTGACTAGACAAGCATACAATTTTTTATAGCCTTGGCTGTGACCGCTGTCCACGTGGAGTCCTGAGGCTGCAGTAAACAAGCGGTGGTCATCATTTCCAGGGTGACGACCTGGAATGGCTACACTACAGAGTGTAGCCTTGAATGTGGAAAGATAGATGGCAGAGAGAACTTGAGATATCATGAACTGCCTAAAACAGAGCTGCCTAAAACAGCGCTATGAGGGCACAGAATAGAAAATAGTCAACACTGGCCAAAGCAAGTAGGAAATGATGTCATGGTAAGAACTGAAAGATGAGTAGGTGTGTGCGTGCTAAGTCACTTCAGTTGCAGTTGCATTCAACTCTTTGCAGCCCTATGGACTGTAGCCCACAGGCTCCTCTGTCTTTGGGATTCTCCAGGCAAGAATACTGGAGTTGGTTCCCATGCCCTTCTTCAGGAGATCTACTTGACCCAGGGGTCAAACCTGTGTCTCCTCTGGCTCCTGCACTGCAGGCAGATTCTTTACCGCTGAGCCATCGGGAAAGTCCAAGTAGGTGCTTGACAGACAGACAAATGAGGGGCAAGTATTCTAAGCAGAATCAACAGCTTGAAGATTAAAGATTTACAGAAGAAAGAAGGCTTGGAATAGGTGGAATGCCACAGGTGG
Organism: Oreotragus oreotragus; assembly: GCA_006410675.1. Classification (NCBI taxonomy): domain Eukaryota; kingdom Metazoa; phylum Chordata; class Mammalia; order Artiodactyla; family Bovidae; genus Oreotragus; species Oreotragus oreotragus. The sequence continues at coordinate 77,037 of SJYX01000235.1, read as the reverse complement.
TTCCCCACGGCTGCATCATGAGGGAGGTGGGTGAGTGGAGAGGCCAGAGAGACACAGTGACCTGATTACAAAAGGCCAGGTGCGCCACACACATGGGTTTGGATTTTTGTAAAGTTATGATGAGTTATTAAATAATCTTACAGGAGAAGGTAATATCATATTTGTGCTTTTAAAAATCCCCTTTGGCTGCAATGTGCAAGATGAACTGGAAAAGGCAAAACCAAAGAATACCTGTTGCAAATAGCTGCAGAACCACTTCTTGACTTCCATACTTGAGCTTGTGACCTATGTCTTGAAACAAATTAGATGACAAAAATGGGGTCCCCTGTACACAACATTATCTGGCAAGAGACAATATTTCTTGCTTAGTGTTTTAGTTCAGGGTCCTCCAGAGAAAAGGAAGGCCCAGGATTGATAGATGATAGTGAAAGATAGATAGGTAGATGATAGACTTTATGAAATTTATTTCAATAAATTATTCTAAGAAATTTGCACAAATGATTAAGGAGGCTGGCAAATCCAGAATCTACAGGGTAGGCCAACAGGCTGGAGACCCAGAGAAGGGACAGTCCTGGACGTCAAGTCAAAGCCCTTCAGGCTACAGATCCAGGAAAGAGCAGCAATGCAGTTCATGTCTAAAGGCCTTCAGGATGGAGACACAGGAAAGAGCCCATGTTGCATTTCAAATTCAAAGGAAGTAGTAGGAATGGAAAAGTGGCTGTTAACTAGACATGGGCTTGGTTGGTCAGACATTTCTGAAGCTAGAGTCTCTGCACTGTGGCTTAGGGATCACAAATAGGAATTTAAATGGAAGAAGACCCAGACAGACACTCACAGTCGCAAGACTTAATAACCTCCCTCTTCCTTTTTTTTGACATCAAGGATAGTCTGACAGTATAGGATGACCGAACCAAGTAGGTGAGTTCCAGAAAAACATCTATTTTCTGCTTTACTGACTATGCCAAAGCCTTTGACTGTGTGGATCACAATAAACTGTGGAAAATTCTGAAAGAGATGGGAATACTAGACCACCTGACCTGCCTCTTGAGACACCTATATGCAGGTCAGGAAGCAACAGTTAGAACTGGACATGGAACAACAGACTGGTTCCAAATAGGAAAAGGAGTACGTCAAGGCTATATATTGTCTCCCTGCTTATTGAACTTATATGCAGAGTACATCATGAGAAACACTGGGCAGGGAGAAACACAAGCTGGAATCAAGATTGCTGGGAGAATTATCAATAACCTCAGATATGCAGATGACACCACCCTTATGGCAGAAAGTGAAGAGGAACTAAAATGCCTCTTGATGAAAGTGAAAGAGGAGAGCAGAAAAGTTGGCTTAAAGCTCAACATTCAGAAAATAAAGATCATGGCATCTGGTCCCATCACTTCATGGGAAA
>SJYX01000235.1:37534-63092 GCA_006410675.1 Oreotragus oreotragus | reverse complement strand
GATGGGGAAACAGTGGAAACAGTGTCAGACTTTATTTTGGGGGGCTCCAAAATCCCTGCAGATGGTGACTGCAGCCATGAAATTAAAAGATGCTTACTCCTTGGAAGAAAAGTTATGACCGACCTAGATAGTATATTCAAAAGCAGAGACATTACTTTGCCAACAAAGGTCCGTCTAGTCAAGGCTATGGTTTTTCCTGTGGTCATGTATGGATGTGAAAGTTGGACTGTGAAGAAAGCTGAGCACCGCAGAATTGATGCTTTTGAACTGTGGTGTTGGAGAAAACTCTTGAGAGTCCCATGGACTGTAAGGAGATCCAACCAGTCCATTCTGAAGGAGATCAACCCTGGGATTTCTTTGGAAGGAATGATGCTAAAGCTGAAACTCCAGTACTTTGGCCACTTCATGCGAAGAGTTGATTCATTGGAAAAGAGTCTGATGCTGGGAGGGATTGGGGGCAGGAGGAGAAGGGGACGACAGAGGATGAGATGGCTGGATGGCATCACCGATTCAATGGACGTGAGTCTGAGTGAACTCCGGGAGATAGTGATGGACAGGGAGGCCTGGCGTGCTGCGATTCGTGGGGTTGCAAAGAGTCAGACACGACTGTGCGACTGAACTGAACTGAACTGAAGCCTTCTCCTCGGAACTCAGGAAAAGCCAAGGAGACTAAAATCTTTTTTTTTTAAACAAAAAGAAATGAGGGACCCAGAAGAGGGCTTTTGTAACTGGGAGGACCCCCACAGGATCCAGCTTAGTTTTAGTACCAAGTACAAATAATCCTGCTTCTTCCTTTAGCAGGATTATTTGAGTGTTCGGTTAAAGTTGTATCTCCATCAATTAGGACAAACGGCTGCCCTACTAGAGCTAAACCTCTCTATTGGGGTCACACTGAGGTTTGTCATAATTCATATCTCCCGTTTTCCTTGACCAATTTTTAAATATTTTAATTTTACTATCGTCCTATTCTTCCTTTCTATGTCTCCTTATAAATCACTTGTACCTACTAAAGTCTGAATTTTCCCACTTTGGAGAATAAAATTAATTTAAAATCAAATGAAATACTAGTGTTTCAGCCTTTCATGAACATTTTGGCTCATATCCATGTCATTGGTCTTAGTGACATCCAGTGGCCATGACAAGTCAGTGTCAGGATTTCAGGTCGTTCCAGAAATATCTTTATGTATTTTTTATTTAAACATAGGAAAAGACCACTGATCATTTTAACATACGTGTAATAAAACTCTCCCATGTCACTTGTCATTCATAAAATGAACTACCTTATATATCAGAAAAATAAAAATTATAATGTTTAGTTTTAATTCTCTACCTTCATTAATAAATTAATATCTCTTACCACTTAAATAGATAACCAGTCCAAGTCTGATGCATGAAACACAGGCACTGATAGCTGATGTACTGGACAACCCAGAGGCATGGGATGGGGAGGGAGGTGGGAGTGGGGTTCATGATGGGGGAGACACTTGTACACCTGTGGCTGATTCATGTTAATGTATGACAAAAACCACCAGAAAAGTGTAAAGTAATTAGTCTCCAATTAAAATAAATAAGTCAACTTAAATATTTAATCTACAAGTTATTTTTTAAAGTTGGAAACAGTATGGCTTGTACTATTGAGTAATAGTTTTTCACTCATCTTTGGTTAGAATACTGTGGAGGATGAGGTAGTTAGGTAGGTTACCAATTCAATGGATGCGAATTTGAGCAAACTCAAGGAGACAGTGGAGGACAGCGGAGCCTGGTGTGGTGTAGCCCATAGGGTCACAAAGAGTGAGACATGATTTACAAACATAACAACTGTTATTTAAATTACAATGTACCATTAATGAATGGTATGTGCTAATCTAAACAATCAACAGTGTTTCTTTCCAGGTTCTTTTGAGCTAATGATTTAAGTTCAGTTCAGTCGCTCAGTCGTGTCCGACTCTTTGCGACCCCATGAATCGCAGCATTCCAGGCCTCCCTGTCCATCACCATCTCCCGGAGTTCACTCAGACTCACGTCCATCGAGTCCGTGATGCCATCCAGCCATCTCATCCTCTGTTGTCCCCTTCTCCTCCTGCCCCCAATCCCTCCCAGCATCAGACTCTTTTCCAATGAATCAACTCTTCGCATGAAGTGGCCAAAGTACTGGAGTTTCAGCTTTAGCATCATTCCTTCCAAAGAAATCCCAGGGTTGATCTCCTTCAGAATGGACTGGTTGGATCTCCTTGCAGTCCAAGGGACTCACAAGAGTCTTCTCCAACACCACAGTTCAAAAGCATCAATTCTGCGGTGCTCAGCTTTCTTCACAGTCCAACTTTCACATCCATACATGACCACAAGAAAAACCATAGCCTTGACTAGGTGGACGTAATTCATTCTAATGAAGGAAATTTGTGCTGAGACACCACTGTTAAGGTCTGACTAGGCCCCAGGTGCTAAACTCAGAGACCGAAGAATCGGACTACAGCTCTAGTTTTTTAAAAGTCTACAAAATCTATGGTACAAAGTTTTGTGCCTTGAGGCAGTTATTTAGTTCTTTAGGCTGAGTTTCTGATAACAATGATGCTGATAGTTATGAGTGTTAAGCTAAGAACCAACTGCAAATAATGATTACCTTGTATATTGTGGTTTAAAAAGTCAATCATGCAAATTGGCCATGCAGAAAGCCTAAGGGGAGTCAGAAAGTAAGCCCTTCTATCTTTCTAAATAATAGGAAAGTAATCCGTCTCAGGCCTCCTTTTTTATGCAGCACAAGGCGAGGAGCCAGCGCCTGATGGAATAAGCCATAGAGGGCTCATTCAATGCATATTTGCAGTGAATAGAACTCAAGAATCTGATACTTATATTTCACTGGGAAACTGATATACATATATGAAATCTTTACAAAGGGCTCGGTTGAGTACATAATTTAATGACAGACTAACAGAGTTATAGAAGTTGAGTCTTGGAACAATGGCAGTGGGTTGCAGTAATAAGTTAAAGCTTCAGGCAAAAGGAGTATTCATCCTAACAGAAGCACAGGCATTTGATTATCAAAGAAAAGTATGAAGAAAGGTGAAAAAAAAGAGAGACAATTTAGTTTAAGGCAGGGATGGGAGTAAGACATGGAAGTGGGATGTAAGTAGGTAGGAATGGTGAAAGAATAATCTTAACCACAGGTGCAGCTTTTTTGAGGGGGAAGTGAGGGGTGCAGGACATTTGAGGGGCCAGTTGATACATACTTTGACCAAAGGCTGATGAACCTGATCACCAAGAGGAATAAGGAATCATGACAGATTTTCAGAACTCAATGACACGATGCAAGCAGCATGACAATAAAGTAAACTGCTGTTGGAAACAAAGATGCACTGTCTTTCTTGTAAGGTGACCATTCAGTTCAGTTCAGTTCAGTCGCTCAGTCGTCTCTGACTCTTTGCAACCCCATGAATAGCAGCACGCCAGGCCTCCCTGTCCATCACCAGCTCCCGGAGTTCACTCAGACTCACGTTTTTAACTAGATGGTAAGCTCCTTCACATCAGGGATCACAGAGTTTTAGTTTTCCAACAGAGTCTGGGATAGGTAATATGCAGCAAACATTTTTAAGAGTAAAGCCAAAGTAAACTATTGCTTCATTAGGACAATTGCATTTTTAAAATAAAAACTATAGAAACTTATACTCTGAACTTCTGACACTTTCCTTAAACTATCTTATATGCAGTTTATTAATGCTAGGTTCCTAAGTGTATAGTAAAAGAAAAATTCAGAACAAAAACACCAAACTTTTTCAGGACTTATCACCAAAAGTGATTAGTCAGAGGCTGCCATTACCATTAGCACTAAGGCAATTTTTTTGGCCCTAAAATAATTATGCTGAATATTCAGCATCTTTTTGGATGGCTAACTGAGGGAAAATGAAACACTAAGCTTCTGTGTTGTGCAATTGCAGTTATTAAGATGTGAAACTGTTGTCATTAGTGTCTCATTTAACTTCAGAAAAATGAATTTTTGTATGATGTGTGTCTGTTATTTAAACCCCTAATTTCAGACATAAGGTGACTTGAAATTTAGCTTTGGGACGTACTTTTATCTTTAGGATGCTCTAAGCTCAGCAATTGTCATGTATTTTCCCCTAGTATAGAACAAAAAAGGATGCTTCTCACTGCACCACTCATAGAGATCAACAACGTGGTGAAAAAAGAAAGGCAAAACCTGTCGTCTGTTCAAGTGTGAGAAGCAGGACCTGGGAGACGTATGTCATCAGCCCCGTATTTGAAGATGAAGTCTGTGCCCATGCTCTTTCCTCTATGCAGGAGGTTGCTGAAAGAGCCAACGTGCGACCCCAGACCTCTCCACAGAGTACACAGAAGCTTGTTCTTTGGCTAGTGCTTGCGACCACCACTTACAAGGCCTTTATTGCTTTCAACTTTGTTTGTCACAGAAAAGTTTGACCTCTTTTCCTACACTGAGTTAACCTGCCTTTGCTGCAAAGCAGTAAGAACTTGATATGCCACTGTTGTTGCTTCCCTAAAGCTCTGGCTAGAAAACCTTCAGGGACACACTCGACCACAGTGTTCCCCTTCTCTGTGATTTCCTTCAATAGGCAGTGCTGCAGGTTTTCAGGAATCCTATTATATAAGTAACATAATTTGCCATGTTAAACATTTGGTTCATTTTGTGATAGTTCCTCAGAGGCAAATATGAAAAGTAAAGTATATTCAAAAAGCTTGGCTTTTATAAGTGTAAAAGGAAGGCCGTGTGGATTTCAATTTGAATGGACCTCGGGCACAAAACAGAGGTCCCTCTTGATGTAAAAGACTGTGAAATTTTTGTTCTACTTTTAAGATCTCTGTTCCATTAGGGACTTCTTTCCCTAAGTGCTCTAGGGTAATTTAGTCAACTCTAGGAAGTCTCTACATCAGAGATTTCTTCAATTACTATAAGATAGATGGAGTATCACTTTACCAACTTGATTCCTCATACTGCCTGTCTCTTATACACATCTAGATGTGTATAAGAGACAGCCCCAATCCCTCACAGAATCAGGATCTTTTCCAGTGAGTCAACTCTTTGCATGAGGTGGCCAAAGTACTGGAGTTTCAGCTTCAGCATCAGTCCTTCCAATGAACACCCACGACTGATCTCCTTTAGGATGGACTGGTTGGATCTCCTTGCAGTCCAAGGGACTCTCAAGAGTCTTCTCCAACACTACAATGATTCAACTGGCTGCAATGGGAAGAGAATAAATAATCCACCAGGGGTGCCTATCTGTATGGAGTAGAATGGAGTCTTGAAATGTTTATCAAAAAAAATAATTGAAATATTAAGTAATATTGACAGATGAGCTTCTATAACTTCTCCATATTATATCTTATAACAATGAAGTTACTGATCACATCAGGCATTATCTCTTCATTGTTTCATGGTCCATCCACCATGGTCCAGGTTAATATCATCTAGACTAAAGTAATATCTGTTAGGTCCATACCATTTCTGTCCTTTATTGTGCTCATCTTTGCATGAAATGTATCCTTGGTATCTCTAATTTTCTTGAAGAGATCGCTAGTCTTTCCCATTCTATTGTTTTCTTCTAGTTCTTTGCACTGATCCCTGAGGAAAGCTGTGTTATCTCTCCATGCTATTCTTCAGAACTCCTCATTCAGATGGATATATCTTTTCTTTTCTCTTTCTTTTTTTGCTTCTCTTCTTTTCTCAGCTATTTGTAAGGCCTCCTCAGACAACCATTTTGCCTTTTTGCATTTTCTGGAAAAACCATAGCCTTGACTAGATGGACCTTTGTTGGCAAAGTAACATCTCTGCTTTTCAGTATGCTATCGAGGTTGGTCATAACTTTCCTTCCAAGGAGTCAGCATTAGAGAAAACCAAAAATAGGTTCATAAAAGCAAAGATAGTAACTTAAAAAAGGAAGGAAGGATTTAGAGATTCCAAAACACCAAATGAGCCCAGTGATGAGCAGCTTGTGGAAGGCACAGGTCAACAAACAAGTCAAAAAAAAAAAAAAAGTTCAAGTTATTGACTGTGAATGATGCTGCTCCAAATAAATAAACAAGCAAAATAAAGGGAGAGAGGGTAAGAAGGGGAATTTTTTAATATATTTTATATAAATATATTTTATATATTTGTTATATTCCTTTGAAATTTTTACATTTTCAAAGGAATTCAGTCAGTAGCTAGACATGTTAGGGATTTAGACCAAAGTTGAGAGTTTGGCGCAAATGTCTAGTGTGTGTGTGCTCATTCATGTCCAACCCCTTGAGTCCCCATGGACTGTAGCCCACCAGGCTCCTCTGTCAGTGGGATTTTCCAGACGAGAATCCTGCAGTGGGTTGCCATTTTTCTCCAGGGGATCTTTCTGACTCAGGTATTGAACCTGCATCTCTTGTGTCTCCTGCATTAGCAGACAGAGTCTTTACCAGTAGTGCCACCAGGGACGCTCATTCATCTAGACTAGATGGCTATATCCTGCAAAGAGTAATGTAATGTGAAAGCCAAAGATGAAGCTTGGGCTGGGAAGGTGGTGGACAGCACAGTTAAGTTTAGCAGAAAAAAATACGAAACTGAAATGCCCAGAGAACTAGAAACAATAGGATATAGTATCTCAGGTGGCAAAAAAAAAAAAAAAAAGTATTTTTTAAGAGAATAGAAAAGTAAGTAGATACAATTACAGCAGAGAAATCAAGGAGAATCAATGCTGAGGACAGGCATTCAGTGCAGTTACAACAGGAAGAGAGGAGAGATGGAATTTGCCACAACTAGCTTCAGAGAAAGCAATTTCATGGAGTGATTGGATGCCCATTCAAATTGCCAGAAATTTTGAAGGAAAGATGTTAGGAAATTTACGAATTTCACGGAATAAACCCATTTATTCAAAGAACATGATTGATAACATAGATAGAGAGCTATTAGGAAGAGGAAATGGGATGCACTAAACATTTCACTTTTCTAGAAATGATTGGAGAAGGCGATGGCACTCCACTCCAGGACTCTTGCCTGGAAAATCCCATGGACGGAGGAGCCTTGTAGGCTGCAGTCCATGAGGTCGCTAGGAGTCAGACACGACTGAGCAACTTCACTTTTACTTTTCGCTTTCATGCATTGGAGAAGGAAATGGCAACCCACTCCAGGGTCCTTGCCTGGAGAATTCCAAGGATGGGGAGCCTGGTGGGCTGCTGTCTATGGGGTCACACAGAGTCGGACACGACTGAAGCAACTTAGCAGCAGAGATGATTGAGACAGCATTCAAAGCAGAAAGAAAAGAGTCCAAACTTGGGAAAGGGGGAGATTAGAAGAGGGCAGGAAAAATGAAAGGGAGGAAAGAGAAGAGTCAAACAAGCTCCTTCAGAAGTATAAAGAGAGGAGAGCCAAGGCACAGCAGACATCTGCTGGAAACATCAGACGATTTTTGAGAGAAGGATATATCTTCTTCAGAGACTTGAGAGGTGGGTAAATGCCAATAGGTAGGTAGATCAAATTAAAGGTGAGAGATATGATGAAACTGAGGTCTTAAAGAAAGAAAGAAGGAAAAAAAAATAAGTCCTGGAAAGTTATGAAGAATAATCCAGGGAATGAATAAGGGATAAATAAAAAGGAAAGCTGAGCGGGAGGGCCTGGCCAAGTTGAAATTGTACAGCAGGCTCTAGCAGGGAGCCAGCTGTATGAAGCCACAGGACTTTCTCTGGGAGCCGTCTGCAGTCTGCAAGCAGAAGGCTCACCATGGAGCCATCCAAGGCTGGAGAAGGGGAGGGCACACCAGGGAGTCCGAAATGCTGGCAGGAGCACTGAAGCAGCTGACCGCTTAGTACATGGTGGGAAAGAGTCAACTTTGGTTTGCTGAGAGAAGTTTGACCTCAGCCAAAAACGACTGGGATGAGTAATATCTTAATTCCCATAGCAGAAAGCAAGTTTCAACCGTTGCAGAAAAAGTAGACAGAAAATGTTCAGAAGAGCTGAATTAGACACTTTTGAGTGAATGGGAGCTATGTTTTATGATAGGAAGTTCCCCTCATGGCTGACATTTCAGGGAGGTGATATTAACTCTGAGGTCAAGGGTTCTGAGGGTTAAGAACTTGGATGTCATTTTGGATGAGAAAGCGAAATGGTGAAGAAGAAGGCCCTAAGATGGATTCCAGTGGTTTAGAAAATGAAATCTGATTTTTTTCCCTCCTGTATAGTAGTGGTTCCCAAAGCATGGGCTTCGCATTGGCACCATCAGCAGACAAACTGAAAAAAATAGTTTCCTGGCCTCCACCTGTCTACTCAGAAACTCAGGATGAGAGTCAGCAATCCAGGTTTCATTAGTAATAGGCCCTCCAGGTATTGATGCATGTTCAAGTTTGAGATCAGTTGTCTTAAAGAACAGATCTAGGAAGATAAGACTGGATGACAAGGACCTTATCTATTAAAAAATGGAGTGAGTGAGGCTTGATCAATATTCTAAAACAGTCATATAAACACAGATAATGATAAGCAATAAGCACTTCCTTAAACTTGCATTTTACAGGTTTCTTCAAATATATCTATATTCCTATACAACAAAGGAAAGACCTATGGATCAGGAGAAAATATTTGCAAACCAAATTTCTGGTAAGAAAGAAAGAAAGTGAAGTTGCTCAGCCGTGTCCAACTCTTTGTGACCCCATGGACTGTAGCCCACCAGGCTCCTCCATCCATGGAATTTTCCAAGCAAGAATACTAGAGTGGATTGCCATTTCCTTCTCCAGGGGATCTTCCTGGCCCAGAGATCGAACCCAGGTCTCCTGCATTGCAGGCAGACACTTTACCATCTGACCCACCAGGGAAGCACAAGAGATTAATATCTAAAATAAACAAGAAACTCTTAGAATTTAATAGCAAAAAAACACAGATAGCTGATACAAAAATATAGGTAAAGGAATTGAATGGACATTTGTTCAAAGAAGATATAAAAGTGGTCAATAGATATATGAAAAGATGCTTAACATTAGGGAAATGCAAATCAAAACCACAACAGTATCCCATATTGAAACTCTGTACCTGTTCTTCAATGATAACTTTATGAAAAAAAAGAAATGGAATGTTTACCACTGGTTTTTAGAAAATAATTGAAAATTACAAGGAATGCATGTGAAGGTTAGCAATGCTACATTTTAACAAGACAGAAAATAACTAGTTCGAACAGGAAGAGTAAATTATAGGAAAGTATAATTTAAAACATTATAAATATGAGGTTGCTTTGTGATTTTCTAACAGCANAGAAAATAATTGAAAATTACAAGGAATGCATGTGAAGGTTAGCAATGCTACATTTTAACAAGACAGAAAATAACTAGTTCGAACAGGAAGAGTAAATTATAGGAAAGTATAATTTAAAACATTATAAATATGAGGTTGCTTTGTGATTTTCTAACAGCAACCTGTTAGCAAATACATTCTGAAGAACAATGACAAGTTAGATAAGTTACAATTCGCTGATAACTAGTTTACGAAAAAATATGATTCATTGTTAGATGATTGACATAAAAACAATTTATAGTGTTGTTTGAGTTTACTTAATTATTTAAATGCCAGACTAAATATGTTCTTTACAGAAATCTTAGTAAAATTATAATTTCATTAGTAATTAGAAACAATGATGCTTATTAATTTCTCTACTGTACACTTAGCTGTATTCTAGTCAGTCTGAAAGGAAATCAACCCTGAATATTTATTGGAAGGCCTGTTGCTGAAGCTGAAGCTCCAATACTGAAGCTCCCACCTTATGTGAAGAGCTGACTCACTAGAAAAGACCCTGATGCTTGGAAAAAGTTGAAGGCAAAAGGAGAAGAGGGTGACAGAGGATGAAACAGTTAGGTAGTATTCAATGGACATGAATTTGAGCAAACTGCAGGAAATAATGGAGGACAGTGGAGTTTGGCATGCTGCAGTCCATGGGGTCACAAAGAGCTGGACATGGTTTAGAGACCGAACAATGAATAACAATGATGGCTGAGGTGGGATCCATGTAACTGACAATGGCTGATGCTTTAGGGTCAGCCTGCACCCAACCAGGAAAAAGTTTATAGATGCCCTCACGTTCATGCAAGCCTGTGTATTCAATTTAAATGATCCTTAACTTATGCAATATAAATGCACTGCCAATGAGGTCCCTTAATATATCTGTTGATATTTATCTCAAAAAAATTTTCAAAATTTGCTTGATTACAAAGGCAATATGTCTTTATTGTCTAAATGCAATCTGTTTGCATCACAGAAAGTAAGGAAATTCAGATAAACAATAGCAAGAACATAAAAATGCCATATTTCTACCACCCACATATTACCACACACACTCTTTGGACTAGACCTTAGGGTCAAACTTCCAAGACATTTTGATATATCACACACACACACACCCCACATGTTTTTCTTAGTTGCTTAATCTTTACATTTCCTTATCAACTTTTCATCTTACCTAATCTACAGTCCATATTCTAATTTCCCCAACTGACCCAGAAATACTCATTGCGGTTGGTTTATTTAAACCAGAACAGATATTGGAGTCTGTTTTTTAACAGTCCTTGAATCTCTTTTTTTAAAACTAACACACTCCCCCCTTCTGTTATTTTCCTTCCCAGTATTGACTTGTTGAGGAGACCTTGCCAGTTCTCCTGAAGAATATTTCACCTTCTAGATGTACTGTAGAGTAATTTAGCTTGTTCTTTTCTCTTGAATTTGGCTCAAAATGGTTGCTGGATTCAGAATACACCCATAGAAGATACAGTTCACATCATCACATCAGGAGACGTCTGGATGACTCATCATTCAGGACACTGACATTTGCCACATGATTAACCACATGAATTTAGATCATGACAGTCTGATTCCTTCAAGTACAGCTACTTCTCTCCCTTAGGACGTGAAAGTTATCTCTGAGGTTTTACTTTTGTTTGCGAATCACTCAGTCATACCTGACTCTTTGCAACCCATGAATTGTAGCCTTCCATGGAATCAAGATTGCCAGGAGAAATATCAATAATCTCAGATATGCAGATGACACCACCCTTATGGCAGATGTGAGTCTGAGTGAACTCTGGGAGCTGGTGATGGACAGGGAGGCCTGACGTGCTGCGATTCATGGGGTCACAAAGAATCCAACACGACTGAGCGACTGAACTGAACTGATGGCTCCTCTGCCCATGGAGTTCTCTAAGTAAGAATACTGGAGTGGGTTGCCATTCCCTTCTCCAGGAGATCTTCCCGACCCAGGGATCAAACTTGAGTCTCCTGCATTGAAGGCAGATTCTTTACTATCTAAGCCACCAGGGAAGCCCTGGTTTTACTTTGGCTAATTCTTCAAACATCCAGTCTTGGGGCTTCCAAGGTGGCGCTAGTGGTAAAGGAACTGCCTGCCAATGCAGGAGACTCAAGTTTGATCCCTGGGTTGGGAAGGCCCTGTGGAGGAGGAAATGGCATCGCATTCCAATATTCTTGCCTGGAAATTTTTGACAGAGAAGCCTGGTGGGCTACATCCATGGGATCACAAAGAGTCAGATGCAACTGAGTAAACACACACACATCAAACCTAATAGTCTCTACACTAATTGATAATCCTTTCAGAACTAGAGTTTAATTAGGAGTTGCAAATTGCTGCTGTTTAAATCGTTAGAATTCAGAAAGTAAAATTAGGTAGAATTATTATTGTTTAACTTACTGTGTGCTTGCAAAGTGTCAGGTTCTCTGCGATGATCTTTGTAAGTACTGAGTCATTTAAACCTCGGTCCAATCCTTGGAGATACAGAATATTTAGCCCATGGAGCCAATGAGGAAACTGAGACTGTTAGAATGAGACTCTTAAAGAGAAGTTAAATTGTAAGTTCTTGCTAGCGGCTCATTAAAGCCTCAAGGCAGAATCTAAGCCCAATATCTGTCTGACTCCAAAAAATATATGATATTTACCATTAAGTAATATTGCTGCCTCCAACCACAAATGGGCTTTTTGGTTAAAAAGTAATTCACTCATTAATAATAACGTTAAAAATGACATCATGAAATATAATAATGTTAAAAATGACATCATGAAATATAATCTTATATTTCCAGGAAACAGTCTTACTCTATCAAGTGGACGTAGTTTATGCTATCTCACCTGAATTCTCTGTGCCCTTCATTCTCACTCTTTAGCACTCAATTTCTGAAATCTTTTTAGTTAAATTTAAAACAGCATTGGAATTTTTTGAAATTTAAAATTGAGGGTTGGGGAGAAGAGGGGAGAGAGACAATAACAGAGGCTTTGTGAGAAACCTCTCTCTGTCTGCTTGTTTTTCCCAATATAACTGATACGCACCTACAGCAGAAGTGAAGTCACTCAGTCGTGTCCGACTCTTGGCAACCCCACGGACTATAGCCCGCTAGGCTCCTCCGTCCATGGGATTCTCCAGGCAAGAATACTGGAGTGGGTTGCCATTTCCTTCTCCAAGGGATCTTCCCAACCCAGGGATGGAACCCCGATCTCCAGGAGGGCAGGCATACTCCTTACCATCTGAGCCACCCCAGTCCTGCCTATAGCAGAGAGAGCAATCAATAAAAGACCATGGTGCATTCAGGGAACTGCTGGCAATCCAGGGTTGCTGACGAAAGTCAACAGAAGAGGAGAAATGGAGTCAGAAGAGTAACACAGGGCTAGATCCCGTCAGACTTCCTGAGTGAGACAAAGAACAGTGTAAGAACTTTAAGAAAATCTACATTTCAGCAGAATCATTCTGTCTGAAGTGTTAAGAGGGGAGAGGATGGGGAAGGGCAGAAGCAGAGAGACCATCTGAAGCATATTACCATGATGTCATTTAAAACATGTTGAAAGCTTTGATCGGGTGTGGTCATGGGGATAACGGAGATGATGGTTGCACATGCATTTCTGGAATCCAGCACTTGGGAGCCATCAACTTGTAGATAATATGTAAAGCCCATGTGACTTGAGTAGATCACTTAGGTAGGAAGTGTGACTAGAAAAGAGAAAGTGTCCACCCACGCTACCCTGGGATTCTCCGATGCATAAAGATAAAGGAAATGAACAGGAACCCGCAAAGGACAATGGAGACAAGTGGCCACATGGTAAGAGGAAAACCAGGCAAGTGTGGTGTTGGAAACCAAGTGAAGAAAGTATTTCAAGACATTTGCTCGTTAACAAAAACGTACATGGTGGGAAGTAAGGAAATTATTCTCAAAACTCCTTAGAACCACAATATCGAAGCATCAGTGATTGAAAATAAGTAACTTGTAGTATGAATGTAAATTTGCATTTAATGTATCAAAACAGTTTATATAGCAATAATAATAAATGGTATAATCCTTTGGAAACCATGCATAAATTTAAAGAAACTATTACAAAGAGATGATTATGAACTAATTTCTGTCTCTACAAAGCTACAAATTGATTTGTTTTCTGTCTCAGAAATAAAATTTACTTTTCTTAGCACAGAAATCAAGATGACATTCTTTTACCAGCATGCAAGAACACATTTTAAAGCGATGTGTGCTAGAGAGATGAATTTATTTCAAGTAAGTTTTTATGTATAAGATTAAGTATATACCAAATATGTATGACTTTGTTTTTTATTTTAAAATATTTTCTTCTCACATATCCTCATGGCCTCTCCTGCCCCATGGACTGTCTCCTATTTGCTTCACAGCAGTTGCTCTCACTGCATTTCCAACTCGATCACAGTCACAGGACCAACCATAGTCTAGGAGAACCCGGCTCTTCAAAAACTTCTTGCACTCAAGAGAAACCAAGGAGAATAATATCTGGTTTCCCACATAGCTGCCAAAGGGGCCAAATAATGCAAAGTACAAGTGCAAGGGAATTGATACCTCACACAGTGAACTTTGCCCAGTGGGGACAGGAGACAAAAACACATCAGTTCTATAAATTCCCTCTCTTTCGCCAAGGTTCTACCTCAAGGCAGTTTCTCTATGGATCTTGCCTGGGGATAACCTGTAAGGGGTCCCCAACCTCTCGGATCTAATACCCAATGGTCTGAATTGGAGCTGATGTAATAATAATAGAACCAAAGTGCACAATAAATGTAATATGCTTGAATCATCCTGAAATCCTCCCCCCAACCCATCCGTGGAAAAATTGTCTCCCACAGAATCAGTCCCTGGTGCCAAAAAGTTGGCGACTGCTGCATAAGATATAAGGGACCCCCTTCACAAAACAGACAGCTGTATCTTTTGTAGTACATCATGAAACAGGGCTAGCATCACACTGCTTTACCTTGCACTGTACCTATCTCCCTTCCCTTGGTCCTCACTCTCGTTTGCTGGAATTGTACCTCACAAATCAAGCATCAAGACTTAATCCCTGCATTTGACATAATTTTTGAAAGACCACAGGGTAGAACTAGGGGAAGCAAGGTCCAAAGCAGAGGGACAGTAGAGATCCTACATAGCAAACATTTATGCAATCACAACCCAAAGTAGAAGTATTTGTTGCTCAGTCATGTCCGACACTTTGCAACCCCATGGACTATATAGCCCCCTATAGTTCCTATTGCCATAGACTTCTCCAGGCAAGAATACTAGACAGGGTAGCCATTTCCTTCTCCAGGAGTTCTTCGAAGCCAGGGCCTAAACCTGGGTCTCCTGCATTGCAGAAACTCACCACCCAAGTTAAAAATTAAATCAAAATTTAGAGCCTTCTGCCTGTGCCCTTCAAAAATACATAACGAGACTCATTATTCAATTAACATAGATTTAAGTCTGAGTCCCTTCTCCTTGGAGCAGCAATAAGTGAAGCCTCATCATTTTCGGGGCTTCAATCTCCTTGCACTTGGGGAAAAAATGGTGCAAAAAATGAATCTCTTTAATCACAGGACACACGAACTTTGGACACTCTGCAGACACCAGAATTCTCTTCTTTTGTCTAGTTTTCTTTACAAAAGCAATGTCTCTGCACCTTAGCAAAATTGCTTCAATTGCTCAGGGTTTTGTGGAACACAAGCCAGAAAAGTGTTTCGTGGGCCATGTCTACTTAAATCCATTTATGCCCACTTGTGATAAATGTCCTCAAAGGCAACACAGTACAAAATATTTGTAAAACAATCTTTCAAGGATATGTGTAAAACTAGAGAGGAGAAATATGAGTGTTTATAAAAAAATTCAGCTCTGTGTATGATTGAAAAACAGTTCTAATCACCTAGAACCAGACATCCTGGAATGCAAAGTCAAGTAGGCATTAGGAAGCATCACTATGAAGAAAGCTAGTGGAGGTGATGGAATTCCAGTTGAGCTATCTCAAATCCTAAAAGATGATGCTGTTAAAGTGCTCACTTAATATGCCAGCAAATTTGGAAAACTCAGCAGGGGCCACGGGACTGGGTAAAGGTCAGTTTTCATTCCAATCCCAAAGAAATGCAATGCCAAAGAATGTTCAAACTACCGCACAATTGCACTCATCTCACACACTAGCAAAGTAATGCTCAAAATTCTCTAAGCCAGGCTTCAGCAGTACGTGAACTTACAGGTGTTCAAGCTAGATTTAGAAAAGGCAGAGGAACCAGAGATCAAACTGCCAACATCCATTGGATCATCGAAAAAGCAAGAGAGTTCCAGAAAAACATCTTTTTTGCTTTATTGACTATGCCAAATCTTTGATTGTGTGAATCACAACAAACTGTGGAAAATTCTCAAAGAGATGGGAATACCAGACCACCTTACCTGCCTCCTGAGAAATCTGTATGCAGGTCAGGAACCACAGTTAGAACTGGACAAAGACAACAGACTGGTCCCAAATTGGGAAAAGAGTACGTCAAGGCCGTATATTGTCATGCTGCTTATTTAACTTATGTGCAGAGTACATCATGAGAAATGCTGGGCTGGAAGAAGCACAAGTTGGAATCAAGATTGCTGGGAGAAATATCAATAACCTCAGATATGCACATGATACTACCCTTATGGCAGAAAGTGAAGAAGAACTAAAGAGCCTCTTGATGAAAGTGAAAGAAGACAGTGAAAAAGTTGGCTTAAAGCTCAACATTCAGAAAACTAAGATCATGGCATCCAGTCCCATCACTTCACAGCAAATAGATGGGGAAACAGTGGAAACAATGACTGACTTTATTTTGGGGGGCTCCAAAATCA
This sequence comes from Oreotragus oreotragus, assembly GCA_006410675.1. Classification (NCBI taxonomy): domain Eukaryota; kingdom Metazoa; phylum Chordata; class Mammalia; order Artiodactyla; family Bovidae; genus Oreotragus; species Oreotragus oreotragus. The sequence continues at coordinate 46,993 of SJYX01000235.1, read as the reverse complement.
CTGAAGATGGTGATTGCAGCCATGAAATTAAAAGACGCTTACTCCTTGGAAGAAAAGTTATGACCAACCTAAACAACATATTAAAAAGCAGAGACATTACTTTGCCAACAAAGGTCCATCTAGTCAAGGCTACGGTTTTTCCAGTGATCATGTATGGATGTGAGAGTTGGACTATAAAGAAAGCTGAACGCTGAAGAATTGATAGTTCTGAATTGTGGTGTTAGAGAAGACTCTTGAGAGTGCCTCAGACTGTAAGGAGATACAACCAGTCCATCCTAAAGGAGATCAGTCCTGGGTGTTCACTGGAAGGACTGATGTTGAAGCTGAAACTCCAATATTTTGGCCACCTGATGCGAAGAGCTGACCCATTTGAAAAGACCCTGATGCTGGGAAAGATTGAGGGCAGGAGGAGAAGGGACAACAGAGGATGAGATGGCTGGATGGCATCACCGACTCAAAGGACATGAGTCTGAGTGAACTCCAGGAGTTGGTGATGTACAGGGAGGCCTGGTGTGCTGTGGTTCATGGGGTCGCAGAGTTGGACACAACTGAGCGACTGAACTGAACTGAACTGAAACCCCCATGTAAACAGATGGAGAAATAGGACATTGCCTGTGACTTTCAAAAACACCTAGCATGCACTCTCTCCCATACACCTTTCATTGTAGTCCTTTTCTTCCTTTTCTGTACACTTGTCAGGATGCAACTCTAAACACATGGTTTATTTAACTCATTTTTTAACTTTATAGAAATGAAATTGTATAGCACATCTTTTTTGACTCTGAATTCTTTCAACAATATGTTTATAATAAGCATTCATTTTATTCCATATTTTTACCTGTAGCTTAAGTTCATTCATGTTCTTGAATGGTATTCCATTGTAATTATAATAGATATTCAAATTATTTCTAACTTGGGTGATTATGACTGTTACTATGAGGATTTATGTATGTGTCCTCTAGGAAAAATCTGTTTATACCTCTGCTGAAAAAGTTTCTAATATAGGATTTATGAGTAATAAGAAATGAATGCATAAATTCTATACTTAGGATGAAGTGGTTGGATGGCACCACTGATTCAGTGAACGTGTACTTGGGCAAACTCTGAAAGATAGTGAAGGACAGGGAGGCCTAGTATGCTGCAGTCCATGTGTTGCGGAGATTCGGACATGACTCAGCGACCGAGCAACAACAAGAACAAACTGGTTTCCAAAATAGTTGCACCAGTTTACACTTTCACCAGAGCTGTATGAAAATTCCTATGGATTCACATTTTTGGAAAAAAAAAAAAAAAAGTTTGGCATTTTCTGGCTTTTAAAAATCTTAGCCACACCCGTGGCAGATTCACGTCAATGTATGCCAAAACCAATAGAGTACTGTAAAGTAAAAAAAATAAAAATAAAAATCTTAGCCATTCTGGTAGGATGTAATGGGATTTCACTGTGGTTTCATTTTATGCTTCACTATTACTATTAATCGGAGAAAGCAATGGCACCCCACTCCAGTACTCTTGCCTGGAAAATCCCATGGATGGAGGAGCCTGGAGGGCTGCAGTCTGTGGGGTCGCTAAGAGTCGGACACGATTGAGTGACTTCACTTTCACTTTTCAGTTTCATGCATGGGAAAGGGAAACGGCAACCCACTCCAGTGTTCTTGCCTGGAGATTCCCAGGGACGGGGGAGCCTGGTGGGCTGCCATCTCTGGGGTTGCACAGAGTCAGACACGATTGAAGCGACTTAGCAGCAGCAGCAGCATTACTATTAATAAAATAGCACCACATATGTTGTTGAATAGTTATTGCACAATGTGGACATTTCACAACTTGCTTGTTCAAATTTGTTGCCCGTTTTTCTACCAGATATATTTTCTGAATTGATTTTTATGAATTGCTTATGAAATCTGGGCCATATAGAGGTCACAAATATCTTTTGTTATTTGGCTTAATACTCATTTTCTTAAAAGGTTATCTTAAGGGATGCAAGTCTTTACCTTTAATAAAAATTATCAAAATTATCCATTTTTATAGCTTTTTCTTTTTATTGAATAGTATTTTCCTAATCCTCCAGTATAATATTGAAGATAAGTGATTAATAGCAAACATCTCTGCTTTGTTTCACTTCCAAAGTGAAAGCTATTAACATTTTACCACTAAGAATGGTGCTGAGTTCAGAAATTGGAGCTTATCATATTCACAGTGTTCTCTTCTTAATGTTATAAAAGTGTTTTCATAACTAAATATCTAATATCAAATCTTTTCTGTAGCTATTTTGGTGGCTATGATATTTTTCTCCATTATTTTGTTCATGGGGACTAGAGGGAATAGTATAGGGAATGTTGACTATTGAACAAACTTTGCATTCCTGAAAAAATATACAATCAACCTACCACATGGTATGGAGTTAAATATGTTGCTGGATTCAGTTTCTTGGTATTTTAGTTAGAATTGCTGCATCAGTGTTCATGAGTCAAATGACTGGAATAGACATTATTCAGTAATGTTCCTGTAAGTTTGCTCTCCAAGTTATGCTGAGTTCGTCAAAAGAGATAGGGGATATTTTATACTTTTCAAGTCTCTAGAAGAATTTAGTGTTGGTTGTTTTTTTTTTTTTTTTCCCCTTAAATGTTGAGAGCTGCCCCCTCTCTGAAAGTCTGCCCTTAAAATTCTGGTCCTCAGCTCAGGGAGATGGGCCTTGGGATCCCCTTCCCTGTATGAAGCTAAATCTATTCTCTGTTACTTCATCATAACTAGAAGCAGAAGTCTTTTTTTTTTTCTCCTTAAATGTTGAGAGCTGCCCCCTCTCTGAAAGTCTGCCCTTAAAATTCTGGTCCTCAGCTCAGGAAGATGGGCCTTGGGATCCCCTTCCCTGTATGAAGCTAAATCTATTCTCTGTTACTTCATCATAACTAGAAGCAGAAGTCGAATTATTCAATAGTTTGATGAGGATTACTTTGTGCATTAAGTCTCTGTCAAGAAATTATCAATAAGTTTTTGGAAAAGAACTTCCTATCATTATGCTTCTGTAAAGATAAAAATGATCCATTTCATCAAGGGTCTCAGATTTTCTAGCGCAGGAACAAGCAATTTATCTAACTTTTGTGGTATTCTGTCTTTCCACTTGTCTTTCTTAAGACAATTGAATGTGCTTTAATGAACTTTCTAACCCAGAGAGAACCTGGAAATTATTTAGAGATTATAATTTAAAACATTTTAACTAACTTTTTTTCTAGATTTTGGATTTTTCCTTAAATCAGTTTTGGTATTTTATATGTCCCAGAATTAAATTAGACTCTTCCACTCATCTGGAATTCATGCTTTTAAACTTTGTTTTACAAATTGTAAGATAACATATGCTTTTGAAAACAATATTAGGATTCAAAAATTTTTTTTCTAATTTGTTATATCTGTTCTCCTCCCAAATATGCTTCCTGCAATCTCTAAGTTGATTAGACTCATCAGAAAATATTATTTTATTTGATACTTTATTCTTTTAAGAAAAATTAACTCTTGGAATTACTCATCATTTAATATATATTTCTATTTTTTTAATTTAATATTTTCTTTATATTTCCTTTACATAGCTTTTCAAAAATTTCTCAGTTCTTCATTTTAGTGCTTAGTTTATTTATTTTCAATCTTTGAATAACACATGGAAAATATTTTCATTATAAATTTACCTCTGAATGTTACATTAGCACTGCCACATATGTTTTGAATAACAGTATCTTGTTATTGACTATATGCCATTATCTGTAATCTAGGTTAAACTATTAAGCAGTGAAAATAAGGGCTTATTTATAAAGTACACAATTACTGCATTTTTTTGTTTCTCATTTTATTTTTTAATTTGGTGAGTTGAAATTAGAACGTGTCCACACTATAATTAGAAATATTAATAGCTCTCAGTCTTCTAAGACTGATTAATTTAAAGAGTTTATGATTATTTAAAGTCATAAGCTCAGTTCATTGAACATAAAATATATTTCCAAAATTATATGCCTCTATATTAATTCTTTATTTATAAAAATCAATCCTTTAGGTCTTTATTTTTGCTAATATGATATGCCCTTGACCAAGAATGCTATATGAATTATCTCACTATTTACATGTCCTCTGTGTTCTATTTGTATTACTGACTGATCATTCAGTATGAGAAATAATTCCTTAATAAGCTAAAGTTGTGTGTCATTGCTGTTATCCAAGAAATAGATAAAAACTTTAAAATGTTTTCACATTCAAATCCAACTCAAGTATTCTATGTGTGCTAGTCAATTAACCTCCAATTAAAATAAATTAATTAATTAAAGAAAAGAATACTGGATGGGTTTGCCATTCACTTCTCCAGGGGATCTTTGAAACCCAAGTATCGAACCCAGGTATCCTGCATTGCAGGCAGATTCTTTATCATCTGAGCCACCAGGTAAGCCCCAAGTACTATATATATCCTTGAAATTTTTTCTTTGAACCAAGTAATTGTTTTAATCACTATTATCCCACCTATTTATACATAACTTCTATCAGTACATTTAACATATGGCATTAATTTTTTATTTTTATCTTTTTCCTAATAGAGGATAAATTCCTTGAAGAGAAGACTGTCTTATTTGCTTTATTTTTATTTTATTATGCAAAAATAACCTTGGGATGGAAAACAATTACTTTCAAAGAGCATACACTAGACTGAAGGAAAACACACCATATATGTGGCATCCACAGGCCCTTTGGCCCTCCAGTAAACCCAGTGTAGATTAAGGTCCACAATAAATGTGCCCTTTGTCTCATAAGTAAGTAAGTACTTTTTTATTTTATTATGCAAAAATAACCTTGGGATGGAAAACAATTACTTTCAAAGAGCATACACTAGACTGAAGGAAAACACACCATATATGTGGCATCCACAGGCCCTTTGGCCCTCCAGTAAACCCAGTGTATATTAAGGTTCACAATAAATGTGCCTTTTGTCTCATAAGTAAGTAAGTAAAGTCACTCAGTCGTGTCCAACTCTTTGTGACCCCGTGGACTGCAGCCCACCAAGCTCCTCAGTCCATGGGATTCTCCAAGCAAGAATACTGGAGTGGGTTGCCATTTCCTTCTCCAGGGAAGATCACCTATGTCTCATAGGTGATCATTTATAGAGATCTCCACAGTAGTCCTTTGCTGCTGAGACTGCCAATCATTTTATAATGTCCCTTTTCCCCTTTCATAGTGATCAGATTTTTCAACTGGATTGCATTTCTATCCATTTCATGGCCATGTGCCTAAATCCTGACCAACAGATCGTGAGAAGAAGTGATGTGTGAAACTTCAAGCTTAACCAACAAAAACAAATTGTTATGTTCTCTACATCCACAGCTAGATTACTGACATAATGGCTGGAGTTGGAACAGACATTTGAAACAAGAAGTGAAAATAATTTTTTGAGGATCTTGAAACAGTAAATTATAAAGGAGCCTGGATCCCTGGCATTCAGAGCCATTTATGTTTGCCCTGAATTCTGTTGTGAAAGAAATAATCTTATTTAAACCACAGTTTCTTGGGTCCTTCTCACAGATGTTGAACCTATAATCCATTCAATAAACTCCTTTAGAAAAATTTGCTCATCCTTGTCCTTCCAAAATTATTGTGCCCTGTTTTACCATTTTTTCCATTTGAAATAAAACTATGCAAAAGCAGAAAAGTAAGACATGATGCAGATCAATGTGCAAAATATTATTATGAGGATGTTTTATGAAATTCTACACAACTTTTCTAAAATATTTTATTCTGAGATAAGATTTTAATAAATGGGAAGTATTTTTAGATTATGAATATATTATCATAAAAATAAAGTATTAAATATTAAGATAATGTGGAAGTTAGCTTTTAAGTTCAGTACAACATCCTGAAATTACACGGTCTTATTTGTTCTTATTAATTTTTCACTCAGGGAAGATGCTGTTAGATTTTGTCATTTTACTTTTCATAGAAAAAAATGTATCTGAATCTAGGGAAAGGAAACCTCAAACTAATATAACTAACATTTCTACAAATGTTTAAGACATCAAAAGACACAAAAAAAGGGCTAAATGAGATGTTTTTAATTAGTTAGAATTAAATTGTGATTTTAAAAAATTATTTGCCAGGATTTCTACACTTTTCATTTCATGGCATATACATATATATACACACACACACATATGTATATATGCTAATAATCTGTGTACAGAATGCGGATGCAGATGGAAGCAACTACTTTAGCTAGAGGGACAACAGAGCTCTTGCCATCCTGAGACTCCACTTATCAATTTGAGCTGGAAAGAATCCTCTCCAGGAACACTCGTAACCCACTTTTTCTGTGTTGTGTATCAATAGTTATAAAACTCTGGTTAAGGGGACTAAAGATTAAGCAGTTAGAGAATCACTCTAATGGCAAATGTAGCTTTAACGTGAAAAAAAAAGAACCATTGGAAGCCTAGTTTCCATGCACTCTCCAAGAAAAAAGAAAATGAGATTAATTTCATAAAATGTTACATTGTATCATCATCCATTAGCATTTATTGAACAACAAGTCCTTGGGGGAAAAGGACATGTGACTTTATACTAGAAATGGCTTATTCCCTAAAGATGCTTTTAATTTGTGTAGCTCATATAATCCTGATATTTTGTGACATTTCAAGTATGCAGAAAGTACAACAATTACAATTCTATGTTGACATTTTCACACTTTTTAATGAATTCCTCATAAATTTATTTGAGATGTACAGGCAATAAATTCAAATTTAGTATAAGTAAATGTCTGCCATTTAAAGAAGCTGGATTACCTAAATTCTTGACTTAAACACCGAGTCAATTTCACAAATTTGAGACATTATCTCCAATAATGAGCTTCTCACTCAATAAAACTGTATTTATAGCTTTAAAAATTTGCAGAGAATGTAAATGTGTACCCAGGCAGGATGACAGCATAGTAATGAAAGGTTCACATCAGATCAAACAAGGCTTTTATCAGACTATTACATAAACATAATTGTCAATTTATAACAAGTAAAAGCAATAATGTAATAATAGGTGCCATTTAATGATGGCTAGTCCTTGACAAATGTTAGCTCATTTACTTTGGTTTTAAAAACAATTTTTCAAGGTTAGTTTCTTCTCCCTCTTTTACAGATACATACTTTTGGAGAGATTAAGAAACTTGCCCAAGCTATTTTACTGAGTTATCAAGTGGTAAGCTAATTTACAATTAGTCCCCTAACTTTAGGTCCCAGATATATTACAGCTCGATCACATCTTCTTGAAATAAAAAAGAACCTGAGCCTGCTTCCCACTAGCTAAAGGAAATTGCATCTAAGTTTTTCTTCGTTCCCCCCAGATAACACTGCCAAGGGGAAAGCAGTGTTATCATGTCATTTCTGTACAAGCTACCATTAACTGTTCTAAGAGCTCCACCAGAAGAAAGGACAAAACCCTACTATTCCGAAATTCACCATCATTTCTCTCTCTCATGTTCAGGAGTTTATTTCCAACCTCAAAAGAAATCCTGTTCTTCTGTCCTGCAAACTCAGTTCTTAATAAGAATAATTTATGGGGGTAAAAAGCCAGGAATTCTATCCAACTATAACATTCAGCCATGTTCACTCTCTTTTGAGACAGTTGAAACACAACTCAAGTTGCTGAGATGGTGACGTGAAAATAGAAGAATATACTAGGTGTCCTTAAAACTTTTTTAACAGTTTAATAATATGATACAGCCATACCACATTCTTCCCAGGAGACAACTAGAGGTTATTTAAACATTGTTATCTAGCCTCTGAGCATGAACATCATGCAGATGGAACAAGATGAATTACCACCACCAGCATGACTCACTCCTAACTGACCACATCCCCATGCAGGAGAGCTAAATAATTTCATCCTAGTCTGATGAGAAATTTACCCTTCACCTAAATGTTAAAAGCCTTTTTGGGATAACAGAAACTTCCATTAAAGGGCAATACAGTTCATTTGTAGAATAAGAAAGGGCTTCCCCAGTGGTTCAGTGGTAAAGACTCTGCCTGCCAATGCGGGAGACAATGGTTTGATCCCTAGATCTCAAAGATCCCCTGGAGAAGGAAATAGCAACCTACTCTGGTATTCTTGCCTGGGAAATCCCACATACAGAGGAGCCTGGCAAGGTCCATGGGGTCACAAAACAGTCAGATACAACTTAGCAACTAAACAAAAGTAAGAGGAAAAGTCAGTCTATTCTGCATATGTATAGTCAAAGCTATGGTTTTACCAATAGTCATGTATGGATGTGAGAGTTGGACCACAAAGAAAGCTGAGCACCAAAGAATTGTTGCTTTTGAACTGTGGTGTTGGAGAAGACTCTTGAGAGTCCCCTGGACTGCAAGGATATCAAACCAGTGCACCCTAAAGGAAGTCAGCCCTGAATATTCACTGGAAGGACTGACGCTGAAGCTGAAACTACATTAATTTGGCCACCTGATGTGAAAAACAGACTCATTGGAAAAGGCTCTGAGGCTGGGAAAGATTGAAGGCGGGAGGAGAAGGGGACTACAGAGGATGAGATGGTTGAGTGGCATCACGGACTCAATGGACATGAGTCTGAGCAAGCTCTGGGAGTTGGTTATGGGCAGGGAGGCCTGGGGTCTCAAAGAGTTGGACATGACTGAATGGCTGAACTAACTGAACTGATTCTGTATAATGGTTCTGCTTACAAAAATATTCCTGTTCTCAACATGGGGTTACACTGTAGCTCCCTCCTTTCTTAAAAGAAAAAAAGCAAAACAATAAAAAACCTCGAATAGCCAAAGCAATTTTGAGAAAGAAGAATGAAACTGGAGGAATAAACTTACCTGACTTCAGGCTCTACTACAAAGCCACAGTCATCAAGTCAGTATGGTACTGGCACAAAGAGAGAAATATAGATCAATGAAATAAAATAGAAAGCCCAGAGACAAATCCACACATATGGACACCTTATCTTTGACAAAGGAGGCAAGAATATACAATGGAGTAAAGACAATCTCTTTAACAAGTGGTGCTGGGAAAACTGGTCAACCACTTGTAAAAGAATGAAACTAGATCACTTTCTAACACCACACACAAAAATAAACTCAAAATGGATTAAAGATCTAAACGTAAGACCAGAAACTATAAAACTCCTAGAGGAGAACATAGGCAAAACACTCTCCGACATAAATCACAGCAGGATCCTCTATGATCCGCCTCCCAGAATGCTGGAAATAAAAGCAAATATAAACAAATGGGATCTAATTAAAATTAAAAGCTTCTGCACAACAAAGGAAACTATAAGCAAGGTGAAAAGACAACCCTCTGAATGGGAGAAAATAATAGCAAATGAAGCAACTGACAAACAACTAATCTCAAAAATATACAAGCAACTTATACAGCTCAATTCCAGAAAAATAAACGACCCAATCAAAAAATGGGCCAAAGAACTAAATAGACATTTCTCCA